>JAWZYV010008762.1:0-480448 GCA_038373885.1 Cheiracanthium punctorium | reverse complement strand
AAAACTGGGGAAATTTTGGGGAAAAAATTTAAATTCGGCATTTTCCCAAACTTTTGATTAAGGGACCTTTTTAAATTTAATAAATTTCTTTGGGGCCCAAATTTAAAAGGGGGTTGGGGGGGAGGGGAATTTTTTAGGTGGCCCCTCCTCCCCCCCCTCCAAAAAAAATTAATTTTTAAAAAAAAAAAAAATTTTTATTTTTTTTTGTTTTTTTCCCAACCCTTCCCCCATTTCGCTTAAAAAGCTACGTTTAAACCTCCTATGCATGCTTAGCTTTTAATGTTTAATAAATTTTTTGTGGCCCCCCAACTTCCTCCCCCCCTCCCCCCTCTCCAAAACGGAACCAGTGTTACCAGCCTGATTTTTTCACCACCATATGTTTCTGGCGGATATTCCAGTGATTCATTGCCGTAGGAAGATGAATCCTGACCTGTGCTTCACTTAACATGCTTCATTAAAATAAGCATCTTTTTTGTAAAAGCATTTATAAAATGAAAAATAGGGGAAAGCGCCAAGTGGCGATAGAGGTCTTCTATTCTGTCAGCTTCATACATCAATTTTTTATTAATTACTTTTAGCTTTAAATTTGAGGAGATAGCAGCTAATTTTTTTACACATTAGGTTTCTTTTAGTGTTTGTAACTTATGACGTGGATTAAAATTCGTTATCGTTTTGGTGCGTGAGCTTCCTCGGGTAGGTTTACCTTGTTAGTTCACTCAAGAAATAGTTATCCGACTTGTGAAATAAAATTTTCTTCCCTATAGGTACTAGTGTTCAGCCTGATAAAAGTACTAAATAACAAAACAAAAGCAATGATTTTATTTGTTATTTAGTACTTCAACAGGGTGATTAATTTAAGAATACCCGTTGGTTTTTCTTTATTACTCCTTAAATCTAAGTGGACTGCTGTGGCAACAATTCTAACACTGAAGTATAAATGTTTGAACCTTGTTTGTAGCGTGAAAGATAATTTTCAACACTGTTTAGAAAGCTACAACTTCATTGTGAAGGTAAAACAGACATGGAGAAGCACGTTAACATTAATCCTGTGATAATTTTATTTTGTGAAAAATATAATTGTATTACTTCGCAACATTAATTAATTGTTGGTTGATTAAAATAATTGTTGGTGTTTATTGAAGAAATTGCCTTCAGTTATGATTTGTTTAAATATAGCGTTTGTTTGCAGGAATTCTCTGGAAAACCCCACATCAGCGCGTAAACATTTTCAAAATCTGCTGTAAGGAAATGATAATGTAAAAAATTTGAATTATGATTTCAAAAATAAAATTACCACAGGATTAAATAATACTGTGGGTCTCCGTGGGGTTGCCTTTATCGGGGACTTTTTAAGGGTTTTTAACGCGTATTCACGTTAAATTTGCAGGCCTCCCAGCAGCAAAAAAACGGAAATATAGGATTTTTTTAAAGCAAAATATAGGAACAATAAAAAATTACCTGATATTTATATATATATGATTGAGGGTCTATTTATCTAGACCATAATACTTCTATGTGTGTAGTATGTTGCACATGGTAATATATCTATGTAAACCTTCAGAACAACAACCAAAAACAAAAAAATAATAATAATATATAATATGAAATAAAAAATAAAATAATGTTGCAGACAAAGACATCCTAACCAGAGAGAATGTAAATGCACTGAAAAATCATATTTTTCTAATAAGTGAATAAAATAATATCTTATGTATAATAAACACATCACACTGAATTTTAACATACAGAGATAGGTTGTCCTTATAAGTTTCATACATTCCGGTACAAAAAAAGGGAAAACATTATTCAGTTATAATTTTTAGAAAAAATATAAAGAAAGAAAAAAAAAGCATAGACACCATTATAGAAATCATGCCAATTGATTTTATGTTATCATGCAGTAGCTGTGCCAGTGGCGGCTCGTGGGATACAGCAAGTACAGCCGGGCTGCACTTGAAATTATCAGCACATACTTTAAAATAATTTATTCTACTAATTTTCCTAAATTCAGATTAGAATTGTGGAATTCCTACGGTAAATTAAAAAAAATCTCCGAAAAAAAACCAAACACAAAAAAAACGTATTGTAGGCCGGATCGCTCATTCAGAAAAAAAGCACTTTAAATCTTCCCGCAATTCAATTGGGAAAATCTTTGGTTCAGCCCAGAGCGCTGAAAAGAAAATTGGCAGCAGCACCGTTGCCATGACAACGACTACGTAAGCAGCCTCTCCGGCATAGGGAGTATGCAGCTGATACAGCCGATGAAAGATTTTTTAACGGCGGCTGAACTTGAGAACTCGACTAACTGATTGGCTCGGACGAGAAGGAGGGAGGGGGTAAGGAGAATATATGTTTGGAAAACTCTCGACTTTATATTGCTGAATTTATCAAGAAGGTAAGCCTGAATAGACGCTTATGAATGGACAATTACCCATCAAAGTAGTATTGTTTTTAAGTAAGCAAGAACTGGCATTTAGAGGACATGGCGAGCGAGAAAATTCTTTAAACATGGGAAATTTTAAAGAGCTTTTTAAAATTATTGATATCTGAATTAAAACAACGCCTTTTTATGGGGACATCACTGACGGATTCGCATGTTTAAAAGAAAGGAGGATTGATTTGACTTATAAAAAATAAGTAAGTTTTCTTTTTTTTCTTTTCTTCTCAAGTTATCGTTACAAAAGAAAATTCTAAGGAAACTTCGAATCAGACACGGATTAATGCAATTTTGAGGATAAGAGCGGCTGGTTGAAATTTATGTCCATTTTATGGAAGTAAAATAGGAACTCTTACATTTTTTATGTAATTTCTTTTTTTTTTTTTTCCTCGGTGAGGGCTTAATCCGCCAGCTTTCGAATTCAGTAACAAAGATTTTCCAATCCTGTCCGGAGGAAAGGGGGGGGGGGCTCATATGCTTCCGGCTGCACTAACAGTTTTGACCACGGGCCCGCCACTGTAGCTTGCATTAATATTTTAATGAGAGGGGGGGGGGGAATCCTAGCTACAAACAAATTTTTTTTTTGAGAAGTTCTTCATTAGCTGTTTTCAGTTTTTTTATTGCCAGCATCTTATGAGAGCATGGGCTGTTTCTATATATTTCATAGACTTTTCTTTTGAGTCCTGTTTTCAACCTTTTGTTACCTTCCATCAATCATTGACTGAGCATTGGAAAATTTCTACTTTAAATTTCAGGCAACACGGTCAGTTGTTTTCTTTTATTGGGGATCTTTAGTTCTTTCTGCTCTGTTTTTCTTTCTGCCTCTTGTGCTTGTTTATATTTCGAATGTGCATCTCTGTAAAACTGCATCATTTCACGAGTTATACACACATTATCAATTTTTCCTTGTACAGCATCTTTAATTAATCGTAAGCCTCTAATAGTGTCTAATTTCATGGATGCTCTCTCTGATGTCGACATTCGCTTGTTTACAGAAAAGCCTCTCTCTACTGAAGCCCGACCGTGAGAGAAGGTTAAAAGGGCCTTTACCAAAACTGTGAGGCGTGGGTACCTTGGAGTATTCCCATTATCACGCAACTTCATCACATTATTCAAAAAATAATCTATATCATTCTTATTTTCACAATGCCACTCATCACTAATTTCAGGATCACTAATGTATAAACGCCACTCATAAGTGAGTTCATCGACACAATTTTCTGGAATTACTGATGGCAACATGTTTACCAAACGTCGTACGGATGGCAGAGAACTTTTAATTGGTTCTTTCCGCATAAGAGGATGCAAAATTTTTAAATTCTTCAGCAGTATGTTTTTCAGTGGTAAATTCTCTTGAAGGTATGTTATAATGACAACATAAAATTCTTTGGCATCTGCTAAGAACTCTGCTTTTAGCTCTGGAGTTAATGATGGAATGAGTTTTTTAACTCCATTCCCAAAATCAATGTCCTTGGCATTAAGAGACGCTTGTCGTACATTTATACTTAGCAAGTCTTCACCATATTTATCTTTTAAAACATCTTCATTTATGACACGCCTACATAGTTTCAGCATAAGTTTGGATAGTTCATCATACAGTGCATGTATAAGTGTTGATTTGTCCTGCAGTAATTTTAAGAAATGCTCAAATAGAGAGCCAACACTTATCAAAAAATGCAAATAAACAGGTGTTAAAGGTGTTTGGAGCCTTTTGCATATATTTCCACATCTGTCATTTTTAGTTAACCTATTCTTCTCCTTGGGCAGATCATCTAAAAAGTAAACTTTTAATGATGGTAACAAATCAAGAGTTCTTTCACATACATGTACAACAGACAACCATCAATTGCTGACATACTTTAAAGTTTTTGAGTATTCATTTCCTAAGCTCTCCATTGCTTTTTCCAGATCCTCCTGACGGGACGGAAATTTAGAAAACCAACAATGAATGTTTTCCAAAAAATCAATCATATTAGTGAAAGCCTCAAGTTTAAGGCCATGACCAAACGCATTGTGAATGATGTGTAAATTGCATGTTCCAACACTAACCAGTCCAAATTCTCTCACTAACTTTACATTTCGATCTAACAATCGAAAAACTGCCTTGTTGACATTTGGGCCGTCTGACCCTAACATAATCATGTACATAAGGTAATGTATTGGCAAGCACCTAAGCACTTAAGACAGATTTAATACTATCCGAAATGTCTGTGGCAGTAGCATGGCCAAGTAGATTACTGCCAATATATCTTTCTGCAATGCCACTTTCTTTAAGACTCCAATACCGTACATATACATCAAGTAGTTTCACATTCTGTTCATTTAATCTTTCATCAAACATTACAGTGAAAAACGGAGATTCCTTTCTAAACTCATCAGTTATCTGTTTGAGAAAATATGGACCAAGTCCATGTGATATACTATAAGAAATTTTAGATGAGCCTAAATGAAGACATTGCGGCAATGCAGAATCTGAAAACATTGCAGTAAACAATGGTTTTATGGAATCGCACGACGAAAATGAATAATTATTCATTGCAGCATGAAGAATCCACAAAATTTCTGCTTTACAAACTTTGTCTTCCTGAACTGTAAATGGGTGCTTCTGGGATGATTCAACCATTTCTTTAATATTCAGCTGGATGCCGTTTTCACTCCCTACAGTGTTTACGAATCGAGATTGAGAAGAATCTTTGCGAGCAGCATCTACTGTTTTATGTTTTGAAGTATTTGAATGCTGCAGCAACTGAGCCTTTCGACCGTTATCAACATTCACAGTCGCATTACAAAACGTACAATATGCAGAATAATCATCTTTTCCTTTGGTACACCCTATAATAATTGTAGTTCCATTTTTATCCGTATTAGATAACCAATCTTCAAGAAATTTAGTAGCACGATTCGGCTTTTTTTTATATAGTAATTAGCTACTCATCAAACATACATAAAAAATAATTCTGCTATTATTACACACACACACACACACACACACACCGCATGGAAAAGTATATTTGCGACACGCGCGTAAGTTCAAGAACAACGTAAGCTAACACTAACGCACTGCCTGAATATAGGACAATTTAGGATTTATGTAAAATATAGGACAATATAGGACGTTTTTGGCGATTTTAAAAAATATATAGGAAATATAGGATATATAGGACGACTGGGCTGGGAGCCCTGCATTTGGAGAGAACTACAAAACTCCAGACCATTAGATCGATGGCCGCGAGATGGGGCCAAACCCGGGACCTTCAAACTTCAGCCATCTACTGTGATACCGTCATAACATTGCTTTTTCGGCACTTGTATATAACCCCTGTCCTGTATGTTAGCCGATGCATGTTATATAGGGGGAGTTGGGGCTCGTGGGACCTAGGGGCACAGTGGACCAGGCTCGAGTATTTTTGAAATACTATTTTATTTTATTTTGTTATCAACAAATGTCCCAGTACTTGTACAAATCCTATAAAGAAACCACATGTTAAAGTGATAAAGAGCCATTTTTATTTCAGTGAGTTGTATTTTAGCACTGCTGAGCAATTTTCAAAAGTCTGCTACTTTGTTTTCTAAAATTTCTTTGATTAAGATTGGAGTAGTAAATTTATTGATTTAATAATTATTTATAGTTAGTTTAGTTTTTATGATGAAGAAAAAAAAATTACTATATTTTTGAAATTCAAGAATATGGGGTACCTTGGTACACTCGAGTTGGTTGGGGTACATTGGACCATGGTCCATCCTACCCCAAGTAATAAAAAATAACTTTTTAGCATTTTTAAAAATTTCAATCATTACATATTTACAATCATACAATTTAACAAAATTGAGAAAAGTTTTTCAATTCTTTAGAAAAATATTATTTCAGATTTTGAATATATACTTGTTTTCATGATAACTTTAGTACTGAATTCTGATTAATGTATATACATAAAAATTTATTTTAAATACAATTTGGTACATTATTTCTTATCCATTCAATAGAAATAAATCTTCCTACTGAATTTTGAAAAGAAAAGAAATGCACATTGTTAATACATAATAATATATTTCTACATAAATGACTATATTTATATATAGCCAGACCTAGATAAAATGTAAAACTGTCTGCGAACTCAAATATTTCTTAAAAATTTTCTGCAAAAAAAGGCTGTTTGCCTCCCGAGTCCCATATCGTGGCCAGCAGCTAAACATTACTTTAAAATAGCATACTACTTTAAAGTTATATTGATGTTGATTATTTTGTAAACTCAAACATAATAAATATGATTTATTTACTGTTTTATCACTGACATATTATTATATTTTCATTATTTTATTTGCACACTTTGCTAAAATTTAACAATAAAGAAATTTGGGGGGGGGGGGGGGAATAAAAGCTGTCGGCAAAGTTGGAAAACTTTCTGCGAAAGGCGTTCGCACGCTCGTCTATATTACATGGGTCTGAGTGAGGATAGCTAATCAAACTTCTAGATAGCAAAATATTCCTAATTGAAAAAACTCTTCGATTTCTTCTTTTTTTTTTTTTTTTCTTTTGGCAGCAATTTGCATTTTATTTCACCTGATAATAATTTTATTAATTTTTAGAATGATAAAGATCTTTCTCGGGCACGCTGTATTTTAAACAGCTTTTGAAATTTGCCGCTAAAATGTAAGCGATAAATTAACAGAGAGTGTTTTTAGGTTATAAATTTTTTGTTAAATAAAAGGCTTAAATATTTGGGATTTACTTTGCATTATTAACATATACTACTTAAAAATATCATTGCAGAACAGGTGTGTGTGTGTGTGTGGGAGGGGGGGGGGGGGGGGGGGGGTTGCTGGCAAAATTTGAACCTGCATTTGTAAGTTGGAAGAAAAGAGATAAACCAACCAAAACAGATCCGGGTCAGTCCATGTGAAATCATCCAGACCCTGTTGCTCGATATTTTTTATCCTTTTTATTTTTTGTCAGTTAATTAACCAGTATATTGGGAGTTCAAAACAAGTGTTCAAAAAAATTTAGACCCTTGGGATTTTTTTTTTTGTGGCCATTTTTTTGCTAATTAGTACTTTTTTCTACAACTTGAAGAAGTTACTGAAAATACACTAAAATTTTCATTTGTCAATAAAGAAAATGGCGTTTTTGACATGAAAATTTCAATAGAAGGAAATAAGACTCACTTTAATAATTGCATTCCTAAATAGATAAAATAGATTACTACTCCCAGGGAAAGTATGTGTAATTAGAAGCTATTCCTTTTTTTTTTTTTAAATAATTAGTTAAACATGGCCATTTTGTAAAAAATTGCTAAGTTTGCAGTTAAATAATTAAAAAGGGACTGAATGAAAAATTATGAAATTCTGACAGGAAAGTCGTCTTATATGTAGAAGTAGGTGATATAAATTTCATGAGTGATATCAGGTTGCTTTCAGAGATACAGGGTCTCAAAAGTGATGCCGAAATCACACTTATGAACAGACATTATTACAGCCAAGAACAGTCTCTTCAGTAAAAAATTTGTTTATAATTTTCATAAAATCTGTATAACTTTTAGCGATGGTATATGTCTTTCCCTGTATCTGTTTGAAATAAATAATTTTATTTGAGGTAACAGAAAAAAAAATCTGAAATTTCATCTTTTAGCTTTTCACTGATATTATAAGTACGCCCAGTCATTGTTGTAAATTTGAGAGGGGGTAAGCTTTCGAAACACTTTTCTTACTGCAACCCAAACTGCAGGGTGCGAATTGACGGGGGGGATGCCGGGGATCGTCCCCGGCTGAAGAATGTAATATCCCTGGCGAGATAAATATTAATTGATCCCTGCCAGGGATACTATTTATCCCCTGCTGAAGAAATATATAAACTGGTGAGTGAAGATTTGCGATTGAAGTCAAGAAGTCAAAATGAAGGTGGTATGTTATCGTTTGTTACTATACTCGTAAGGCGACTGCCTTAAAATTTCGTCTCTTTTCTAAGCTAAAAACCTTCAAGGGTGGCTTCCAATAGAGATGAGATGGGCTCTGTAATTCACAATTGTGTTCGGGCTCGGGCTCGTGAAAAATTTCTCCTTTATTGAACATACTGCTTGAAATACACTCATGTCCATAAATTAAGGATAATTCAGAATCACACAGAAACTGATCTCTAAAATAAAAATTTCACCTGTGGAATGATCACACACATCTTAAGAAGAATATGCAAATTACAGGAAACCACCAGATGGCGTGGATGATACGTCACAATGACGAGAGTGTAAGAGATGGGTATATAAGGAATGGTGGCAAAGAAGTAAAATTGTTCACAAGCGCTGTGAAAGCCTTTCAGTGCAAAAACCGCATAGTTATGGCACAAAGGAGGCATTTGGATGATGTTTTACGTGGCAGAATTATCGGACGACTGGAATGTGGACGTACCCAGCTGGAAGTATCCGAGGAACTTGGAATCGCCCAGAGTGTCATCTCCAGGCTTTGGCAATGATTCCAAGATGATAGTAATGTGAGTAGATGTTACAGCACAGGTCGCCCCCGAGTTACAACGCCGAATGAGGACCGCTGTTTGGCAGTTACTGCCAAAAGAAACAGATGGAGTACAGCATCAGACCTGTCTCGTCAGCTCTCTTCAGCTACCGGTACGACAGTTTCAAGGCAGACCGTGTACAGACGCTTAGGGCACATTGGTCTATATGCTCGTAGGCCTGTCAGATGTGTTCCACTTACCGCAACTCACTGTCGCCTGCGATTAACCTGGAGTAGAGAGCATGCATTGTGGACACCGCAACAGTGGTCTTGTGTGATGTTTTCCGACGAGTCCAGGTTTAGTTTGGAGTCTGATTCTCGCCGGACATTCATCTGGAGAGCGCCAGGTACCCGTTACCACCAAGAGAACACCATTGAAAGACACCGTTACGGTGGTGCAGGATGGCTCGTTTGGGGAGGAATTATTCTTGGTTCCAGAACTGACCTGCATGTTCAGAGTGTAACGATGACAGGCCACATCTATCGGGATGTCATTTTGGAACAACATGTACGTTTGTTTCGAAGCGCCATGGGTGCTGAATTTGTGTTTATGGATGACAACGCCCGTCCTCACCGTGCAAACATTGTAGACGAATGCCTTCAATCGGAGGATATCACCCGTATGCATTGGCCAGCATACTCACCGGACTTGAATCCAATTGAGCATGTGTGGGATATGCTTGGCCGACGAATTGCAGCCCGTCAACCCCCTCCCACCTGTCTACCGGAACTTCGGAGTGCATTGCTTGATGAGTGGTGTAATATTCCCCAAGATCAGATTGATCATTTGATACTCAGCATGCCTAGGCGTTGTCAGGCCTGTATTGCATCGTCCGGGAGACATACTCCGTATTAACCATCCCACTAACCATGTTATACTGTTTTTTGTAAACAGGTTCTTTTTTGAAATTTGGTCAAGGGAGTAAAACTTGCAATTTTTATTAATTATGTCAAACATATAGCATCTTTTTTGCTCTTTACTTTTTGTTTAATAAATAGACTTTACAAATAAGTCAAATTTGTTTTGCTTCTTTCTCTTTCTTTGCCTGAACTTCATTATCCTTAATTTATGGACATGAGTGTAGATTTTAAAAAGTGATCCATGAGGAAAATAAAAGTACGTAAAAAATAAATAAATAAACGAATAAAAATAGCGGCACGGGCGCCTGGAAGGTGCGTGAAGCTCTTTGGGTATTTTAGAACGGCGGTTTATATTACTTAGTCATGAGATCCGACATTTTTTGATAAAGGATGGATACAAAGAATTAGAAAATGTATTGGGAGTTTGCAACTATATATGTCTTTAATTTGCACAAACGGCAAAATTTATTGTATTCTATCAATGAAGTAATTGAATTTTTTTATCTTTAGCTGAAATTTCGGGCTCGCGCTCCGACTTAAATAATATTGCTCGGGCTCGGACTAAAAGTCCTCGGGCTCGGGCTTCAAAAAATGAGCCCGAACTCATCTCTAGCTTCCAATACAGGTATATTGTATGTAGCTTGTGTATCTGTGATTCCATAGAACAAATAATCTATGACTTTTGTTTGAATATAAGTTAGTTCCCACACGTGTCGGCGACTGCATTTGTCAAGTAATATCATATGAGGGAAGCATTTGCACCTTCCCTCCTTCTTCTTTTCAAGTGTCCCGCCTGAAGAATGTTTACTTTCAAATGTCCCCCCCCTGGAGAAAATGTTCAGTTCGCACCCTGCCAAACTGTATCAGTTTTTTGACATTTTAAATGATGTTCTAGGTCCACATGTATGAAAAAAATGTACTGAGAAGTCATTGTTTTATTCGTTTGTGTCCAAAACTTTTCCAATCCACCACTCTTTTTCATAAATGCATGCAGCATAGTTCATTCTTTTGAAATGATAAAGAACAATATTTAAAAAAAGGGTAAGGTTGAAAGTAAAATAATTCAAGAAATATATTTGTCTTTGTATCAAGATTCACTAAAGTGCTGTTTGAGTAAGACAATCACAAAACGGTTGTTAAACATTAAAATACTAAGATAAACTTTTAACATGCCTATAAAAAAATTAAAAACTTTTTTTTTTTGGACTACTTGTTTCTGAGAACAAAATAAGCAAATTATACATTAGGACAAACAGTACATTTCTTACTTTTATCATTTAAACCTCTTTAGCAATACGTTTTAAAAAATTGTACCTTATTCAGCTTACTTCTAATGCGTCAGAAATGTTTTTTGCTCTATCAAGTTTTTCCATTTGCTTTCCATTCACTAGCAAGAACACAGAATATCTCATTTTTATTTTATTCTTTAATTTTATGTTCTTAACGTTCTAATTGTCCTAATTTACCTGTGTAGTCAGAGAATTTGAAGTTCTGCTTTAAGAAGGGCAAGATTGTGTTCTAAAATAGTACAGCTGTGTATTTTATACTTTGATTTTTAGTATGAATTGCTTTGTTGGTGTTTTCACTTGTGAACAGTGTCATAAACAAGACTATCAAAATGTGCCAAAGGAAGTGGTTATGATTAGTGATTTGTCAAATGAAGATTAGACTCTGCTTAAACTTAAGAGCCACCAAAGAAATAGACTATCATAAGTATAAATATCTTGTTAAGTTCCACCACATTTTTGGAAAGAAATGTTGCAATCCATTATGCATTCATAAAAAGCCTGTTAAAAATGGATTGAGAAAAATTCTTTTTGAACACCTGTCTAAGACAACAAATTTTCCTGTTGACTTAATTGCTGGTAAATGTGTGTCCCAATTGTGCAATTAATATTTTTGTTCAAAAATCTGATGAAAACCCAAGTGAGTATGATTCAGCATATGATCCTGAGCCATATGCATTGATAAACGATGCAGCTTTAGGCAGTGTTAACACGGTAATAATAAAAAATTATAAAAATAAAAAGAATTTTTAAATGTCAGCTCTCATATCAATGACTTTGGAATGAAAGAAAAATGGAATTTCTTTGCCTCTGCGCACAGAAAAAATGCTTACGATGGAATAGGGGGAACCACGAAAAGGGAACTCACAAGACTATCCTTACAGAGACTGTACAATAGCCAAATTTTAACTCCAAAAGACTTGTTTGACTGCTGCTCAGAAAAAAAATTTGGGAATTATTTATTGCTATGTTTCAGCAGAGGAAGTACAAGAAAATGAGAAAACACCAAACAAAATATTTCAGTTCTGCGACAGAATTTCTGGTACTAGGGGATATCACAATCAGATGCTTTGTAACATTTATCTGCCAACAATATGATGATCATAGTATCTTAAAAATATGTGAAAATTCCTTATCATTTCAAAAGAATGACTATGTTGCATGCATGTATGAAAAAGAGTGGTGGATTGGAAAAGTTTTGGACACAAACGAAGAAAACAATGACCTCGCAATCCATTTTTTCACCCATGTAACAATAGAACATAATTTAAAATGTCAAAAAAGATACAGTTTGGGTTCCAGTAAGCAAAGTGTTTCAAAAGCTTACCCCCTCTCAGATTTACAACAATGACTGGGCGTACTTATAATATCAGTGAAAAGCTAAAAGATGAAATTTCAGATTTTTTTGTTGTTGTTATTACCTCAAATAAAATTATTTATTTCAAACAGATACAGGGAAAGACATATACCATCGCTAAACGTTATACAGATTTTATGAAAATTATAAACAGAATTTATCTTTTACTGAAGAGACTGTTCTTGGCTGCAATAATGTCTGTTCATAAGTGTGATTTTGGCATCACTTTTGAGACCCTGTATCTCTGAAAGCAACCTGATATCACTCATGAAATTTATATCACCTACTTCTACATATAAGATGACTTTCCTGTCAGAATTTCATAGTTTTTCATTCAGTCCCTTTTTAATTATTTAACTGCAAACTTAGCAATTTTTTACAAAATGGCCATGTTTGACTAATTATTTTTAAAAAAGGAATAGCTTCTAATTACTCATACTTTCCCTGGGAGTAGTAATCTATTGTATCTTTTTAGGAATGCAATTATTAAGGCGAGTCTTATTTCCTTCTATTGAAATTTTCATGTCAAAAACACCATTTTTTTCATTGACAAATGAAATTTTTACAGTGTATTTTCAGTAATGTCTTCAAATTGTAGTAAAAAGTACTAATTAGCAAAAATTTAGATTATTTCCTTCTGATTATAATGATTTTTAAATAATTAAAAACTCTTAAAAGTAAAAAAGTTATGAGGTTTTCGGTGAACCTCTATTTTCATCAAAAATCCTTCGTGTTGCCACCTAAAAATGGCCACCAAAAAAAAATCCTAAGAGCCTAAAATTTTTTAAACACTTGTTTTAAACTCCCAATATACTGGTTAATAAACTGGCAAAATATAAAAAGTATTGAGCAACAAATTTTATTTTTTCTGGATGATTTCACATGGACTGGCCCATCCCCAAGGTGAGGGAAAAGAACAAAGAATTTTTTATGCATATACACCATCTACCAATAAATATTCGGATACCTGTGATAGAAAAGAAAAACAAATTTACTATTCTTACTCAACAGTTGGCAGAGCCTCCACAAGTAGCAATTACCGCCTCAATACTCTGGGAATTACTTTTCACAAGTCCTATAACAGCTATTAGTATTTTCTTCCATTTGCTTTAGAGAAAACATGTTAAGTTCTTTTACCAAATTTGGACAAGTGTTGCACCCTTTAATTCAGCAAACTTGTCTTAGAGGTTCTCAATAAGGTTCAGGTCTAGGCCCAGGATAAGCAAGCTCTATCGGTTAATTCCATTGTTATAATACTAAACCAATGTGGACCTTACAGCATGAGAGTGGGTGTTGTCCATTCTGGAAGTAACATAGCTCCAGCCTAGAAGCACGAGATGGAGCTTTGTTTTCAAATGCTGATTGTAGACGTTATCAAGACATTCTTGTTGATTTAACCCCACTTTAAAATCATAGCCCAATAACGCTTTTGCATCAACTCCATTTTCATTTCTGCTATCAAATTTACCCTACAACAAATAAATTGCACAACTGCAGTCACAAATTATCATTTGCAACCATAAGAGAGTTCAAATTTACATTTTAAACAAATTTCTTTTTTCTTTTGCCTATAGCCTGCCACCGTCTCAAAAATTTCAGAGTAACCCTTGTAATAGTGCAGTCAGGGGCGTAGCCAGGGGGGGGGGGATATCGGGATATATCCCCCCCCGAAATGTTTGGATTAGTGATGAAATTCCATCTATTTATATACATATATGATAATATCCCCCCCCCCCACCGAAAAAATTTTCCAGGCGCATATCCCCCCTCCCCGAAAAATTTTCCTGGCTACGCGCCTGAGTGCAGTAGGCGTTAGTATGGACTTACTATGAATCTGAACTAAGGGTACTAATTCATACCGGGAGAAACACCTCTCAAACTATAATTCCCCCTTTTCAGAATTTTACTGTGGGCGCAATGCATCCTGGAAGGAGGTGCTCTCCAAGCAGATACCAGACCAAGACCCATGGCAGAAGGTGAATCTGGAATTGTCTTTAAAGAGAACCCACTTTCATTAACCTACACTCCATTTTCAACATGCTTTGCATTACATAAACCGAGCAGAGCGATTGGTTTGTTGGTTGAGGTTTAATGGCACAAGATCCAAAAAATATGTTGCGCCAGACGATGGATAAGATAAAGGACACATTACCAAAAGGGAGAAATGTACAAAGCTAAGAAATAAATATGCTAAAAAGGATAAAAGTCACACGATAGTTTTAAAACTGGATTTAAAAAAAAAAAAAAGACAATATTATCTGGACGGAGGTCCCCTTCCAGATATCAAATAAAACAATATGCTCGCATCAAAGCATTAAAAGAAGATTAAAACGTTGGAGAAACTGGAACAAATTAGCAGAGCGATTAGACTTAAATGATCAAAGATTTATGGATGGCAATACAACCCTGAAAGAAGCATATTCACATGAACCAAGCAGATTTGCTTCTCTACAAATATTATTCATCGAAGGAACACTCTCAAATACCTTTTGAAACTCGTAGAGTATTTAAGACTTTGGTTGGGTGAAATTCTTCCAAAATTATCTGGACAGCAACCGTCAGTCTTTATCTCACAGTTCAGTGGATCTGCTAATTCCGACAATCACTGTTCACATTCCTCTTCTGACTTACATGGGCCACTGCTGATTTTGGATATTTTATTTCACTAGATATACTCCTTAAAGACTGGCTATTTCTGTGATACCTGACGATTACACCTTTCTCTAAATCAGATAATTCTGTTTTTGTGGCACCTACCATGCGATAACGGCACTGTTATTTCCAACACGATATTTAATGTTGAAGGGTATGGCATTGTCCCATGATTTTAGCAGAGTAATACCTGAAAGATATAGTAATATATAAAATATTGTTGAAAACTGAGCAATTACTCCTTTCTTCTTGTGGGTCATCACTGTTCTCAAACATGGATTTAATTCTTTGACTAAATCCCGGACAGATTCATTAGACAACCTAGGGTCAGGTGGGGTAAAGTGGTCATACTCCAAAATATTTCTTATTTTTACTATGCACATTTTTTAATATTATTGTAAAGGCACAATATATATATATATATATATTAGCTTCCAGTAACAAGCAACATAGTTTTTCCACAAAATTTCATTTGTGGTCCCACTTTAGTGCCATGAACTGCCATTTCGTTTGTTTGTGTTTCACTGTGATCTTTTGACTCTCTAATTAACTTCTCTCATAAATTTCTGTTGATAAAAATTTTAATAGATTATCTGTGCAGGTTTCAAGAACATTTGTTCATTCATAGTTAAGTTGTTTTTTTTAAACTTTATATTTTATAGTGTTTTTAGTAACATGGGGTAAATTGGTCATAATCTAATCATATGATAATTTTAGCTTTGGTAAAGTGGTTACAGGATTAGGATAAACTTATTTATGGTTGCGATGGGTTTATTTAGGCCTAATAGTGACTGATTCTTAAATATCTATTAATTGAGCTAAATATATATATCCTGCTTGCAATTTATAAGGGAGCTCATTTGTATGAGTCATGGATTTAGGGTGGACCTCCAGGAGCTTTATATGCTTGCACAGAATCTGGTTGGATACAAGATTCGGTTTGAATGGATCATTTCGTTAAACATATTAAGTGCTACGAAATCTGTCCTTCTAATTTACAATGGACATGGAAGTCATATGACTTACAGATCTGTTAAAAAAGCCACTGATAAGGATATTATAATATTGTGCTTATCACCTCACATTAGCCATGCTTTGCAGCTTTTAGATGTAGTTTTCCCCTTTAAAGAAAGCTTGGAAAGAGATTCTAAAGAAATGGTTCTGTGAAAGCCATCTTCAAAATGTTTCAAAGAGTGTTTTTCTCCTTTTGTGTTAAAGCAGCTGGTACAGGGTCTTCGACCGCAGAATGCAATTAAAGGTTTTCTTGGCAGTGGACTGTATCCAATAAACATAAGTTGAAAAACGTATTTTCCTTACGGGAATAACAGATGTTGAACCAGTCATTTCTTCATCAGATCAGAATCATCAACATCTGGTATGTGCAACTTGAATTTTGAAAGTATACAGAGGTAGACCTATCAAACATAGCCAACACAATTATTGTATCGCCACTGAAGGATTTGAAACGAGCTATACTGACAACATTATCTCCACCAATGTCAACTCTACATAGAGAACAGTTGTAGGTAACTCTAAAGGAAAAGAGAAAAGGGTCCAAGCCAAGACTGGAGAAGTGCTAACAGAAGAAACAGTTGCATTACGTCTACAAAAAGAACAAGAGGAACGGGCTGCCAAAAAATTGCCTAACGTTTCGAAAGCTAAAAAGCAGAAAATTGTCCCAAGTCAACAAGTTCCTTTGAGCCAATCCATGAAACCCACAGATATCCAAATTTCACAAACCATAGGCCTAGCTGTGGGATGTTGGGTGCTAGTAAAATATGAAAGGAAGAAATCAATTAAGCAGTTTATTGGACAAGTAATGGATCGAGAAGGGGACTTCCTTTCCATAAATATCTTGAAAAACCCGAAATTGGCAACTATTACACCTTTCCAGAAAATGAGGACTTTGATGAATCAGATATTATTTAAATTCTTAAAGAGCGAACTTTTACAACAATAGAGAACATTACAAATTTATAATTTAATCAAGCAAAATGATAGTTCAGTAATTATAGAAGTTGTGTAAAACATATTTAAATAATTGAAATATCACTTTTTACTCAGTATTTTCTTATTAGATTCTATTTTTTACTATGACCACTTTACCCCACTCCATGGGGTAAAGTGGTCATAAAAACATGCCCTAAAAAACATACCATAAAAAGTGTTATCCTCAAAAAATATTTCTAAACTGTTCTAATGTGCTCTAGAACATTGTAATGTAAAATAACATCCAAAATACCAGGATATTTTATAAAAATTCTTATGTTTATAGTTCTGCAGAGTTAAAAATGTGTCTCTTTATGACCACTTTACTCTACCTGACCCTATATATTTTGACGAAGGTTCTTTCTTCCATTTTAAATAGATTTTTTCACTCTCAAAGCCTCCATGGAGTATTTATTTATTTGCTGTAATCACCTCCTAACTTGAGCTAATAGCAGCCTTTTTTTGTGAGAAATATCAGGCTTTTCTGGAAGGTATTTGCTACCACAAATGCTGGTCACGTGACACTTGCAATTGTTACCAAAACATTTCACAAGTTTGACCTGCTTCTCAAAATTAACTGATCTCTGCAACTTTGCTGCTGAGGGGGCAGTGATGGATTAATGCAATTTTGTGGGTAGGGGTGACTAGCTGGAAGATTTTCGTACATAGCCATTTTATGGGAGTAAAATAGAATCCTTTACATTAACTTAACTTCCTTTTTCTCGGGAGGGGTATGGCCGCTCCCTCAGCCCCTACCCCCCACCCCTCCTTGTGAAGAGGAAGATGGGAGAGAAAAGTGTTTGACCGAAATCTGATTGTATCCCAGCAAACACACACAGGTTCTCGGAACGTCTATTAAAGTTCAGAAGACGTTTTCTGAACGTTAATAGAACCTGTGTGTGTTTGATGGGATGTCTAGTTGTAAATGTTCTAGCATTTAATCTAGAAGTTTCAAGATTAAATCCTGGTAATGTACAATATATATAAGAAATTGTAATGGGTTAGAAAAAAAAAATTCCAGTTCCACAATCTAATTTCTTAAATTAAAAATAAATTTCAGTTTAAAATAAAAAAAAGTTTCTTGATAAAAATTCCATTAGTTTTATATTAATTAATGAGATTTATTCTATTGAGTATTAAATATAAAATTATAAAATGAATATTGAAATGCATTATTTTGAAGCAATATATTTGATTAAAAAGTTTACGATGGGCCTTAAACCCGGACCAGTAAGCCAGACCTAGCCATTAATTTATTTAGTTTAGATTACCAGATTGTGGTTTTTAAATTATCTGGACAAAAATCAAAATTTTTGATCCATACAGAGCTCTACCTTTGTGCACAAACTTGGTGCATTTCAAAAACTCATTGTCAGAAATTATTCTTTCTTTAATTACCAAAATACCACTAAAAATCTTTGTGAGGTTTGTTTTGGTACTTACGTACTAAAACGGACACTAGTTTTCATTTGAAAAAAATTGCGCCAAATATGTGCTAACGTGCCAAGAGTGAAAAATGTTTGACGAAGGCAACCCTTTGTCGAACACGTCATTAAACGCAGCCATCTTTGTAATTGTAAGTATGGACTCTTTTTTTTTCTTTTCTTTTGCTACATCGTTTCCTGTAAGCCAGTCTTAATCCGCGGTCATTTGAAAGTGTTTCCTTATGTTGTTTAACTAGTGTATTGTATTTTTGTAAGATTTTAAGTTATGTTAAGTTATGTATGGTTTGGAAATGTAAAGTGAAAGAATGTAGAAATTCTGTAGGAATATGTGCAGGAAATTGGTTTGGTCGTTCTAGAATTTCATTTTTGAAAGCCATTAAGTTTATTTATTGTTGGTCTGAAAAGTTAACTTCAATTACCGTATTTACCCACGTGTATGTCGATCCCGCGTATTAGTCGACCCCCTACTTTCCTGATTAAGAAATTTGAATTTTTCAAAATCCCACGTATAAGTCCACCCACCAGTTTCCTGATCAAGAAACTTTAATTTTTCTTAAATACATTTATTAAAAATCATCTGAAAAAAAAAGAAAGTACTAAATATATAATAATAAAGATAATAATATCCAAAGGCAGTATACAAAATTAAACTGATAACAATGAATAATAATAATATGACACTACTGATAATATGATATGGTAAAGTACTAATATACAAAGTTAAGCTGATTCAAGATCCGATTCAGTATCGGACTTGTCAAACAATTCACAAAATTCCTTCGTCATCATCGGTTCATCATGATACACGTATTGGGTTAGGATCCCTTAGAAAGACCTCCACGGGGGCACCTTACCTTTCAGCATCAGCCTAGAGCCCACATGTAGCTAATGGGTCGTAATTCCACAACAACGACAACATGATACACATTTTCAATCTTTGTATCGCTACATTCTTCCTGGTAAGGAAATCAACCTTAAACAACGTCAGTGTGTTACGGAATGCGGGAAGAGAACACTTGTTTTTTAAAAGGGCATTTCTGACTTCTGATTTAAAAAAAAGAAAGAAATTACAAATTAAGGACCCTCATATAAGTCAACCCCCCCCCCCACACACACACACACTTTGAAGCCTTTTATTTGTCCAAAATTTCTCTATTTATATGCGGGTAAATACGGTAAATGTTGCGAGAGACAACTCGAATTAGCTGATAAAACAACCATAGATTGGAATAATTATCTCCGGGAAGTATGTGTGCAAAGTTTGTGTACTGAAGTAAAAAAAAAGCTAGAAGGTAAAAATATAATTGTAGAAGTGGATAAAAGTTTGTTTTGCAAAATAAAAAGTAATGCCGGTCGAATTTTGCCTAAACAGTGGATTTTTGGAGGTGTTTGTCTTGAAACTAAACAGTGTTTTTTTAGAACGAGTAGAAAACCGTAGTGCGGCGACTCTTATACAAAGTATAATAAATAATGTTTGTGCATTTAGTTTTTTGCGAAGAATGCTTTGTTTTTAATTTTCATTGAACTTTGTATATAAGGCAGTTGGTGTATATATACAAAGTTCAATGGCTCAAATTTGAGATTATGAAGATTATTTGTGAGATTCTTCTTGAATTATTAAAGGTAAGCATTTTTTTTTTTTAATTTAAATTGATTATGCATATAATACGGAAGTCTGTTGTAATACGTATGATGTGTATGGTAACATACGTATTAAAACGGACTTCGCTGTACAATGAAAATAGAAGTATCTTTAATACTCATGTGTCAGTTCTAATCAGGACTATAGAATACACAAGGGCTGGCTCATTCCACCGGGGAAAGTGAAGACAGGAAGGGACCTATGATGACGTAGTCGCGCTCCCGCTCTCAGATGTCCCCAGAAAGAGGGAGAACATATAGCGCGATATTTTGTTCTCTTCGAAAGTAAATATATCAGTTACAATTAACTAAACATGGTCATAATATCAAGAAGCCAACTAAAATTTTTAACAGTAAAAATAATTTGTGGAAAGAAATATATTCTTCAGTTAAAGTAACTTTAAACAAATTTAAATATTTCATATACAGGATATATACAATCAGGAATCAATTTTTACACTATAATGCTTAAATACAAGTTTTTACTGTAGTTTTACACTAGATTATATCTAAGTGTATATATATATATATAATAGATTAGATCGTGTAAAGCGAGTTCATAAAGAATTGTTGGCATACCATTCTTCATAAAACAAAAAATTTACAAATAACTCATTTTACTCAGACTATAGGAATGTTTTAGTATCACTAATGCTGAAATTAAAGTCTAAATAAATTTATTTTAAATAACAGCCTTCTTAAAATTAGAATAGAGAATGTTATTTTTAGAGTAAAAAAAAAAAAATAAATAAATAATAATCTTACCAAAGATATTCGTCTATCGTCTATTTAATTATTTAATCCATTTGTCAGCTTTTTGTTTTGCTTTCCTTTTACACATTAATGATGCTCTATTAAGATGCCTAATTCGTATAAAAGTTCTTAATCGAGCAAATAAGTGGACAGCGGTTTTCTGAACTAACGGGAAACGTGTCTGGAGTTCTATTTCCAAATTTTTAATTACACCTCTTCCCTTACGGAAGTTATTTCCATGATATTGGCGAAATATAGAGTCCATTTTTTTTACAGTTTCCATCCATTCAGCAGTAGGTGTTGTAAGACCTCCAGCAGATAATAGGGCAATCCAGTTAGCATGTGGCGGTATTTCTTTTAAATTTTTTGTAAATTCCCCTAATGATGAGTCGTTGTATTTTTTTCTAATTTTATATGCTATAAAACCAGCAATAAATGCTAACGCTTCTTCTTCGTTTTTTTCCAAATTTGGTACATCCGTTTCACTTATTTCCCATGAAAATGTTGAGTCATCTTCTAACTCTTCAAAGAGTATATTTTCTAGCTCACTGGAAGAAATGTCATCGTGCTCCGATTTTTCATTGTTATCAAAAGCATTCTGCAAAATTTCTTTTGTGAGATATCCACCGCTTTCATTATACTCTTCCTGATTTACTTTACATGACAAGTTTGGAAGTTTGTTCGCCAAGAGCAATCTTTTTAACCTCAGGATCACTTCTGAAGGGGAAGGGTGGTCATTAAAATGGCAAGACCTCTGATTTGGCTAAACAAACTTTCCAAAACGTCTTGGGTTAATCGTGATGTAAGAATATATGCGATATTATTAGACTTAAGTGATTCATGAAGTCCAACAAGAGAATTTATCGATACAATTATTCCTCTTTGAAACGGTAATAATGTTCTTCTTCCATGAACTCGAATCCCGGAAATTTCTTTTTTCATTTGATTTAAAATATGATTTTGCTCACTATAATATTTATTCAGTCCATAAGCGGCTTTCATGGGTTTTCCTCTTGGGGGCTCAGGAAATTTGCTGTTCATGATATCAAAATAATTATCCACCAAAAAGAAGAAATCTGACGCTTTTATATTCCCAGTGCAGTGACGAATTGCCGTTGCAGTTGTTGCGGAAAACAAAGTTTTTGCCGGCCCAACTTTTTGCCTTTCATTCCCTTTCAGAGTAAGGAATTGTGGTTTTAGTTTGTGACACAATTTTATTTCACCATTATCTTTATCTAAAACTTCTTTTATAATATCTGCGTCAATTTTAGTTCCACCACTTAATATAAAACCCATATCTATAAAGTGGTTTCTTAATAATTTTATGCAATGAGGCATATCAGCAAACACCCATATTTTCGAAGAGGAATTTGACGAGCTGCAGAAAGAGGAATTTTCCTCTGAAACTTTTAATTCCTTCCACAACGTTTGACTTCCTCCGAGATCTGAAACTATTGCTTTTACTTCGATTCCGATAGATTCGATACTTTGAATGATGGAAAATAAAAGTTCTGTGTTCATATGCCTATCAAAATCAAAATATACAGGCTGCTTCCACGATGATATTAAGCCTCTTACCAAAACAAACTGAACTTTTTTTAAAGGGCCCAGTATTTCGTCTAATTTTGTGTCGTAGCATAGTCTCGAATCTATGTGAATTTCATCGAAACTTAAAACGCACAATTTGTCTCTCTCATTTGCGATCTCACAGTTCTTTTTCATGAGAAGCAAAACATCATACATAATACCTGGCGAGCACGTAAATTTGGAGGACCATCTTTTTAAAGTGCTGGAACTTGGAAGTGGTACACCCAGTTTTTCTCTAGAGAATTCATAAGATTTTGAAGATAATGCTCTCAAAACAATACATTTTGATACATCTTCTGGTAGCCATCTAATTTTCTTTTTTCCTTGAAGCGCATTAATTTGTGATTTGCTAAAAATGCGGCTTACGCTTTCTTTTAATTGACTTAGATTTTTGATCGTATTTTTCAAATTACAGTTTTCTCTCTTTAGTCTTCTAAGTTCAGATACTGTGATGTTTTTGCATAGAACATTCCTTTTTAATTTTTGATTCATTATTCTAAAACCATGGCGATTTGCATTTTTTAATATTTTAAGCTTACTTTTAACACTTGTTAACTGCAATTTAAAATTTTTGATTTCGTCTTTTAGACTATCACAATTATTACAATAATTTCTGCCTTCATCCAAGCTATCATTTTCTTCCATATGACAATTTATTGTGACTGCATTAGTTTCATCATTTTGCTTTTTCAAGGGGCTTAAATTTTGCAGCCTCTCTTTTGCTTCTTGCAAAATTTTTCTTTTCTTCTGTCTCTCAGATCTGTCAGTATTTTGCTCGTTAAAACTCGTGCTTGGTAAATTAATGCTAGGAACAGAAGTGTCCTTTAACTTTCTTTTCATGGGCAGTCCCAATAATCTGTTTTGCATATCATCCATGTAATCACTTAGTTGAAAATGTTCACTGCAGACACGAGCATATTTGGGATTCAATGCATCATTTCTTCGGCATCTATGCACCCATTCTTTCATTACATCAGATTTCTTTAGTGGAAATTGATGAAATATAATATCTTTATACTTTGAATTTCGGTACGTATTAGGGCACGTCGCAACTGCACAAGAAGGCATTTTAACATGAAGTAATTAAATTAAGCTATACTTTTTTACTGACCACGACAAAAAAGAGAATGAACTAAGTCAAACGACGTAAAGCTATCTGTGTCAACCGTCTTGTCAACCAAACCGGAAAGGCCAGAAGCGGGAGCGCAGTGACGTCACAGAGGCTCTTAACATGGGAAAAAGTAGCGGCGGAGGGTAACTCTTCAAAGGAATGACCCAGCCCTTGTGTATTCTATAGTCCTGAGTTCTAATACGTATGTTGCATATAGTAACATATGTATTAAAACGGACTTTCATGTAAAGTGAAAATAGAAGTATTTTTAATACTCATGTGTCAGTCATAATACGTATGTGCAATACAGGAACAAACTGATTAAAACGGACTTCGATGTAAAGTGAAAATAGTAGTAAGTTTTGATATTCATGTGTTAGTTTTAATATGTATGTACATAAGGAAACTGTCAAATTAAAACAGGTTGTTATATAAATGTAAAATATAGGTTGTACTGTAGATTTTAATAAAAAGTTTGTTGTGTTTTTTTGTGTGCTCGCATGCTTGGCGACTAAAAAATCGCCAAGCATTGCTGGTGTCCATCTTGATACGTAAGTACCGTTTTTTTAATATTTATTTTTTCCCATTTTTTCTGCTCAATCTTTGAGCCCCAAAGCAGAACAATCACATTTGTTATATTGTTTAAATAAAAATTTTACTCTTTATCGTGCCAGACACAAAAATAATTTGAAAGAACAGAGAGAGCAAGAGAGAGGGAAAAAAAAAAAAAAAAGAATTTCCCTAATTCCTACTATAAGAGTAAGGCATCATTAAACAATGTTTTAATATCAATGCATAGATCAAACTTTTAAAAATAGTTACTGCCCAAGTAATTTGCTGAAGGCCTTCATAAGTTAAGTTTTTCAAAAAAAAAGTAAACTACTTGTCAATTCCTTGATTTGGGCCTAGCCAGGGGGTGGCTGATGGGGCTGCACCTATCCCCGAAAAGAGTAGACAATTACATGTTTGTGAATAATTTGAATGATCAGAAAAATATTTCTTGTCATTTAATATTTTAAGATAAAATCTTAGCTATCAATGACACTAATTTATGATACCAATATCAGCTCATCAACAATTGTTTTTTCCACTCTAAGGCCACAAAATGCATAAAACAAGTCTGGGGATAATACCGTAAGCGGGTGTCCATCGCCAAGGGAGATGCGTCGCCAAAGCTTACTATTTGTAGTAAACAGTCCTGGCAGCGTTGCCAATCGAGATTAACTATTCGGCCACCCGTCCGGCGGAGTTGTGTTGTTTTATGATGTCATGAGAAACTATACTGTTGGAAGGAATTATGTGATTGGTTGAACGAATTTCAAGGAGTTTAACTGGCAAAATAACTGAACTTGAATTTGCCGGGAAGGAAGTCGTGTCGTGTCGTCTGCTGAAGTTTTGTATTTTATAATGGTTATTTTTGAAAAGTGTAATTTTTTGCTTGGTTTTATAATAAATGTAGGTAATTTGTGTAGAGCTGTAATGATATCGGTTCATTTATACGCTGAGTTGTTTCTTATTTCTTTATCAAGTCAATTTCGACAAACATTTGAAAATGTTGCGACTGTGTTGAGGTACAGTTGTTATGCTTATTTGAATGCTTCTGATGGATTTATTTTGAGATGAACGCACGTTGTTCATGAATAAAATTTAAGGTATGTGGTGCTTTTATTTATTTAAATGTTTATTCCTTGCTTTACGGTACAGCAGTGTATAGTTGAGAATATTTATGGTCTTATGTTTTCATAATTATGTAAGGTTTTCAGTATGTTATGTTATTTTTTTGTGAATTGGGATGAAAAAGTAAACATTTTTAAGGTTTTAAGAGGGATGGTTAATTTTATTTGTGATAAGCATTTGCTCCTGATTTACAGAATTCCCGTACAATTTCTAGGTTTAATATGAATAAATATGTAAGGATTTTTGTTGTTTGAGATCAGATTTGATTCTAGTGTGATTAATAGTGTAAATGTTGTGTGTTTTGAAGGTATTAAATTGCAAAAAGCATGTGAGGAAGGAAGTAGTCGGTTTATTATAGTAGTTTTATGTTATTTATAAAGAGTGTTTTTAACGTTTTATGAAAATATTTGCAGTATATTTTTCTTGAAATCACGTGCACTATTCACGTTAAATATGATTCAATATATGTATTTTTGAGTTGTTTGTGGGGAGTTGTGTGTGTGTGTGGGGGGGGGGGAGGTAGTTGGTTTATTTGATGTTTTTCTATTAATTTAAAATTGTTATTTTAATGTTTTAAGGGAAATTTTGCTGTATAATTATGTGCAGAAACTTATTTTGGCATTTTGTATATGATTAAGGTTATGGTTTATTTATTTTTTGACGTACCCATAGTCCAGAGGTAGTGCTTTGTTTATGTGATTTTTGTTCATAATTGCATTTGAAATATGTCTAAAAATGTTTTTATGTGTTTAGATAGTGTGTTATAGTTTGGGGTTCATTTTGTTAGTTATGTGTCAACGTATGTTTATGTTTTGTTTGGCACTCAAAAAAAGTCGCCAAGGTTAGCCGCTGGCGACAAAAAAAAAAGTCGCCAACTCAACCGACACCCGCTTATGGTATTATTCCCAATTATATTATACTACAAAGTTGGTAAGATACAAATATGTGTGACAAAGTTAAAACAGATATAGTTAAGTTCAAATTCTTACTACAGTATAAGCTAGATTATCCGGCATTTAGCCGGAAAATTTCAGCTTTTTTTTGGGGGGGGAGGGGGGTTCTTCTTAAAAGATTGATTAACTCTTACTATGAACGACAGCTAAACTTAGAACGGAAGGGGGGGGGGGGGTCCAAATTTCAAACTGCCAGAGGTTATCAATAATTCCATGAATCATGGTGGTATATAAAAAAACAAACAGATGAAATGCTCTCAAAACTCATACGATGGACATACATACAAAAAGAAAACATTTTACAGCTGGCAAGCAGGAGGAGTAAAATCAACACATCAGCTCAGCGCCGATAGCATTAATTAATATTCCCCCTCTGCATTCCGTGTTATCTCTGAACAGAAACTCAAGAGAGGAATGGGGGGACGCTTCATTGCGGCCGCGGCACGCTCGTTATCCGACAGCAGTAGAGTAAAAACAAATTTTTGTATTTGTAAACTGGCGTTTACAAACTTTCAAACAGCGTGCGAGAATCTCGCGCAGGTGGCGAATATTTTACAGCGCGAGAATACCTTGTGCTGTAATATTTTTTGCGCGATTTAAGAAATTTATGCGAGATTCTCGCGGTCTCGCACTCTAGCGGGAACCCTGCAATAGAATCTAGTCTATCAAAAACCTTTAGTCCCACTTTTAATTTACAAGCCTTTCTCACAAAGAATTTAAAATTTTATGCTTGGAAATCCAAAATGACTCTGCGTGGGATGTAGCATTCAAGAAATTCTGGGTTCACACACAGGATGTTGAAAGATGCATAAAACTAATGACAGAATCCTCAAGAAAAGTTTGTGGAGCTGAGTCTAGAGGTGGTTTTATAAAAATGACTATGCTGTCGAAATGAATCATGTCTAACTTTTCAAATATTTTCAATTCTCAGCCTCTAAAATAATAATAATAATAATTCTGGTTATGCTACAGCATTGACTTTAAAACAATTGTTGATATCAATATAAATAACGAAATGAAAATATAGGTCAATTAGTAAATTTGGCAGGTACATTAATTTTTCCCTGCAAAGCATTTTTGGTTAACAGAATGTTTGTTGCAGAATGTCACAAAAATTTAACATTTAAAAAATATTTATTTTCAGTACAAAGACTTGAGTGACTTTTCTGCCAGCTGACACGGGAATAAGCAGCATTTTGACCCAATTATCTGAACAAAAACACGGCAGCTATTTAGGGGGATAGTGGTCTTAAACCGTATTTACACAACGGAAAAAACACTCAAAATACTGGTGTTAAATAATAAAGTAAATAAAAAACTTTGTAAAAAACACACATAAGATGTTATAGGTAAGAGGATTAAGTATTTACACACTTAATAATCACACCCTTGTTTTGAAGAAGAAAAAATCCTCAAAATATTTTCCCCACATAACAAGTCACGGTCACATAATTGAGCACTACTAGAAAATAGAAAATTATCAGGTGTACTCTTCCCAGAACTACAGTTCAACTAATACCTTCAGTGAAGTGATTTATTATGAATTATGTGCTCATATTATGTTACTCGAATTTTTTGTCAAAATTTTCTCAAATATTATTGTAAATTTTATGTCTATAAAAATATTAAAGAAAAAAGCTTTCATTGGGAGTAATTCAGTTACCGGGTGTCGCCTATTTTTGGCGACTTTTTTTCTCGCCAACACCCACTACTTGGCGCTTTTTTTTTGTCGCCAAATTTTTCACGTGTGAAACACCATTTTAGAATACGATAAAATAATACAACATGTTGAACACTGTCAGGAAATACAAATTACTTTAACACATTAAAATTCCACAGATATTCCACTTAAAAAAAAACAATAAAACAAAATACACCATCCATACTTAACACTAAAAATTGTCAGCAAATTCAGTAACAGGCAATTAAAAATGAGCAAACAGTAAACCACTTTTAACTAAAAAAATTTCAGAATATTAAGCAATCTAGTTCTACAGCTATGTAAACTATGCAACCAGTGGACCGTTTTTAACTAAAAAAACCTCAGTGGTTCAGCAACCTAGTTGTACAGCTATGTAAACTATGCAACCAGTGGACCGTTTTTAACTAAAAAACCTCAGTGGATTCAGCAACCTAGTTGTACAGCTATGTAAACTATGCAACCAGTGGACCGTTTTTAACTAAAAAAACCTCAGTGGATTCAGCAACCTAGTTGTACAGCTATGTAAACTCGGCAACCAGTGGTCCGTTTTTAACTAAAAAAACCTCAGTGGATTCACCAACCTAGTTGTACAGCTATGTAAACTAGGCAACCAGTAAACCGTTTTTAACTAAAAGAACAACAGTGAATTAAGCAACCTACTCATACAGCTAATGTAAACTGGGCAAACACAGGCCCGTTTTCAACTCAAAACAACATCGGTGGATTAAATAACGTACTTATACACATTTACAAATCACATTGAAAACCTTAAGCAATTGCAAAAATTCTTTATAAAAAACACTTACCTTTATCTAAAGAAACTCCTGAAAAATATCCAAAACGCACAACACCTAATAACATAACACCAAAACGCTTTCTTATACTAACTAACCACAAAACCAAAATATACTAAACACACCAAACATCAATAACACAAAATAAGAACTGACTCACCGATTTGAAATTTCCTCGTTTTATAACCTCGTTTTACCGATTACAGTTAAATTGCCTTAACCAATCACAAAATCCCTTTACCAAACATCCTGGTATCGTTTAATGAACCCACCGAGCGTTTTTTCATTAAACTACAGCATCATCCAACACCTCAACTCAATTCACACAGGTTACAACGGACATCGGACTCTAAAGCTAAAGTAAACAAACTTTCGACCAACCTCCAATCTTGGCGACTCATCGGCGCTTGGCGAGGACACCCGGTAACCGAATAATCCCCCTTTGTGTGCAAGTGCAACTAATGAAAATACTTTTTAATAAACAGCACATAATCTGGAAACATTTGGTATGTTAATAATCTTGAGCAATATATTTTTTTTATACCAGTAATTTTAGCATTAGAGATTACAATATTGTGAAGTAGATTTTCCTGCACAATAGCCGAACCTGGATTTTCACAAAGAAATATTGGCAAAAAAAGTGAGAGTGTTATGAGAGTAAATACAGTAGTACCAAGGCCCGGAGTTTTGGGAAGCTTGTAAGGCCACGAAGTTGTTTTTTAAAAACTAGAGTCAATCCAGGATTTTTTTTCCAGGATCCCATTTTAGTGAAAATTGCTTATATTTGTGAATTTCAATACTTAATTTTGTGAATTTTAATAAACATAACTTTTTTTTGTTACAATAATTATATTAATATGTTAATAAAACATATTCAGGGGTCGAAGCACATGAAGATTGGGTCCATTTTATGCCCCTTTACAAAATTTCAATTGATTAAAAGGCTCCTTCACAAAAATAAAATCGATTAAAACGGCACTTCATTGGCATTTTACCCAACAGTTTAATCTGATTTATCAATTATTTTAACAAAAAAAATTACAACGGTCATAACATGTATGTTTTGAATTTTAAAAGTACATGAATTTGTCATTTTTGGTTGCTTTTAGATTGTTGCTTTTAGACTGAAAAATAGAACACAGCAACCTATATCTAAAATGAGAGTATAATAAATATAAACAGGAAATGAGAACATATTATTTCATTTATAATAAATCATACATCTGGTTAAATTAACGCATTAAATGGGTCAAAACTAGCACATGTATTAATGTTCTTAAATTAGTTAAATTTTAATATTTTTTTCCGATTTGGGAATAATGAATTCATGAAAAATATAGAAAAAAAATTATTATTACTGCATATTTTTCTTCAGGAACGAAATATACTTCAACTAACCTACCTATATCGTAGTTTAGTATGTTACGAATTGATGTAGAGTAAATACTATGAGTAAGCTAATTATCAATTTAAAAACAAAGGGTGATAGCTTAGAAACACTATAAAGTAAAATTTATTATTTCAAACACTAAGATCTGCTAAGTCAAACATAAACCAGAAACCAACTCGATGAAATTATTTTTAATACGAAAATATAAAAACAATGTACAATAAATAATGAATATTTTAACCTTTAACAAATCATTAATAAAATACAGCAGTAGAACTTAATAATTAAAGCAAGGAACTTACCATTTCGACACATATTAAAAAACAATTCCACTGTTATCAGAATATAAAAGCAATCATCAATTTAGACATAAAAATTAAGTATTTTAATAATTGCGCCAAGATCCGCGAAACGCACAGGTCATGAGCGATGAACAATTTAATGAATGAAACATAAATAAGTAAATGAGATTTTTTATACAAACAAAGAATTAGGGGATTTTTGTAAGTTTAAATCATGTTTGACAAAGCTTATTCTCGATATTCAACATAAGAGTGAAACGATTACTATTAAAATAAAACATTTTGTGCGCTTTTTTAAATTTTTACTTTTGTTGTTATTTCCACTTTATTAAAAGACATCGATATAAGTTAATTGTAAGGAACTAACAGGGTCGGAAGGTTAACAAATGAAGTACGTTGGCAAATGACGTCGATATGATGTCACACATCTGAATGTTCCCTTAAATGAGCTTGGCTGAAGTAATCTGAAGCACAAGCACCCAAATTAACATTGATTAACACTAAAACTAGTTTCAGAATCATAGAAAAATGATTGTGAAAATTTTTGTGGGCAAACTAAAAAATGTGCTAGGAGAGTAGCCTCAGGGTTAGGAAAAAAAAAAAAAAAAATGCTGCGAGGCAGCAGTTGAGAGACTCAACCGAACCGAAATTAATTACGTCATCCTTGTTTACTTGGTTTAAACATTTTTAAAAATATAAGAAACGGGACACAACTCACAGTAATCAGATTTTTTTTTTTCTTTTTGTCATAAGATATTCTTTAACTCATACATTTTATTATAGATGAGAGAAATATTCATCCTATACTTTTTTACGGCTTATCAAATGACCAACTGTAACATAAAAGGGTGAGTTTTTAAATAAACGGTTTTGAAAAAAGCATTACTTAGGAAATGTTGAAAGAATGACTTATTTTCTTGAATTTCAATTTCAGAATTGTATTTTCACTGAAATAAGTGTTTCATGTCCAGTCTTCAGACCTCAAAAAGGGAATAAAATTTCATTCCATCTAGAAAATTTAGATTTTTAATTTTCATAAAAGTTGAAAAGTAAACATTTGTTTAGGTTTTAATTTTTGAGCCATTCTATGTGATGTGCAGGACAAAATTAATTTTTTTTTTCGATCTGACATTACTTTTTTCAACTAGAACCAATGTGTTAGCCTGAAAATATAGATTTTCCCTCTTTTGAATGAAAAGTTAATATTTTAAAGCAGGTATGGACAGCCTTTAAAAAGTCAAGCGGGCCAAACTTCAGGATGTTAGCGAAGTCGCAGGGCATATAATTGGGATATATATAGATTTTGAATGGCTTATATAGGTTTAATACGGGTTATGATATGCTCCGTGTCACCACTCGCCAACTGGCAGTTAAAAAAAACTTAAACTGGCTGGTAAAAATTTAGATCTACTCTCCACAATGACAAGTGACACTCAAGAGATGATTACAAGTTTTAACAGTTGTTTCATCCTTTATTATGGATGTGACTCATAGATTAATCTAAGTGGCTGGTAAAAAATAAGCCTTGCCAGCCATCATGGCTGGTGGAATTTTTTCACTTCAGAGAGGATTAGTTCCGCAGACTGGATCAGTCCACTTCCAGCCCGAGGGTTGCCCATATGTATTTTAAAGGTTCATGTTTTTGTCACTGGAAAGATTTATACAAGTATCAGTCAGGATAATATCTTTATCCCACTGGTGGTGTTATTATATTGTATATCCTTGCAAGACTCAAAATCTTGAAATTTAAGAAAAAAAAAAAAAAAAATCATCAAATAAACTTTCTGTTTCACTACACATGTGAAATCTTTAGAATTTAATTAATCCTTCAATGTCACTGTCTTTACTTTAAAAAAAAAAATTATTTACTTAATGCAGTAAAATTTTAAATAAATGAAAAAATAGTATTTTTTCATTTATTTAAAATACTTTTTGAGAGGGTGTATAAATTTGAGCAAGATTATCTTTCTGGCAGGGGCGTAGCCAAGGGGGAGGGGGTAGGGGGGGTCATAACCCTCCATGAGAAATTTTTGGACATACAAAATGTATATTCTTCACTACATTATATGTATCACACACACGTATACATATATACAAGTTGTAGTAGTCGTAACCCACCCCCATGAAAAATTTCTGGCTACGCCCTTGCTTTCTGGATAAAATTCTACATATCTGAAGGAAAAATAGCATTAATATAATAACAAGGCCATACCCAGGGGGTCTGGTCCCCCCCCCCTTCATCACATGAAGTCTTTTTGTGAAAAATGCAACATTTGGTCCCCCTTCGAAATTTTTGGACCCTTCCTGAAATTTTCTTGGTACGGCAGCATTAATAATCTTTAACATAAAGCAATTAAAAAGAATATTAAAATACATCATTCTATGCTAAACTATATACGTTTTGGATTCGTAATATCCAAACAGATGGGGAAATTGGTTCTTTGTAACATTTTAGATTTTTGTGCTTGGTCTGAAGAACAAGAACCCACTTATAAATCCATCTGAAACAAACAACACAAGAGGGGGGGGGGTGCCCTCCATGGAGGTCTTTACCCGTATTTATGCTGAGTTTCAGAGAAAACCAAAGGAAACCCCGAACGGCTAGGTCGGCATGCGTGACCTGGTACCTGGTTTAGAACCAGGCACCTTTTGTCTTCCAGTTCAGAGCGCTATGTGCTCGGCTACTGGAAAGGCAGGGAAAAGAGGAAGCATAAAAAAAAACAAAAAAAAAACCTCATGCTAAAGCAGATCTCTCCCGCTATTCAGTTCATGAATAGAGCTCAGTGGCAATAATGTTTGAAGATAGTTATTAAGTTTGCTGTTGAATATTAGTCTGAATCATGAAGCTCTAAGGAGAGTCATCGGGAATGGGCGATCAGGCGGGAAAACGGACCAGGATCCATTTTCACCGGCAGGAGGCGCAGCGCACCGCTTCAATAGGGATTTAGCGTTGTTTTGATTGTGAACGAGCTATATTTTAAAAATAAAATAAATTATTTTGATAGAATATGGGTCGAGGGAGTCACTGCTTTGCACCTGGATGTGACAGTGGATATCCAGAAGCCAGAAAAAGAAATGTATCGCTCGGGAAGAAAAATCCAACGTTATTTAAAGCTCCAAACAGCATCACCATAATATTTCTTTAATATGGCCCCTTATAAATAACATAAAAAGTAACACTATGTAAATAGAAAACCTTTTGTACATGTTAGTAGTAGTATAATGCTAATATGAACACTTTAAAATACGGCCCAATAATCAAAATGAAACAGCAGTATAATACTTTGAAATTGTCCATTTAAAAAAAAATAACAGTTTTATGAATAATATTTTTCTGTTTATTAATTTAATTAGGATGGGGGAGAGGATTTTATAATATATAAGAGATACACAAATGAATAGATATTTTTGGCATAAGTCTGCAAAACTTATACAAAAACAAATACTTTCAATTCTAAGTCTGTTTTTTTTAAAATACAAAATTTTTCAAAATTAAAGAAATATTAGATTTTTTTCTGATATGTGAAAGCTTGCAAAACTGATGCAAAAGAGTCAATCACTGAATATGTGTGTATTTATTGAATTAATATTTTTTTTTTCCTTTATGCTTTTGTATGAAATTTTTGTAGTACTTAAAAATGATACTGATACTGAAAAGACATTGATTTTTATGTAATTTTTTGTGGTACTCAGGTCCTTATTATCGCACGGGCAAATCGGGACTTTGCCCAGGGCCCCCCAATTTCAAATCTTGTTCTGAAACATCCTTCTTTATATCAAAATTTTATGAAAAATAAAACAAATTTCATAGATGGGGCCCCTGTTGGTTATAACCAGGCTCTGCTGGAGCATAGGGGGGCACAAACACAGGTTTTTTAAGTAACTCCATTTAAAAAAATCGCATGGAGTTGCCCTGGAGAGCAAGGTGATTGTAGGATTCAGAAACTCGACCAATTCAACAATGAGGAAGCTCGTTATTTGAGAAACAAAACTTGTAATGTTTCTTTCTCCAGTAAAGTCGACTTTGTTGCTGTATTGGTAATATATATATTTTTTATAAGCCTTCCAAACCCGGAAGGGCATTATGACACACCCTGTATATATATATATACAGGAAGCTCATTATTTGGGAAACAAAACTTGCAATGTTTCTTTCTCCAGTAAAGTCAACTTTCTTGCTGTATTGGTAATATTTTATTTTTTATAAGCTTTCCCCAAACCTGGGTGGTCATTGTGACACACCCTGTATGTTATAAAAGAAACACTTGGATATTAAACTTTGCAGTACTTTAATTTCTGAAATTTCAAACCATGAAATATTAAATATTGTTTAAAAACAAGCTAATTAAATTAATCAGTGCACAATCAGTTTTATAAATTTTAACCAAATATTCGGTATTCAGCCGAATATTCAGTTAGAAATTCAACCGAATATTCGTTATTCGGCAAAAAATGGTATTCGGTGCATCCCTACAATTCACTTTTATTTCCATACTTTACTGTCCATTATCGATGATTTTCTTTCACTTCCTTCTCATATGAATTAAACAGAGGTAAAGCGATTTGAGACTTTGAAATTTCCGGATCTATTATGTTAGCTGTATATTTTGCTCTGTTATGGTATTACCAGGCCTTTCTGCATCACAGTGGCGGCTCGTGGGATACAGCAAGTACTGCCGGGCTGCACTTGAAATTATCAGCACATACTTTAAAATAATTTATTCTGTAAATTTTCTTAAATTCAGATTAGAATTATGGAATTCTTATGGTTCTCAGGAAACTTCGAATCAGACACGGATTAATGCAATTTTGAGGATAGGAGCGTCTGGTTGAAATTTATGTACATTTTATGGAAGTAAAATAGGATCTCTTACATTTTTTATCTAATTTCTTTTTTTTTTTTTTAAATCCTGGGTGAGGGCTTAATCCGCCAGCTTTCGAATTCAGTAACAAAGATTTTCCATTCCTGTCCGGAGGAAGGGGGGGGGGGGCTCATATGTTTCCGGCTGCACTAACATTTTTGACCACGGGCCGCCACTGCTGCATCAAATTTCGATGCTGAAGATGCTTAGGCTTCGGTCCTTTACTTGTTGGAATCTTGAGGACCTGGTCTTGTTTAGGATATTATGACAGAAAAAAGTCATCTGTGCACTACTGAAACCAATGTTTTCATTTTTTTTATCTTTTTATTATAAAAACTGAACATCAATGTTCTCTGTATATTGGATTGCACTTCTGCCATTTGAAACAGAAATACAACTTAAATTTTCTTTTTTTCAAGCTTCCACACTCAGACATAATTCATTATGAATCTGTGCTTTATTAGGTATATATAAGCTTTTAATTCCTTCATAGATTTCTAAATCAGTAGTTGACAACAGTTTCTAATCAGCTCGATTTGCAGTACTAACATATATAGTAGAACTTCTCAAGTCCGGAATCGCTGGGACTTTGCCGATTCCGGATTACAGAAATTTCCGGATTATAGAAACTGTAATATCAACTATAAAAAGTACTGCAAAAGCACTCTCATTTATGCATATCAGTAGCAGACTTCGTGCGATTACAAGAAATGATATGTATTACGATTACTAACAATTTCCAAAAAGATTATGACTAGTGAATATTAATTTAGTAAAATAACAGTAATCTTGATGTTAAAGAAATCAAATATCAAAAGAATTCTATAATAATGCAATTTTATCATAGCATTTTTGTAAAATATTATTTTAGTCATCGATTACAGTCGATTGTAATCGGCACGAAGTCTGAAATAGCATATATATAGGTTTCCATTTCGGGAGGGGGAGGTGATCTGGTATTTTAATGATAGTTACTAAAATTAATTTAAATGTTTTAAAATAGCTGTTTTATAATTGCTTTACGTTTTCAGAGGGGGCCCAGGTCCCTTCCCCCTTCTTAAATACGCTCCTGATGTGTATCGTTTATGTATATCATTTAATACCGAATAAACATCCTTTTATGATTTATTATTACAGTAAAAACTCAATTAATTGGCATGTTCAAGAAATGCTGATCGCTCTGAAAACAACCCCAAAAGTAATAAATATAAGAAAAAATTAAAACATCATCACACTGTTTGGGTTTGGGTTGGAACATGTATTCGGATTTGTGTGCTTGTTCACAAGGAACCGCTTATTAATCCACGTCAAAGAAAGGACAAACACAAGGGGTGCCAATGCCTTGGGGGAGGACTTTTCTGGGTATCTAGCACGTATTCACGTTACATCTAGAGAAAACCGCCCAAAACTCCAGACCGACGGCCCAACAAAGTCATCACACAGTATTCAAAGCATAAAACAAACAATTGGATGTCTGCTCATATGGTCATATTACGTAATCAGCTTGCTTCCAGTCCAAGTGTTTATTTAACTCTCTTCCCTCCTCTCCTTTACGTTTTTTGCTCTTCTATTTTAATGGCAGACGTTCTAGCATGCGTCAGATTCCGCAAATGTGTATGCGCTTTTGATGCAGGTGGATATGATCTTTTCATCTGCTTTTGCTTTGCACAGATTCCTTTCTTTTGTTTTTGAAGTGATCGTCTACTGGGCATGCCACCAGTAAATGACTGCCTTTTTTTTTAAATGTACTTATGCTTTTTTTTTTTCCTTCACTTTAGAACCTGCCTCACACTATTCTATTAACAAGAATAATGTTTCTGGTTTTAGTACTATAATGAAATTGCAAACTTTAATTCATGAGAATTGAATTGGCATTGTCAAGCAAACCCACCCTAAAACAGAGATTACACAATGCAAAAGAAACTGCGAGTACAAAGCAATAGCGGGCAAAATGATCGTACCCATCTGCGTCATAAGTGCACACACATCTTTGGGATTCGATGCAGTGAACATTAAAATATAAAACCTTCTATAATTGTCTCCTTCTTATAATGCTTGAAGTCTTCATTATGTTTGGTGCTTCCATGTATTTGCATTTTGAGGAGATACAAAAAAGAAAAAATTTTTTTTTTTGACTAATACCGATTTATTATTATATGGTAGGCCGAATTTTGTCCGGATTATAGAAATTCCAGATTTTGGAAGTCCGGATTTGAGAGATTCTACTGTATAGAATTCGTCAGCATTCCTGTTCTCCTGTGGTAGAAGGTCTCAAGTTATTTCTATTTTCACTACTTTTTATGTTACTCTGAAGTTTTGTAAATTACTGGAGTGATTAAAGTGAAAACTGTATGTTTGAAGCTGTATATTTAATTTGAAGACATACAAAGTTTGGATAAAAATGGACATTTATAACAATTATTTTTGTGAAATTAAGTATAAAAAGTGTTGTACTTACTGTAATAGTCAATTTTCTTGCGAAATGCATATTTTTGAAAGCTATTTCAACTTTTTTGTTATCAATAATGTTTCCCATAGACAATGTTCATGCCAATGAAGATTCATTTGTATATTTTATAATAGATTGTATTTTGAATGGAAATTTTCTGTGCTTTTCAACATCTAAATTATTTGGTAAACTTAGTGAAATCAGTTGTTGATCAGTCATTCCCCCGATTAAATAAAAGTATCCCTTACTTTTGTGTGATTTTGGTTTTCTGTAGTGATGTACTGAGTAGCAGTGTGACCAGAAATAGAGTAGTTTCAAAAAAGAATTTCTGATTTACAAATGAAGAATTTTGTTCTTTTTGAAATAAAAAATGTAATTGTATTTTAAATTAACATGAATTCAATAGCACCATAAAATTATTTTTTAATTAGTTAATTTTTCTATTGTTTTAATATATAGTTAGTCGCCGTTTTAATGTAATGCTCAGTTGCTTTCAATCGCAAAGTTGTTTCCATTCCGAAGTCAACAATACAGTCATTGAGCATCAGCTAATGCAAATACGCTTTCTTCCCAAACACTATAGCTTGATAGCCAGGCTAGTGCCAAAGTGCTAAAACAGACAAGATGACATTTACAACTCTAAACTGCATTCTCCTCTAGTGGTTTTTTATACCTATTTAGATTTATTATTATACGTATACTTAAGTTTTATGAATTATTGTATAGTTTATTTATATTTGTATAATCTCTTTAGAGCTCAGTTCAATAATGTTTAAAAAAACTTCAATTTTACAAATATTCAGTGTCAGTAGACCTGATCAAACAATGGCTAGTACCCAGTATTTACTGATTATTTGTTAATATCTAGTTTTCTATTTTTAAATTAGAACTTTTATAAACGTGGGCCAGCTTTAGAGCCAGATATTGGGGACACGGATTCATCAGGCATCATCCTTGGTGTGCCGCTAAGTAGAGTGTTTGTGTTTTAAGGCAAACCTGCATGCGGGGTATCTGCCTAGGATGAGGGGTGCCTTGGTAGGAGGACTTTCTAAGGGGTTCTAACGTGTATTCACGTTACATCTGGAGAAAACTTACCAAAACTCCAGACCATTACATTGACAGCCGCACGATGGGACCCGAACCCGGGACCTACTGCTAAGTAGAGATGTACCGAATATTCGTTAATTACAACTCTAAACAATTATTAAAAAGCAAAGTTATACAACTATTCAATGTAGCTGAGATGGATGTCCTCCATAACCTGCCTAAAAAATTGAAAAAGTGTAATCAATTTAACATAGATGATCCAAACCCAGAGGCACCACCACTAAAAAATTTTACAGTTGCAAATGTTTTCATGAAGTAGTAAATGCACATGTGACATTTTCAGCTTCATCAACAAAGCACTACTTTGGTTTAAATGATAGTAGTAAAAAGAAAAAAAAACAGTCTTTCTGTGCAGAAAAAAAATGATTAAAAAAACTGAGCACTTGGCCAACCAAATAATGTACCGAATATTCGGTAATTATTTGGTTGGCCAAGTGCTCAGTTTTTTTAATCATTTTTTTCTGCACAGAAAGACTTTTTTTTTTCTTTTTACTACAGTATGCACCGGTTATAACGGACCTGGGATATAACAAACTATCGGGCATAACGTACCTAGAAGCTAGGTCCCGATTGAAGTCCTATATTTATAATGTTATTTAACTTCGGTTAAAACGTACTTAACAAAAGTACGTACTTTGGCTATAACGTACTTTTTATACCAAAGCCAAAAATAAAATTTTGCTTTTCTTAAGAATTTTATTTCCTTGTTCTCGGAAATTTCAGTGCCTTCAAAAACACGCGTCGTCAGTTTTCAGATTCTCAAGCGAGATGAATTGTATATGAAGGAAGGAAGCGATCTTCTATCTTTTTTGCCTGCTAGGTAGGGCTAAGAACAAGACCATGTTTTTTATTTGTCATTCATCAATCTAAATGCCTCCTGAAAAGCCCTATCTATAATGCTTCTGATGATAGTGAAGAAGAAACAGAGGAGCCTATACCAAGCATACCCGACACATTAAATGCTGCAGAAACATTATCATGATTTTTTGAATGTCACAGTGATGATGGAGAGATTAAAATGTCAATTTGATTGATTATAATTTTTGTTTCAGGAACATTTACTAAAGGAAAAATGGAAATGTCAGTATCATATAGAACTACACTAATATAGAGATTACCCCATACGATACCATTTTACCCCATCTGATATCAATTTATAATTTTATTGTTATCTTTTTTATATAATCTAGTTCTATTGCACTTTCTACTAATGTGTATCTAATTATTAAGAATTAGAATTTCGGCTTTATCTAATTATTAATGTTGTTGAAAGATCTTAAAACTTCATTAAAAATACTTGTCATGCTCTTAAAATATATCCATAAAAAAATAAAACATCTAAATTTTTTTGACGAAAAAAAGGTATTTTTCAAATACTCCCATTCTCCCCAACCTGACCCATGTGTTTTATAATAGAATGTAAAAAACTGAACTCTTAGACTTAAACTACTGTATGTGAACTGCATAGGGTCACCCGGGGCAAAATGGATATAGTTATTCTCTTGGTGTTTTTATTTTACTGGACATTATTTTTCTAAAATGATAAAATATTGTTAAAATGCTCACATATCTGGCAACATTTTAACTTGGTAAAAAAAATCTGGCGACACATTTATTAGGTTTAAGTCATTCTGCTCACCAGAAGATAGAACACTGTGTTTTTAGTGACTGACAAACTTTCCATAAAAATTTACAGGTAGAATTTTAGAAATCTATTCTTTGAATTTTATAAAAGAAAAAGGTTGTCCTAACAGAAAACTTAAAAGCAAGTAAATTTTCTTATTCACAAAAATTGTATAGCATGTTTAGTTACATGGGGGTAAATGGTTATAGCCAATATTTTTGAGTTCATGAAGCAAATGTATGAAGATTGATCAAAGTTGATAGACCTTTGAGAGCAAATTTAGGTTTAAGTGGAGTTATGTTATGCATTTACCTTAAACACATTACATGCAATGTATATACTTGTAAGTGTAAGAATAATATATCATTATCTTAATAGGTACACCCTCCAAAAAAAGTATTCGAGCAAGAGAGAAATTTCCTATTTTAGATTTGTAAATAATAATTGAGTTTTTGAAAAAACGCACAACTTGACATGCGTTTCAAGAACGCTACAGTGTCAATGTGTGGGCGGGTATTGTAAATGACTTCTTGATTCGCCTATTAGTGATGCAACTGATATCAATTTGGCCAGATACTGAATATTCGGCCAAACTTTCAGCCAGATGTCCAGTTATCCGGCCACAGTATGTTTTCTTCTTTCCTGTTTTATTTTCACTAGTTTTCTTAGATCATTGAGCTATTACTTTTTTCTTTAAATTTTTTCATTAGTTCCAAATCATTTAATTCAAAAATCAGAAATCCTTTTGAGATTGTTTCCATGAATTTAGTACCAGTTTTACTGCAATTAAAGCAGGGCCGTAGCGCTGGGGGCACTACGGACGGCTCAGCCCCCCCTAGCCCAAAGAACATAGGCATCGAGGAACATTTTTTAAAAAATAATAAAGATATGTAATTCTTTTTTATTTTTGTTCCTGCACGGAAATTGCAAACTTTGTAAACATCAGGCTCTTGAAACGAAACATCGTAAATTTTCTTCTTTGATCTTACTTGTTGGGGCGGATGCAGTGAAAACCTCTTGTTAAAAAGGGTGTGTGGGTGGTTCACTACTAACTTTCTCAAGCAGTCACTATCCTGTCCCTACAATAAACGACCACCCCGTCGCCCCTCTACAGCACCAGCACAAGCCTGTAATCAATAGAGTGAGAAAAACTTCCGGCCTTTTCTAAAGGCGAAAGTGCTTTATAATTGATTGATTCGACACTAGCTATGTATTTTTCTTACTTAAATCAATGATTGACAAATTTTTTTGAGAGCAAAAGGATTAAGAACTAAAATTTAACTAATTTAATTTGGAGACAATCTTTTTTCTTAATTGTAGTTTGTTTTAATATATTAATATATATTTCTTAAATTTGCGGTGGGATGGATAAAACTTTCAGGCAGGTAGGAGATGGCCCGCGGGCTATAGTTTGGCCACCCCCTGGTTTTAAGCTATCTTTTTTTCTAGATGTGAGACTTTTTCGATACTGCAATGTCTTTGCCGAGTTCGGACTCCCTCTAGAAATTTTGGCGCGCTTATGCGAAATGAAGCTGAACTTACACATCCGTATCGGGTGGTTTTAGATAGTTCCCTAAGGTTGTAAGAGACTTTTCCAATGTAAAATTCAGTGGCTTAGGAACGGGGCGGCCGCGGCAAAACCTTTCTTCCTTACATATACAGAGTGCAATTTTTTTAAATTGAAAACCTGCCTTCTGTTGGGGGGCGGGGGCACTGAAGGACCGCCCCAGGTGCCAATTATCCTAACTACGCCGCTGATAAAATTGTAGTATATTCATGTTATGCAGTTTTGACATTTAGAATGTTTTTCTTGCCTCTAAAAATGTAAAAACTGATTTTAACATTTCTCTTATTTTAAAAAGAGTGGAACCTGAAATGGAGGGAAAAAGTAAGCATACATAAATTAGAAAAAGGTAGAAATATATGTTGGGAAAAAAAATATATATATATATAAATAAATAAAAATAAATATTGACCTTCAAGACCATGTAGCAAATTGAACTAAAAATTTAATGTTCGGCGGGAGGGGAGAAGAAAGGGAAAAACTGCGCTGTGAAATTTTCATAAATAAAGCATTTTAAAACAGTTGAGAAATTAAAAGTAAATGCGTTTCTATTACAGACTTAAATTTAGTATTGCATTTTATCGAATGAAACATTAAGCGTAATAATTTAAAAATATATTACTTTAGAAAATACAATGTCCTTGTTAAATTTGTAACATATTTGAAAATGAGAAATATTTACAAACCTGATTTTGAATTTTCGAAATGAAATTATTTATTTTAATAAACCCTTATTATCTTTTCATATGTGATACATATTTTAGAGATAGTTGAAAATGAATGTGAGGCCTGTCATTTAAATAAGAAAAAAAAAATCTTCAAAAAATTTGAATATACAAAACTGTCTTAAATGAATTTGAAAATTTTCGTATTTTTTTATTAATTCGAAGGGATTTTCAATTGTATGCTCAAAATAAATTTTTTAGAAGTGGTTTTGCTGACTTTTTTCGGATGCAACTTGTATTCCGGCCAGTTCCTCTTAAAGCATGTAAATAAATTCCCAGTTTAACAAGGAATTTGAAGTGCTTTATTTTGTACTAATTGTTCATAATTTTTATTTTATTATAATTATTTGTTTTTAACTTTCATTCAGCAATAATATGTTTTTTATATTTCAGAGGAACATTAGTTTTTTATTCTTCATTTAAATTGTAGAGTGGTTTTATTTTAATAACTAGTTTTCTAAACTCGCCGACTGGGTTGTATGGGGGGTAAAGCAACGTACTACGGTTTCGGGTTCAACTCTCGGTGGTCGGGGTTCGATCCCCGACTGGGCGTGGTTTGTCCGTCCCTTCAAAGGGGGCGACGCTGGTCTACCTACTAGGTGCCCCCATACTAAAGTGGCCAACATTTCCGACCCGTTGTGGCCAAAGCGTTCCAAGGCAGCGGCTGGCCATTGGAAAAAAAAAGTTTTCTAAACTCATTATTTGCATTTAAATAAGCACGTTGATTATAATAATCAAAAAGCTTCTTTCTCTTTCTTTTTTCAATAGCAGAAAATCTTTTTTTAATAGCAGAAATACAGCCTGTAGCAATCCAAATCACACTTAACCACATTAAAAAAACTGAAAATTCAATCCATGACGCCGGAATCCAAGTTATTGCAGCATATATAGTATATAAACTGCTTACATTAGGCAGTCTTGTGATCATAGTACTATCTATAAATTACTATTAGGTTCTTTAGTGATTTAAAAAAAATACCTGTATGTTAGGGCAAGTTTTTGGAGATGCTTTCTGTCCTGTCTGAGACCTAGAAGGCACTTTTATGATTTATGAATAAATGAAAATTTAAATTTTTCAGAATGTAATGTGCAATTTACTTTTAGATTTTTTACAGGTTTTAATTGACAATATTTAAATTTAAAAGGCACTTTTTCGTTTTGAGGATGCCATGAAAAAGTTACCAAAATGTGCTATAACGTGCCGGAGATATGCATAATAAGGTAATATGTGATATGCATAAAGGCTGCCATTGTTTGCAACCCTTTACGTCAAGAAAAAAAAAATTGGCCTCCAAAATTTTTCGTGGCACACCTGAAACGGAAAAGTACATTTAAAAATATTTACATCTATTCCATAAATTTTTGTTTAATAATTGTCATTATTATTATCATTATTTTGTATTATTAATTTAAATATTATTTTACAAATGCATTCATTCTGGGATATTGGTCAGTAGAAATTAAGACGAATGTGCTTCCATGAAAGAAAAGAAAACTCATAATGGTATATGTGTGTATGTAGGGTGTATCGAAAAAAAACCTTTTTTTCGAAATTCGCTTTTCCTTGGTGCTATCTTTTGGCCAAATTGGCTCAATAAAAAGTGTGCTAAATTTCAACTCGATTACTTAAAATCTTCAGTTGCCGCATTGATTTAAATTTTGAAAAAAAAGAAAAAATGCAAATTTTTGAAAAATTTCTAAAAATATATAATTTTTTTGAAAATTTCTTGTCTCTAGCACTGAAGCTTACTTTAATTGACTCTATAATAAGTGTGTAAATTTTCACCTCGATTAATATGTTCAGTTGCCGCAATGAGTTTAAAGTTTGAAAAGAAAGTGAAAAAACAAGTAAATTTCTGACACTTTTTAGAGACATTTCAATCCTTTAATATTGGTATTTTAAGTGTACATCATGTGTCCATAACGTAAGAAATGTGTTTGCAATATCCATTAACAAGTAGCGCTATAATCGCAAGCGCAGTGTATGAATCCATTCCCACTCAGACACTACTGGATAAGATCTGTCTAATTATCTTGATGAAAAATTTAAGGGTCTTTAGAGGTCACGTTATATTTGGGGCAATACGATATAATCCCCCCCCCCCAAAAAAAAAAAAAAAAACAAGATCGCTCTTTTTTTTTTCAGGATCCTTTCCTTCCTTAGGAGAGTTTATTTTAATTCTTTCCTAGCAGGAAAAAAAACGGGTGGGGGGATTTTATGATCAGTAATCGCCGTTCTAAACAAAAACCACTTTCCAAACTATAAAAGCTGTAATGTAAACCGACAGCAGGTGAAAGTACACATAGACATCATGTATAAATCTTGCAGGTTAGAGAAAAGATATGTCTAAGAAACGAGTCATTTTGCCGTACCGTTGGAGCAGAGTATTGATGGGATCGAGTCACACGGAAAAAAAAAAATTCGAAGAAAAAGTTGTCAGTTACCTTTGGTTGTGGAAAACCACAGAAAGCAAATATATTTTATTATGGCAAATTCAGGATGCATAAAGAATATCAGGATAACTGATCTTTTGTCAGATGTGAAAAACAGAGTAGAAACAGAAATCCCTCTCGGAGACGAAAAACAAGAATGAAAAAATCTGAAATTTCAAACTATTTTATTAATATTTAAATTTAAAAAATATGTTCGTATAATTACTTATGTATTAGTATGCAGTTCCATAAATAATAAAACCAACAAAAGTTTTAGCTTCTTTTTTTTTTTTTTTTCCCTTGGCTATCAAATGTTTATACTTCGTTGAGCAACCACCTCAGTTAACGACCTGTTTTTAGCGGAACGAAGGGTGGTTGCTCTCCAGAAGTTTCACTGTACGTATATGTATGTGTGTGTGTGTGTGTGTTTGTGCATGTATGCATGTGGTGTAATGATTGAAAAACTTACTAAGTATAAATCCTTGCTAAAATGTGAAAACTGAAATAAAAGAAGTTATTTTCAGAAAAATAACAAAAAGAATCTTCTACGTTCACTTATTAAGCGTTTATATTCACTGTTGGCTGTTTATAATGAAGACTTAATAAGAAAGCCCGGATTCAGTTTCTTACTAAGCATAGACAGAAGTGTGTGTTTATAAAAAACACACTTCTCTCTGTGTGTGTGTGAATACATATATGTATATATTTGTAAGCCCCCCTAGGGAAAGTGTAAGCCCCCCCTGTAAAAACGGTCTAGCTACGGCTCTGAATTAAAGTCATACAAATCTCAAAGTCATGGATGTTCTCCCTCAAGAGTTAGATAAATATCTTAAAAGACCAGTTCTTGAAAGAAAGACATCTCCATTCAACTATTGGAAAATCAATGTAACAAAGTTCCTTACTTTATCAAAATTAGGGGGGGGGGACATTTTCTCAGCAGCTAGTAGTACTACAGCCAGTACACTATTCTTATAAGCAGGATCAATTTATGGTGGAAAAAAAGATAACCGAATTCTTACAAAGATTGAAAAACAGTGATTTTGTACAATAATTTCTTCCCGTAATAATTCACTCCAATCTTAAAAAAAGATAGAAGTACGTAATTTTTTTTCCCATTTTCTATACGTGATAAAAATACATTCAAAAGTATTGAAAACAAAATATTTTCACAAAACTTTGGCTTTTTTTGCATTTTTTATTATTGCAGTTTTTCAATTTATTCATCTATTATGTTTATTTATGTTATTTCTCTGTATATAATTTTAGGCTGGATGTACTGCCAGATATTTGTTATATCCGGCATACTAGCCGGATGATGCAGTATGGTCGCCAGATATCCATTGCATCCCTATGGCTCATACCTACTGCCACAGTGACTCAATGGCCACTGTTACATCATTTTACTTCAACAAGTTTTACCAGATCTGCTACATTTCCAATCACCATTAGAAACCACATGTGGTTTCAGCATGATGGGGTGCCAGACCACTTCATCCTAGATGTTCATCAGTATTTGAATGTGAAATTTGGCATGTAATGGATTGGGCATGGTGGATCTATCTCTTGGCCACCCTGGTCTCACAATTTGACGCCCCTCGATTTCTTTTTATGGGGACATTTGAAGAATGCTTATGCCACTCCAGTAGACTCCAATGGAGATCTCATTGCTCGAGTATCTGTAGCTGCTGCATTGACGCTGATAAGCATGTATCATTACTGATGGACACAATTTTGAACACTTTGTTTGAACTTATTGTTAATTAATTTCCACTTGTAAATGGGGTTATGAAAATAAAGCACTTTCCCTATCATTTGTTCTTTCCTGTGTTTGTGCTTCAATGCTTCACTTTTGACCTAAATGTGATTGTTACAATGTCCTGCACCAGCCCTCAGAGTTTGTACTATGAATTAGCAGTCACCCTGCATATATGACTCTCATTGATTTCAGGGTACCTATTTAGGTACCTGAAATCAATTTTTGAACCGTGATGCTTTTCACAAAGATTTTTAAAATTCGTCATTATGAACTATTTTCAACAAATGCACATACTTATACATTATAATATACAGATGTACTTTTAAAAATGTCATGAAATAAATACTTGATCTGCATTCTTTGGAATTTGCACTTAATCTAATGAAACTAAAAAAGAAAATACTGAATTATTTAAATTTTATTTTCTTGCAGCTAATCTTCGGATTGATTAATGTCATAAAGTATTTATATATTGTTTGAAAAAGAGGGAGCCTTAATAATGGCAGAATTATGACTACTGAAACAAAATAACTTGCAGATTTGTGGATTTGGAAAGACGCTCCCCAGTAAAAGCAGAGTATAGGGGAAAACTCGCAATGCATCATGGGAAAGCGAGATCATCTCTGCATTAACCCTCCTTTCGACTAGGAATCTTTCTACCCCGTATTTTTCTCCCTATGTAGGGGAAGCGGGGTAGAAAGCAGCGAAAGTTTTAGCATTTACTCCGCATTTGTGTGCATGTAAATGGGCCCAATGACTGACACGTTGCAAACATCAAGGAAAGTCCTGGTTTGTTATTATAACCGAACTTGTACCCCCATAGAAGGTTCTCCTGTTGATTCATCGATTTTGTCACAGCTACACTCGAGCTATCTGCCTAATGGGGGGTTTGCCTTGGCCGGAGGAGTTTTTAGGGGGTTCTAACGGGCATTTGCGTTATATCTGGAGAAAACTGCCGAAAACTCATGACAGTTAGTTCAACAGCTGCGTAATAGGCACAAACCCTGGACCTTTACTTTTCAGCCATCTACCATGTAAAGTATCTTATCCATTTGGCCATGGTCGGACCCTTGTTTTGTTTGAAATAGCTGAATGTCTCTAAAATAAGATTAAGAATGGAGGATATCGACTCCTCGGGTTCAAGGCTATAAAAGTCACGTGTCAGTGGAAAACAGACACCATTTTCTCCATAGGTTTATATGCTGGGCTCTTAGTAATAAGTGCAAAATAAAATATAATAATTATGCCTATGTATTGTGCTGTCTATGGATGATTTAATAATTCTCTCGACCCTGTACATGACAACAAAAAGAGATCTTTCCACAGATTCCCACTGGAAAAGGCTGACATATTAAAACTTCGTCGAGGTTATTTCAGTCGCTGAGTTGAGGTTATTTCAGTCACGTGTCGATGAAAAATATACACTTCAGCCAATCAGATTACAGGCCTACTCATCAACACAGCCGAAAGGTCACGTTGGTTGAAAAATGACATATCGATATTGTCCATTACTACCCATAGAGCAAAATAAACTCTTTTGTATGCTTCTGTAAATTCTCTATAAATCCTGCATAGACCATTTTCAGTACGGTAGATAGTACAGTACATAGGGATAACATATAGAACAGCGGTTCCCGACTGGTGAGTCATGACCCTTTAATGGGTCACGCAAGTGTTACAGGTAGGTCGCGACTCTATCCTAAAACTACGTATTTATGTGAACATACTTTTTCAACTTTGATTTTCCTAAAAAAAAAAACATACAAAAATCAACTCAATGTTAAAACTGACGTAAGATTAAAAAAATCTTCATTCAATCCTGACATTGATGTGTTAGTTCAATCGAAATAATCACAAAAATCTCATTAATATAGTATTCTTAAGAACACCAATTTTACATATAGAGCATTTCGAGGGGCTGTGCCTCTCTGCAATCGGTCGCTGTCTTGCTTGACAGCTTCGGGTTCTCATAATGTATTTCAATGGGAAAAGCCCAATTTTCAACATTCAAAAAAGATACTAAATTTAATTTTTTGGATGATTCTAATGGATGGAATTTGTTAATCAGACCTTCGAATTTTGAGTCCCAGGTGGTGTTTAATATTTTAAAAAGCTTAACATATAATACAGTACAGGACCAATTAACCGGAATCCAGAAAACCGGAAAAAATAAAGATAGGCCGGGAATAGTTTTTCTTCTGTCTGATAGATGGTGCCACCAAATTTTCAACCAGAAAAACTTAATAAGAATAGACTCTGAATAGTTTCTCTCTAGAATTGTATTGTAAGTAGAACCTCAAATCTGGACTTCCAAAATCCGGAATTTCTATAATCCGAACAAAATTCGGCCTTCCAAATAATAATCCCAGCAAGCGCACACACGTTTAAATTACGTATTCCCAATGTCGAAAATAGGTCGATGAAAAATTACAGCAAAAAATAGCATTTAAAAGAGATAAAACATACATTGTGTTGTCGACGTCATAAAAAGCCGTTCGATTTTGGTCAGGGAGGCGGCTATCTTCGACTGTTAATGTTGGTCGCCCTCAGGTGGTCTATGATCCGTCAATACATCGCAGATTTTCCGCTCATGGCTTGGGCGGTCTGAGAGACACCCCCCCCACCCCCAGAAGAAACACGATGGAGCATCGAGAAATTTTTTCAGCTTAGTCAATATTCAGTTGAACGTCGAATAAACAGTGCAGGGGAGACAGAATTTACGGGGTCCTTTCTCACGACCTTTGACATGTCCACCCCAACCGTTTTCTCAGAAAAAAGATGCTTTTTTTTTTATGTGTGTGTGTGTGTGTGTATATTCGTTCTTGGTTCGCGTGGCTCGTACTTCGCAGTTTTTTATGCAAGGGCAGAACTCGCTCCAGCGTGTAGTCAATGGCTGAGCTCAGCTGCACTACACAGAAAAGTAAAATTTCCATAGTTTTAACTATAAAAGTGGATATTTTTCAAGTATCTCTTGGAATATTTTTCAAGTTCAATGCTAACACGATTTATCGTTAGCTTGGCATATTAATAAGTTTGTCTGGCTCTCTTTAAATTGTGTTGGCCGGCGATGTTATTAAAGTTTATAGGGGTAACTACAAATTTTAATTCCAGCCATCAAAATTTTAGAGGTGAGTTAAATAATTATTTAACTAATACTTATGTGCTTTGTTACTTTTTAATCATTTTCTTTTTAATTGCTAATTATAAGTCTTCTTATTTGTATTATAGAGTGAAATATAAAGGTACAATAGGCATAAAATCAACTGTTTACCTTAAGCATTTGAAATATTTTTTCTCATTATAAGCACGAATTTACTTAATGTAAACTTACTATAACAAAAGTCAACTTATTAGTGCATTATGGCATAACTTACAATGAAACAGGTTAAAGCACTTTATGCAAAGTTTTTTTTTTCTTTTTAAATTTTATACTAATATGTGTGCATTTAGTATGTAATTTAAACCTATTTGGAGTAGTAAAATTGAACAAATCAAAGAATTAAGAGAGATAAATAAAAAACTGTTTGTGTAATGAAATAGACAGAATTTTTCTCGTGGGAGGGTGAGAGGGGGGGGGGATTTGTAGATAGAAAACTTGTTCATATTTTATTACAGGAAAACTATAATAAACTATGGAGATAAAAAAGCAGGCTTATTCGTCTAATAGAAGTGGTTCCTTGACGATTTCGTCGAATCCTGACAGTTTATAAACGTAGTAATTATGCCGGAATTCCAGACATTTAGAGAATATGTCAGTCACACACCATTTACATACGTCGTGAAAGCATGGAAATTCAAACTTCTTGTCGGGTGCACATGCCATTTAAAAGGAAACACTTTATATTTCTAAATATAATACACTATACTACTAGTTGTTAGCTAATGAAAAGCAATTTTGAATTAAATGATTAGAAATAACAAGTTAATTTAAAACTTCTAATCGTTTAGATAAAGTTATAAAATTTATATTCATAAAAGTTTGAACATACACAAAAATATATTAAAGTTAAAATATAATCTTGATTTTTAATTTAACAGATAAGTAACTCGCACGAACAACTTATGTCACTAATTTACATTTTGAAGGGTTTCCATTTTTTCACCCGGTACATTTTATTAATCGTTTTGGCTGTATTAGGTATTTTTAATAAAAGGGTACAAAAAATTATTTAATCTACTCTTATAAACTATCTAAATATTTTCATATATTGGTTAAAAAGTAACCTTTTTTATATAAAATAAGTAAATTATATTTACTGTTAGTAAAATTGCATTTTAAACTGTATTCCTTACTTAACTAAATTTACTAATATTTTATTTAATTTTTAAGTTACTCTTTCACCAATATATGAAGATATTTGGATTGTTTATAACATTGAATTAAACAGCGTACCCCCCCCCCCCCTTTTATTGAATGTACCTACAGTAAAACAATTCATAAAATGTACCGGGGGGGAAAAGTAAACCCTTTAAAATGTAAAATAGAGACATAAGCTATTTATGCAAGTTACTGATCAATTAAATTCAAAAAATCAAGATTATGGGCCGGATTCAAACGAAACAGAGTTCTATCGTGTTCCGAAATTTGACTGATTCCTATGTTTCCTATTCAAGTGAAACCTGTCTATCGCTTTTGGATCACGTGACACTGCGATTGGTGTTTTGCTATCGTTTTTCCAAAAGCGATCGTTTTCTCGAACATGGCGGATCGATCGGCGGATGGTTGATGAGAAGATTACAACAACAATGAAGACTCGTTATTTAAAATTACGAAGCAATCCGTTGGAATTATCAGACAGGGAATTCTGCAAAAGATTTAGGCCTGCGGAAAGCTGAATTTTCTCGCAGAACAGAATATCTGTAGGGTTTATTTTCTGTCGGCCTTTGAGTTCTACTCTAGCAGACACTACGATGCAGGCGCCATCTGTAGTCCTTTTTTTAAATCGTTTATTGCTCGATAAATGTTTGATATTTGAAACAGCGTGAAAAAATACATTAACGAATAATTTCTCGCTAAAATAAGCATCCTAGCAACCCTCCTAAACAAATACAAATATTCATATCATTATATTAAGGATGTCTTTGATTGTTAATTATATATCAGAACATGAAATATATAGTAATTCTACCCCTCCATTATAATTATAAACAGCTTCTCTGCTGCAGAAAAATAAAATATAGTAGGCAAACTAGAAAACAATTATTATTCGATAATTCGACATGATAATTATGACGAACAATACTATTATCAATAATTTTCTAAAAAAAAAATCTTCATAAATTAAAAATGCGTTTCCATGATTATAAACATACAAAAAATATTAACCTAAACCAGTTAAAATTTTAAAACATTAACCTACAATACTGTTGGGGAAAAAGCTCAAACATAAATAAATAGTTAGTCGTCGCCATTAAGTTAAAAAAATTTTCCAGAGAAAGATGCGATTTTTTTATTGGTTAACAGCGACTTTCTACGTCACCGGAAGTTGCGTTTTCACTCTGTGGCGATAAAGTTTCGATCTAGCAAACCTGTAAGTTCGGTCGCCTATTTTGTTTCACTTTGAATACACTTTTGCGATCGCTTGTAAAAGCGATCGAACTTCCAGAGAGAAAACGATAGTTTTGGAGACGACCGATCGCGTTTCGTTTGAATCGGGCCCTATATTTTTCTTTAATGTATTTTCTCTCTGTTCAAATTTTTATGAATGTATATTTTACAACTTCATCTAAACGACTAGAAGTTAATTTAAAACTTGTAATTTCTGCACATTTAATTAAACATTACTTTTTATTAGCTAACAAACTAATATTAAAATGTATTATATAGAAATATAAAATGTTTCCTTTTTAAACGGCAAAAGTTCATAAGATCAGAACAGTTTGAATTTCCATTCCTTCACGACGTATGCAAATGGTAGTTGTCTATTCTCTGAATGTCTGGAATTGCGGCATAATTACTACGTTTATAAATGGTCAGAATTCGACAAATTCTGCGAAGTCTTTAAAGAACGACTTCTATTAGACGAATATAAGCCGGTTTTCTCTGTCCTGTTGGAGCGATTCGACAACGTATAACGTAAAATCAACCACTATAAGCTGAATTTTATAAACGGATTCCGAGAATCTGTCTCCCTTCGCCGTTATAGCAACGAGTGTTCGCCCAATATCGGGGATTTTCTCTTCGTGGCGGTCACCCTTTACCATTCTTACGCCGTAGTTAAGCGAGATTGTTATCTCTCACGGTCACCCCTCGCGGGTAATACGCCGTCGAGAAGTTCAGTGCTCGACGGGCAAACAGGTGGACATATCCAAGGATTTTTAACGTCGAAACTCTACGTCGACGGCGACGTTAATTCGATGTATCGTGGCTGGCTGGGAATAAATTGGTATTAACCAAAAAAAAAAAAAAAATGCTTTTTTGTATCTCCTCAAAATGCAAATAGATGACAGCACCAAACATAATGAAAACTTCTAGACATTTTATGCTTTTTTTTTTTTTTTTTTCAGTTTTTATTTATTTTACTCATAGAAGGTTTTATATTCACTGCATCAAATCCCAAAGATGTATGTGCACTTTTGAGGCAGATGGATACGATATTTTCGTCCGCCACCGCTTTGTACTGGCATGGCTGACTGGGATCCTCGCTTCCCCGGCTTTCCAAACGGGTCTAAAAGCCCGTATAAGCGGTAGTTCGCATTCCTTCCGCCGTGGCGTAGTTATATGTCCTGAACAGATCGATTTAAAGGGCCAGTCCATATGATTAAAAGGGCATTAAAACTGTCAAAAATGCTTGATTAAAAAAATTTTTTTTGTTGTTTTGTTTAAACAGAATGTATCTTTATCTATAAATATTTTGAAACGTTTCTTCATCCATGCACATATTGAAAAAAAATTTAAGAAATTGTTAGTTGGTTAATGCTTTTAGGAGCTTCTTCGGCATGTAATAAATTAAAAGAAATTGTTAGTTGGTTAATGCTTTTAAGAGCTTCTTTGGCATGTAATAAATTAATAATAAATAAATATATTAATTTATGTTTTATTTAAATCTTCAGAAGACTGTAATACTTTTTAAAGACTTATTTTTCGGAACTCCTACATATTTTAATATATTAATACAGCATTCTCCCTATACGTAAAAAACACTCAAAATACTGGGGTTAAACGATAAAATAAATAAAAACTTTGTGAAAAAAACACACATAAAATGTAACTTATAATAGTTACGATCATTTCGACCAAAAAATTCTTTCGGTCTGCATCAGAAAAAGTCCGAGACGCAGGGGCGTAGCCAGAGGGGGGCTGCTGCCCCCCGCCCCGAAATGGGACAATTTACTTAGCTTACAATTGAACTTTAGCTTTAAATTTCATACCCAGCCCACCCCGAAATGAAATCCTGGCTACGCCACGAGACGAAGGTCTTTCTCTGATGAAGACAAAGAATTTTTGGTCGAAACAATCGTAACGAAGTTACATTTTATGTGTGTTTTTTTCACAAAGTTTTTATTTTGCAATACGTATACATATGTTCGTGTCAGTGGCGTAGCCAAGGGGGGCATAAGGGGTCACCCATCCTCCGATGAGAAATTTTTTGCCATACAAAATGCATATGCTTCGCTCCCTTATCACTATAGTTAGGATTTTTGTGTGCTAATTTTTGTGAAATTGCGTGCAAAATTTCTTGCAAATTGCGTGCATTTTGAGTGCAGCTTTTAATTAGCAATATTTTAATATTCTGATAGTTTAATTAAATAAAAATAAACAACTTACCAATTATTTATTTAATTGATTCATTCTATATCATTTATTCCATTCCATACAAAGTAATTTTGACGTACAACACACATTTTTTCAATGTTCTGAAAAACCATATTTTGTCTCTTATCAGTCAAAAAGTCTTTGTACTGCGAAAACGATCTCTCGACCTCTACACTTACTAGAGGCGCAAACTTAGTTTTTATGCGCTTGTCAACGTCTTGGTTTTCATTGACAAATGCAGCAATGTCCGGATTCTTCCTGATAGAATTTTCTAACTTTCTCTTGGCAAAGTCATCCAAGCGGCTTTCCACCTCTTTAAAAATCTCCCACTGTTTTTCCTTCTCTAAGTTTCGTTCTTCAAGTTTCTTAATGTTGTCTGCTATGAATTTGTAGTTGTATGCCTCAAATAATTCTTTTTCCAAATTTTTATTGTCTATGATGCTTTTGATTTTTTCTACGGCTGTACTACCATCTTCTTCAAGTTGTGCAATAAAATTCTTGATCTTTGCGAAGTTTAAACAGTAATAAACTACAGCAGAGATCCAGGTGCCCCACCTGACGATCACAGGTTGTGGAGGAAGTGCAAGCTCAGTAATTTCCTGAAACATATTTATTCTAGCTGGCGATTTAAGGAGTATTTTCTTCATTAATCCAATGAACTGATTTGCAAGTTCATACTTTTCCCTAACGGCTTCACAAACTCTGTGCAAGGCATGCACCAAACAAGTAGCGTGGTGTAAATTAGGATAGAGAGGCTTAAGGTGCGAAAATGCCTTCAACATGTAAGATGCCTGATCTGTGACCACCAACCATACCTTTTCGTAATTAATTTCTGGCCACAACTTCGAGCAAGCGTCATTGAATGCCTGCATTACAGTACAGCTATTTGTTTTCTCTAAATTGTACATTTTAAAGAGCATAAATCTAGATGGTTCTCCATTCAAAGGAGAAACAAGAATGGAAAGAACATATCTTTTTTGCGCATCCGTTGTTTCATCTAATATGAAAGCAACAGGAGAATCTCCTATAATACTTTTGATTTTCAGTATTGTAGCATCATAGTTCGTATCTACATAGTTCTTTCTCAGAGTGCTTTCATCGGGGATCTTTCTCTGAGTATATTTTTCTAGAAATCCTTTTAGGGATGGATGGTTCACTTTAGATAAAGGCACTCCAGATTCTATTAGAGCAGCAGCAATATCAACATTAAACTGGTTAACTTCATCAGCTTTTTTAGATGCTAATCGAAAAGCTTCTGCAATGAACGAACATTTTGTACTGCTTCCCTTTATTTTCAGCTTTATTTCCTTGTTCTTTTTGTGAGTTGCGGATTCCACATGTCTGCTCAGTGGTAGTTTTCGGTGTTTAATATCTACGTTGATTTTTTTGTCACAATATGTGCACAAAATTAAAGTACCATCACTCTCAAATCCTTCATTTTCAAAGCACTTTAAAATACTATGGAACTTGGATTTTCCAAGTTTACTCATTTTTATTCAGGATTACGGGATCTATTTGTTTCTAAAGAAATTAGAAAGCAAAGCTTTTGCATAAGTCTGTCACAGAATGTGGGCTGAGCCAACGTATACACATCCACGAGATAGCGCCATTTCAGTAAGTAGCCAATCAAGAGGTCAGGGAACCACGTCACATGTCACCTACAGCAAGGGCAAAAGAAAAACAAACCGAAACTTTTTGAGATGGCACCCCAGGGTTGCGCCTATACAATTGCGAAGTGATAGCAAATGTACTAGTACTGATTCTGGAAGAGCTTCACCCCCCTCCCTCGCACCGCTCTCAATGAAGATGCTTTCCCTCAAGGAAAATCCGTACCCATTTCCCAGAAACATCCCCTCAGATTCTCGGAAGCATCCCCTGAGAAACAAAACTACTCTTATCAGAAGTGAAGCTACTGTGAATGCGCAAATTGAATAGTGCTCGTGTTACATCCGGATTGCACATTGCTCACGCTCCTTCCATTCTGATCCGTCTAGACTTCACCCATATTGCTGCAGGGTAGAAAAATACTAAAAATATAAGCCTATGTACAAAATTTCACTTAAAAAAGTACAGTTTGCGTTCACTTGGGGTGCAAGTATTGTGTTTGCATTCAGACAGGGCTTTTGCGTGCTACAGAGTGCACATAGGGGGTGTTAAAAGAAGTTGATTTTACGTATTTACGACCTGATTTGTACACTACATACATCCCCGCATAAAATTTTGTACTGCGTGCTGAACGCAAAATTCCTACCTCTACTTATCACACATACTTATACACAAATGTGAATTGCAGCAGTCGTAACCCCCCCCCCCCCAAGAAAAAATTCTCGCTACGCCACTGGTTCGTATTATTAGGTTTTTGTTTAGTATACCCATGGCAAGGATAAATTTTAATCTTTTTGTGCTTTAACGAATTATTCTAATAATCAAAATAGGCGCCAGCAGGGGATCCAGGGGGGGTACACGTGCCCCCTGTCAGGGAGCCAGTGACCCTCCCCTTTCGGGGACTCCTTATTCATTCGTCGGAGAATTTTTAAGATAAGAAATAATCCAATTTTTAGGCCAATTTGTAATCTGTTTCGGGGTGGGTTTGCTTGCCAATTCAATTCTGGTGAATTAAAGTTTGCAATTTCATTATAATACTAAAACCAGAAACATTATTCTTGTTAATAGAATAGTGTCAGACAGGTTCTAACATTTAAAAAAAAAAAGCATAATTATAAAAAAAATAGTCTTTTAGTGGTGGCATGCCCAGAAGACAATCACTTCAAAAACAAAACAAAGGAATCTATCAAGGCAAAAGCAGATGAAAAGATCATATCCACCTGCGTCAAAAGCGCATACACATTTGCAGAATCCGAAATGTTTGCTGTTAAAATGAAAGAGCGAAAAATGTAAAGGAGAGGAGGAGGAGAGAGTTAAATAAACACTTGGGCCGGAAGCAAGTTGATTACGTAATATGACTATATGAGCAGACATCGAGTTGTTTGTTTTAGGCTTTGAATGCTGTGTGATGTTTTATTTTTTCTGATATTTGGTGCATTTGGGCTTATTTTAAGAGTGATCAGCGTTTCTTGAACTTGCCAATTAATCGTATGTTTTAGTGTAATAATAAATTATAAAAGGGTATTTGTTCAGTATTAAACGATACACATCAGGATCGTAATTAAGAAGGGGGTAGGGGCGGGCCGTGCCCCCTCCGAAAATATAAAGCAATTATTATAAAACATTTATATTTAACTATCATTAAAATACTGGATCGTTCCCCCCCCCCCCAAAATGGAAACTATACATGCTACTGATATGTATAGATGAGGGTGCTTTTGCAGCACTTTTTATAGTTGATATTACTGAGTTTCTAAAATTGGAATCAGTAAAGTCCCAGCGATTCTGGATTTGAGAAGTTCTACTTAATCATAAGCGGCACCACGTGCAAATTATAATTCAAATGATACAGTTCAGTTCGTAGGCCACAATATAAATTCTTAGTTTGGGTAAATTTCAGATTAGATTAAAGTTTTACAGTCCAATTTATTGTTTTAGTGTAAAGTAATCATGATTTATATAAAAATAAATTAAATATCGGAACTGCAAGCAGAAAACTAATTTGAAACAGTTAAAAGTACATGATATGTTTAATAAAATAATTAGTTCTGCTTAATTCAGTTATTATTATTTTTTTAAAGTAATCCTTAGATATCTTTTTTTCCGGGGGCGGGGGGGTGCATGTTGATAGAGAAAAATTTTGTCATTTTTTTATTGCTATGTGATTGAAACTACTAAATAATAACAGGTAAGTGGTTTTTTTTTTAATTTAAATGTAATTTTAAGGTACATTTATCTGCCATGTTAGGTGGGATGGCCTGAAGGGCCTCAGGCGAAACGCAAGAGCGGGGCCTCTTTTTTATCATGCCTTATGTAAGTTACTACTAGCACTGCTAGTACATATTAGCTTTATTTCTCGGCTTTTTTCGGGATATATTACAACCATCTACCAAGCTTGGTCTGTCTAGTGATAGCAAAAAAAAAAAAAAAAAAAAAAAGGCCCAGGAGCGGGGCCTTAGGCGATTGCCTACATTCGCACCCCCCTTTGGGCACTGGATGGGGGGAGGATAGCGAAAATTGCCAAATTTGGTAACAAAAATAAGTCTCCAAAACAGAAGTTAGCTACGCGATATCGGCAATATTTAGCAAGAAAACATCACACACTATGCTAAATAATGGAAAACCTAAACGCCATATCATTCCAATTAACTAATTTACATGCAACAAAATTCAAATTTTAATTATTTGATCCATAGAATACGAATTTTAGACTAAATTAAAACCCCAAAGAGCACGTCACCCCAAAAATTCGTAGTATTTTGTTAGTTTTTCCTTTTGATTTTGGTCTAACCAATAGTCATTAATGGTTTGCAGTTTCGATTGACACAAACTATTTAGAAAATTGTTTTCCATAACAAGTAATGGGTATAAAGACGATTTGTCTAAACTGTTTTGATTGGAAATTGAAATTTCTGGTTAAATTAAAGTTTATTAATTTTGATTAAATGAAGATATGTGAAGTACTACATATTGGAACTGAAGGCCTACTGATCTATCTATTTTGCTATAAAATTCTGTTTGGTTTAAGTCAATGGTTCCCAACATTTTCTTCCTGAGAACTCCTTTCTAAAACCAAAAGAAATTGGTGAATTCATTGTGTAGTCGTTCTGTACAATTATTTTTGTGAGCCTCTTTATACATCTTGCATACCCCTAGGAGTTAGCAAACCACTTGTTGGGAGTCGATGGTATAAGTAAACATTTATGAAAACAGTAGGAGACTTTTAAAGAAATGGTATATTTCCTGAATATATGCGATAAATATTTGATAACATAAACAGAAGTTGTTTATAGTTATTTTCAATTTGTAATATGTTGATGGTCTTCTAAACACAAAAATCAGTGGAATTTCATTGGAAAGTGAGTGTTCAAGCACATTTGCATTGCCAAGTAACAGAACAATTAAAAAAATAAAAATCTGAAATAAATACCAATGTAAAGTGTCAGGATTCTTATCACATAGCTACAAATAACTTCATCGGAATTTCTAAGTCTTGGTATTTTCAGTAATGCTTCTGGTTTTGTTATTTATTAACTTTGTATGTCACAGATTTATTTGCATTAAAATCAACATGTTTTTTGAAACAGCCTCTACAAGGTCTTTTTAAATAGTTCACAAAGAAAAGGTTCTATTTTTAAGCACAGTTTGAGAGTTGTGCAATAAAAGACAACATATTGAATAATAAACACAAAAGCTAAGGTTCAATAACATATATTTCAATGGGAAATTTATCTCTGTTGTAACTTTAAGTTTTTATACAATTTTTATTCAAATTGCTAACCATTTAATAAGTATGCAAGCACTGTTGGGTATCACTGAATTATGTTTTGGGCTACAAGCCTCAGTTAAGAGAAACCTTGACAGTGCCTCACCCAAGAAGGCCCAGCTCACCATGGCCGTACCCAGGGGGTCTAGTCCCCCCGAAGTTTAAAATTTTGTTAACAAAATAGCATTAAGTGCTTTTGTGAAAAATTTGGCCTTTTTCACTGTTTGGTTCCCTCCCCCCCCACATTTTTTTTTTCTGGGTACGGCCCTGCAGTACACCGTAATCACCTGGGAAAGATATGAAAACACAAATATGTGCTGACTTAAGCCACTTTTCAATGGCTTTGGAAGAGTGAGAGGGAAAAAAATTGTGTTGTAAACAAATTACGAAAGAAAACAATGATTGCATAAATACATAATACTTTTGCAATTATTGGTACTGTATTGCCCCTTACGAATTTTCTTTAAATATATTTCTAGCCTTTTTATGATGAAAGGCTGAAATTGTGTTCATCACTTAATTAATGCATGGGATACTTTTTTATTACCTGGAATTCTTTTGTATGGGGGTCGTACAAAATGTTTAATTTTGCATTTATTTAGCCTCCAGAAAATTTTGATCGATATCACAAAATCCTGTACATTTTTGTATGTATAATTTATTGTATATATGTTTATGATCAATATTTAAAGAATAAAAGCCTAATTCAGTGTTTTGGGGACATCCTGTATATACAAAGTATATTTTCTTAACAATATGAGTATTCAGACCATATTATTCAAACATTCTTTATTTACAATTTAGGATTAGTGTAAACAGAATCTGGTAATGTGCCAACTTGATACAAAAGGTTTCTAGTATAAAATGATTTCGCTCATTTTCACATTTTCTTCTGCCACTCGATATCGCATTCGTCTGTAAAAAAGAAAAAGAGAGAATGAAAGTTTGGCTTTTTTTACTTCTTTAATATTAAAAATGGAACATGATCATGACTTGTGGATGCAGGCGCGTAGCGAGGAAAGTTTTTCGGGGAGGGGATATGAACTTATATGTGTATAAACAGACAGAATTTCTGCACGGCATTAATCTTGCGATCACTAATCCAAAAAAATTTCGGGGGGGGGGGGGGGGGGTGATATATCCCGATATCCCTCCCCCTGGCTACACCCCAGTGTGGATGCATTAAATAAGTAGACTATGGTTGGTTTAAATTATGATAGAAAAAAAAATGTTCAAATTAATGTAGGAAAAAGGACTGTTAAGAAAAACTTCTCTCATAATTTTTAAAAATGCTACACTTCTTAAATTTGTATATTTACATTGCCTACTTATCTCTAACAGATAAAGAATTAAAGCATGTAACCATCTTTTGGGACAACCTGTATAGAACCTACATCTAGCAATAGACTGTTATTATAACAAACTTTTTAAGAATCAATTTATCAAAGAAGCAAAGAAATCAGGGTCGTTCTTATAAAGAAAATGTTGTATAGGGTGTCATTTTAAATAAGCTTTAACGTAGGTTTGTGTTTGTATAGGGAGGATGCGGCTTTGTTGTCTGACATCAGTGCTACTTCACCAAAATATGCTTTTTTTTTTTTTTTTTTAAAGTCAGAAAATATGTACTATAGTAAAGATTGGTTATAATAGTTATATATTATACTAGAAATTAAAATGGGGTCATAATTTTACTGTAATATGCATTTTTAGAAGGTATTTCAGATTTTTTAAATTGGTGATGCAAAGGTGGAGCGATGAAGAAGCAGGACACATCAATTATATAACACTAACATTTAAACTAATGAATGTCAAAGCAAGAAATATAATCTAGTTTTTACTCAACCAACAAAAAGAAACTTTTCATCTTCCTACAGTATCCATGGCCGTTTTTATCCTTCTTGGCACTCTAGGCATTTTAAATTGTTCCCCCCCCCCCTTTCTGTTCTTACCATGCCAGTTTTCGTTCGGGAAGGATTTTCCCTTATTTCTCTTACTCTTTTCCCTGCCTTTGCTTTTGCTCTTTGGACAGTCTTTCAACTATCCACCAGCCATGGACCAGGCGTGTCCGATACTGGCAGCAGTAGGAAAAGATAGATTCGGCCACTCTTGTTCATTTCTCAGCTTATGGCATCATGTTTATGGACCACACACCCACGCATTCTTTAATAAATTAGTGCAGTAAATTAATGAAATCATTTGCATACATGACTCGCTTAGCGGTGGCACAGTCAATGTATTTTTTTGCCTCTAACTCTTTTGTGCCCTAAGCACGCGGTTAGTGTGCCTAAGCAGAAAAGTGGCCCCGACAGTATCTGAAAATTGATTTAGGATGTTTTTAGAAGTGCAGAATTTTCATGGTAAAGAAGTACATTTTTGGTTTTTGCTTTTGCATGAAAGGTACACTGCATCCAAAATAATATTTTCACAAAGTACGTTTTAACTATAGTTGAAAAAACATTATGTATATGGGACCTATAAGATCTGTATGTTATAAGCAAAAGTATGTTATAATCCTGGTAATTATAACCAGTGTGTATTGTATCACAATTATCTTGGCAATAGTGGATTTCATCAGGATTTTAGGTATCCTATTAGAGCAGTAATTTAAAAATCAACACCCTTTTGAAACTAGCAGCCAGTTTTCAGGAGATAATCCAAAAATTTTTGTTATGAAAATGTACAGAAAATCAACATTTCACTGTAATAAACATTTGTATTCCTAGGCTGTTATAGTTTGGCTGCCTTAACTTGGCAGTCGACGTTGGGCGATTTCATTCCTTGAGAGGGGTCGCTCATTGAAAGGTTACTACATGCTACTGCTTAATTGGCTACAGCTTTTTTCGCCAAGTGGGGAGAATTTTTGGTGGTCATCCGGTCTCCCACCCCCCAGAGTGAAAGCGAATCAATAAAAGGGCACACCCTGCTCCGCTCGCTCATTCTTCATTGTGCTAGAAATTTCCTGTATCCGCGATAAGGTGCCAATTACGGATACCTGATTTTACCCCGAAGGAGAACCTGTTATCGAATTTCCCCAGTGGACTGGACCAAATTCACGTGACCGACTGCCAAGTTAACGTGGCCAGACTATATATGTAAATAAAGATGAAAATTTTAAACTTCATATACATAATATGTATGCTATTTTGTTATTTCCTGTAAGCAGTGCACCTTCAATATACACCCTACCTTGATTTTTGGCTTTTTTTTTTGGGGGGGGTGCACCAAAAAGGCTGTTTTCCAAGGCATCCCCCCCCCAAAAAAAAAAGAGAGAAAGAAAGAAATGTCCTCAAAATTGCATTTCCAAATGTGTTTTACAACAAAAAATTTCAGCAGACTCACGTTTTCAAAAGAATTCAGGGTTAAGAATCTAAACAACATGAATTTCAAAAATATTAATGAACACTTGATTTTCACATGAGGGAAGGGCTCTGACTCCCCTCTTTCAACAACAAAAAACAATCAAAACTTTAAGAAAACCTATTTAAAAAGATTAAAAACCGAATTTAGCAAAAATTTAGAAAAAGGCCATATATTTTGTGAAGCCATTCTCCTGTGCAAGCTTTGCACAGTTACTGGAGTGAGGCACGAGGAGCCTGCTTCACGTATCACTCCACAGTATGTAATAAAACACAAAAAATCCATAAATAACTCCTGTCTCCCACAAAAAATCCACAAATAACTCCTGATTTACTAACAAATAACTCATTACAAATATTATGTTTGTTACCCCTTTCTTTCCGCATGTGGGTTTATTACCTGAGAACTTCAGAGTTGAATTTTCCTGATAAATCCCCTCAAACTTCTCCACCACACTGCTAATACTTGCATAAATAGAAGCCATACTAAAACGATTCATATCCTTAACATTAAGCCCCAAATAAGAAATCAAACTATCACAATACCTTCTTACAATCGGTCATCTTACTACTAGCAAGTCTGAAGCAGAAAAGAGAGCTCACAGCTAACGCATTTGCATTTCCTTGGCAACCAGTGCAGCCCTTGGACTCTCATTGGCTGGCTGGAGGGGTCACCATAAATAGCTTCCCTGCAATGTCACCAAACTAACAATATAGGGTTACCACAATAAACCATTTATCGCCAATTTTGGTGCCAAAAAAGTGTAGGATGTATATTGAAGCTTAGCAATGTAAACTATAACTTACTTTTTGATTTATTAATGTACATACACTAATCCTTTGATATTAGTTTTTTTAATATTGCATATTTTAACTTGCGAAATCAAAAAATGAAACACAACATTAAGATATCATTATTGAGCTGGTAAGTCACACGGATAAAGTAGAATAAGAAAAGAATGAAATTTTTTAAAATTCATGCTAATGCAAAAACAGATACCAGAGATAAAAAAAATTATGTTTCTGGTGCTTTAGTGCATAAATCCTTTTTACTATAGTCCGAGTTAAGCATACAAACAAACAAAAGTACTAAAAACTGAACATACATATAAAATTTGATTCAGAAATCACTTTGTAGATAATAGCTACAGCCAAGCTCAGGTTTAATAAAATATTCAAAAAAGATATAAAGTACAAATTAAAAATAAACAATTTGTGTAAAATACACAATACAGAAATAAAGACTGTACGTACGTTTTGGGCCATACAAAATGCCGAGTCTTCTTCAGCAGAAAAATGAAGATTTTTCTGCTGGATTTTCATGGATTGCATCACGAGCCTATGCAAAAATTTGCAGAAATGTCTTGCATGTATTATCATTCAGTACAATCTTTTTTTTTTGTGATACGTCACAGATTTGCCCTGCTCATTTGATACAGAGTTCCCATTTAAACTGTTCAATTTTAAAGATACACAAATGTGCAGGAAAAAAAAAGAAAAGGTATCTAAAAGTTTTCGGATGACCAAATGTACAAACTTATCAAGGGAGTGGGGGTGTAAAATTTATAAAAATGTGACATTTTGAAAATTAATGGGAGGACCATTTAATGAATGTAGTCTTAATTTCTACCAAATTTAAAGCATTTTTGCAAATTTTAATCATCATTTAACTTTAACAGGTAAAAAACTAAAGTGTATTTCTTTTTTTTGGGACACCTAATGCATATATATAAAAGGATTAAGAAATATTAGTAACATTTTGTTCCAGCATTTCCAGTAATTGTTTAACCTTTAATGACATTGAGATCCGGGCATATTTTAAATTAGTTTTTGCATATTTTGTCTTTTAATGCATTAGTTAAAGGATATTAGGTATTTAAAAATAGGTGAAATTTCTTTTCTTTTCTTTTTTCACCATATTCCCAATACACGGTAATTGGGAGCATGGGCCATTTCTGACTATACATTTATATTGGTTTCAAAAACTCAATATACTGATGAGCAGTTTAAATAAGTGAGATATTAACCTCCTCCCACCGGGAAATTTTGGCCTTGCTGTTTCAGAAGGACAGGAGCATCTTAAACATGCTTTCCCCAATTTCAGTGGCTCTTAGCTGAAGCTGCTATTTGTGCAACAATCATTGATGGATTACCCTTTCCCACCCCGAAGTAAAACGAACTTCTTGAACAAGGGGATTCCGTTTATGTGTATATTCTCCTTTTCAGGAACGGGGGTGCAACTGAATTGATGGATGGATGTTGACATCTCTCCCCGCCGATCCAGTACAAGTGAACAATTACGGAGGGGGAAAGCATTAGTTGGTTGAAATATGAACCATGCTTGTCCTTTAAGGTGTTCTACGGCTTAGTTGAAAAATCAACTGCCCGTCTTCAAAGGGTTAAGAATTAAAAAAAGATATGATTTAAGTTTGGCTCTCCCAATTTATATAAATGGCTATTTTCGTGATTTTTTTCACCAGATTCCTAATGATGATAGAAATGCAAATTCTATTTCAAAAAATGAAGTCATCTTTTAACTTTATCGGCTAATTTTTTTCAAGTCAAGATTGATAAAATTTCATTTTTTAATAAATTTTCAATTCGATGTTCCCAATTGGGAACATTGGCATGTAAAACTTAAAAATACCTACTTTAAACAAAGAAAACATAGCATACATCTTTACAAAGCAAAAGAGAGAAAAAATTATAATCAATAAAATTAAACAACATAAGACAAAATTAAGAACATTTTGTTTTTATTTACCATACCCATAAAACATTTTCACATCAAATCCAAGAAAATAATTTTTAACACTACATATTAGACTGAGATATAAACTGAAGAAACAGCAATTACTCCATCTTAACAAACAAAAAAGAAGCGACAAAATTACTAAAATCTGAACCATGATAGCATTATTTTTTTTTTTTTAGGAAAACAAATATAAATACTATATAAAGTTTATAAATGCATTTTTTGTTAGGATGGTTTTAAAATAAAATACTCGACAGAAAATTTTATGGAGAAAGATGAGAATATTAAGGTTCTGAGATTCCTAAACAAACCATATAATTATAATACAAGATTATGAAATAGAAACTCTAAAAATAAAATTCATAAAGCACTTGTTCGTTTTTAAAATAAAAATGAACAAACAGAAAAGTTTCAGTGACAAAAGTTATTAAAAAAAATAATAATGATATAGCAGTCAAAAATAATCTTGAAACCATGACCAAAAGTGATTAAGTTATCCATTCATAATATTACTTTTAATCCTGCATTTTTGTAATAAACAAAAATATTTATAGGAAAAAAATACCAACAGTAGCTCCCAGAGCTAATTCATGAAGGGCAACATAAAGTAACAAATAAAAATAGAAACATAATACACAGAAATGACATAAAAGATTCAAGTAAAATAACACATCTAATATATCCACACAAAAATGAGACAAAACTAATTTACAGACAAAAGAATTTAACAAAGCACAAGAAATTTGGCAACATATAAGAATTCCAAAAACAGTTTAATATACAGGAAAAGAATTTGTAAAATGTATATGCTTGATTTTCATATTTTATCTGTACATTTCTCACATATTTAGAATGTTTTTTAAATTAAAAACACTTGGTAATATAATTACAGAAAATTGTTCAAGGCATTTAGGGCCTTTATTAATAATCTTGAAATTTAATGATTAATCATCTTTTCCTTTCAGCTCACAACTATTTAACACAGGTAGTTTGAATTTTTAACAAATTAACTTTTTAAAGCTCAATCATTTCCATATGATTCTCCAGTTTTCCACAGATGCCAGTGGTAATAAATATATTTCTCATTAATTTATAGATTTTAGGAACAAATGATAACTTTTACAGAAAGGATCTATTAAAAAATGTATGATTCTCATGCCAGTTTATCACTGTTAAGCAGGGTTTAAAAAAAACCACAGGCCTGGTCGCCTGATAACTTTTGATAAAAGGATCTATTAAAAAATGTAGGATTCTCATGCCAGTTTATCACTGTTAAGCAGGGTTAAAAAAACCCACAGGCCTGGTCACCTGATAACTGTTAATAAAATGATCTATTAAAAAATATAGGTTATCACTGTTAAGCAGGGTTCAAAAAAACCCACATGCCTGGTTGCCCAGGCGACCAAAAAATATCTCTTTGTGACTAGCTTTTTTTCCCATAAATATAATTCATAAGCAGGGTTCGGAAAAACTTTTGTGCCTGGTCACACAGGTGAGCAAAAAATATCCCTTGGCAACTAGCTTTTTTTTACCACAAATAAAATTCAACATATATGTGGCTCAAAAAATTTTTTTGCTGATGCCTAAGATTTTACAACTTTTTTCAACCCTTGCTGTCAAACATAAAAAAATTAAGCTTATCATTAATATTATCTTTTCATGAAAAACATGTAGAAAAGTCAAATAAGCTCATATTTTTGCCACAGATAATTATAATGTGATTAAGTTATTTACAGAATGCAGTGACTTATATTATTCAGTTTCAGAAATTTTCTTCGAGTATAAAAATTGTATAACAACATTTCTAAGAATTATTTTAATTCTAAAGGTGTATTAATTTAAATAATTTAAAAGTGCTTTCATTCTAAACATACAGTATGAGGATAAAAGTAAAAAAGAAAAGCTGAGCAAAAAGCATTCAGAATTAACAATACACTTTTAACAAAGATACTCAAAAACAACAGCTCATTTTTAAACAATACACAAAATATACACATAGTTACTTATTCACTCTTCAGCAAAAAATTTAATAAAAATGTCATTATTTTTATAACTAAGAGGTGAGCAGCCAATTTTAGAACACAAACTAAAAAATGAATAAAAGCCTATATAAAAAGTAGAATTATGTTTTAAACTTTAAAAGATTTATGAGCATTTAGTATGGAACTTAAGTCGGCCAGGAGAATGAAGGGTATACCGAATTCTCGCCAATGCTTGCCAGCCTGCACAGAACTTTTCCTGCTACTCATTGTCTACAGATTTGATAAATTTGGTAACTGAACTTTGGTGAACTGAAAGTCTGCACCTTAAGTAGATTTTTAGCCAAGTTTTAAAATTTCCTCTTTCTATAGTTTTCTTATGCTCAGAAACATATTTTTCTTTTCTTTTCTTTTTTTTTTTTTTTTTTTTGGGGGGGGGGGGGTAAGTGTTTACTGCACATAGGTATGTTTAAATTTCTTTGAGCCAGTATTTAGAAATGAATGTAACTTATAACATAATTCAATTAACCCATTTACATCACTAGCATATATATATGCTCAATATCCTAACCACTATCACAGGAGTGTATATATATATATATATATATATATATATATATATATATATATATATATATATATACGCTTAAATTTCCAGTTCACTGCACTGTTATCAGAGCTGTATGCATACGTTTCACTTTTTTGATCAGATAGCAGACCGATATGGATAAAATTTGTTGATAAAGGCCTCCTTTTCACAGTCCCTTATGATGCAAATAGGTTAATAAGTATTTCGCTAAAAAACATAAATTTTGATTTATTAGAATTGCAGAAAATAAAATGATGAAAATCTGAAGAGGGATTACGCTTGTCAAAGAAAATTATGAAAACCCTTTACATAAAATTTAGGGGCTACAAAAACTCTAGGTACAAACCTATACAATGCTAATAGAAGCAATCAAATGATATTTACTTATCAAATTGTTGAGCTTGTATTAATTTGAGCAGAATTATCAAATGTTGCACAGTTGAAATTAACAAAAGCAACATAAATAAAAGGAACAGTATATTTTGGCTGTAATAAAGAGGAATAGTATAGCACAGCAAAAATTAACCATGCATTCTTAGAAATATCAGAATGCAGCTACAAACCTGGAAGGTAAACAATGATTTGGAGGGGGTTCATCTGATGGTGGTTGAGGCAACTCATTAATGGCAGCATGTCCCACTTTTTGTTCTTGGAAATAAATAGGAAGTTGTTTTTCCCCAAGAAGTGGAACTGAAGGCATAGATGAAACTCTTTGTAAATTAAGTTTATCACCAGCATCAGCAGCCAAAGATTTGTGGCACATGGAATGTACATTTTCAGTAGAATTTCCAAAGAAACTGCTATTTCGATCAGGAAACTGTTTACTATGGCATGGCCGTGGTATACGTGACAAACTAGTAATTGATGTAGGCCGTTGTCGGCGTCTAACAAAATTAAGTTTTAACTCACTTTCATCTTTTACATATTTACAATCTGGGTTAGCTCTTCTTCTTCTATGAACAGTAGTTTTGTCCTCATTTTGAATACTGTTAGGATCTGCAGAATCTTTAGTTAAATTACATAGATCAGCTGTAGCAATTACACTAGACTGTTGTTCAGATATATTATGATTTACATTGTATCCAATGTTATCATTGACAATACTCTGGAAATTTTCTGGTAAGCAGTTGGCATTACCTTCATCCCCAAAACTATTGTTAGTATTCTGCCAGATGATTAATGATCTTGGACGTCTTTTTTCTCCAGAAGTTTTAGATTTTTGAGGTAATTTTTCTTCAGAAGTAATAGACTTATTTTGATTATTAAATATATTTAAGTTCTTTGAAAAAGAAAATCGAACTGGAATTCTTGATGGCTGATATTCATCTAGGTTTTCTGCTGCAGTCTTTTTATCAGATAAATATTCTACAGCTGTAAGTGAGCGTCTAGTGTTATTAAAGCGACTAATTTGACTTTGCGGAAAAGTTGAGTTCAAGTTTGCACCAATGCCAGCTGTTCTATTAACAAAAGATTTCAAATCTTTTGAATTATTAAATTTTTCTAAAGATGCAACAGTTTTCTTAATTACTTTTTCATCTGTAGAACACTGATCATCAAAAGTCTCAGGGTCAAATGTTACACAAGAATTTGCAGGATAACATTCAGTAATTGTAGTATTCAATGATACAGATTTAACTTTGTTAACTGAATCACCTACATTGACTACATCTCTTTTCTCTACATTTATAGTTGAATGATCTAATTTTTGAAGATATGCAAAATCATTTTGACCATCAATGGTTTGAATATTTCCATTAATTTTGTACATATTACTTTTATCAGAAGCCAATTGTTTTGAAGACATATCAGGCTGTTTAATACAACTGAGTTCTCTTTTTTGCCATTTATCATATGGTCCTGAATGACTTCTCTGGAGCTTATTTTCATTTGGATATTGAAAAGCGATAGATTTATCTGAAGAATTTTTCTTCAAGATGCCTTTTTGTGAGCTTGATTTCTTCAAAGGTTTAAAAGACTGAACATCAGGATCTGTGGATTCCTTTGAAAATTTATCTTCTTTTAGAACACTATTAACTTCACTTGAAACACTTCTGACTGCAACATCAATCACATTTTTATGAAGCTTTGATTCATCAGGTGATATAATTAACTGAACTGGTTTTTCCTTAATTTGTGTACCAGAGACATTAAGATAAGGCAAGGATGTTCTTCTTTCATCAGTAGAAGGAACTATTTCTTCATTTAATTTTTGTTTAGCTGCAACATTACGCATTACATCTACTTCATAAACATTTTCATCAAAAGAGGCTTGTTGCTTTAATGGGGGCTTTAAGTGAGACCGAATATAATGAGATATAGTAGGGCAACTCCAACAGCGAGGCAAACCATGAGGAGCAAACTCACTAACAAAAACATCTCCAATATGAAGAAGCTTTGGTTTTTTGTCATCATACACTATGTTTCTAACAGTTAAATTAGGAGGAATTTTTGCTGGTTGAGATATTGAACGCCTTACAGGACGTCTTCTTTTACCATGTATTTCCATAGTTTTATAAGCTTCCTTTGCATTATTTCTCCATTGTTCTTTAGTTTGAAATATAGAAAATTTGTTTTCAATGTGTTTAGAGTTGCCATTCATTTTAATTGTTCCATTCTTCAAATGTACATCTGGAACATGTAAGTTACTATTATTTTCAAGTTCTGGATTTAATTCATCACTGTCATCAAAAGAATACTGCCATTTCGAGACCAAAGTTAAAGCTGGACCCCCACCTTTAGTAACTTGTTGCACTGCAGATACATTATCATCATCTGCTATAGCAAATTGTGTGGTGGTAATATCTCTATGACGTGATTTAGAACTAGAACTGACTCGGCATTTTTGATAGTCTTTATGAGATGGCACTTTTAATTCCCAACTTCCTATTTCAATAGGATTTTTTACATTGTTAACTTCATTATGTACAGGTTTTTCAATACTATGATTATTAGCATCAGTTTTAAGAACTTTTGAAATTAATTTATTCTTTTCTACTTCTGGGTAAGTACCATTAACATCTGTTTCAACAGGTTTACTAAGTTTATCAATTTTGAGGTTGTTGACATTATTTTCACTTATCTTTTTGTCAACTACATCAGGTTGATTGGTTATCTTCTGTAATATTTTAAACCGTTTCCTGAACTCGTCTGCATAGTTCTTCCTATATGCTTCCAATATCTGAAAAAGAATAACAAACTGATTTAAAAATTATTGCTGTACAACTCAAAGGTATGTTATTGACAGCAAGAAATAAATATATATTTTGTGGTACATATATATGAATCTGGCAAAATAAAAAATACTCCCATAATTTCAGGAAGAATTCTCACGTCTAGATACAATAAAAAATGCACAGAAACACTGCATCTTTGTAAATGCTGCAGTTTTATTGCAATAAATTTCCTTCTCAGAAACCACACTATGGTACAAAACTTAAATCTGAATCTCTGAAATTTAGGTGTCTTGCTAATCCAGAGGTTTTTTTTTTTTTTTTAATATAGAAAAAATGTTACAAATTATGACTAATTTATTAGGTTGTAACGAAAGTTTCCCGCCACTCCAAGTATTGCCTGCACAAGCCAGTTCACATTGGTGTCTTTGCCAATATTTTGTAAAACGATTTTTGTTATTTGAAAGAAAAGACTTGTTTTAGAGCACTGTGTTGTGAAATCCGTTAAACAATATCGTTATGATTAAGTATAAGGTGTCTGAAATGGAACTACCACGCTACCAGATTGATCCATCATTTACTCTCAGTTCTGTCGCAAAAAGTCAGCTGCAGAATGACACTGAATCATGTGTACAGCTTAAGGTACTACTGTTGTATCATATGACACTGTGAAGATTTGGTACCGAAAGTTCAAAAACGAGGACTAGGATATTAAGAAGCAGAGCGCTCTGACCAGACTACTGATGCTGGTGAGGCCCGCCTATGAGAATTTGTGGAAGAAGATAAAATATTCATCCACGAGAGCTAGCTAAAAGAGTTAAGACTTTAGTGCCATGTCCATTAGTCGCGCTAAGCATCGCATAAGCTTGACATATAAGGTTATAGCTGGGTACCGCGTGAGCTGACTCAAGCAAATCTGGCGGAAAAATTTCGTTACAACCTGATACATTCCAATTCTTTTTAACTTGGTTGTATGCTCCCTAGTTGGGCAAATAATAAAAGCAGAAGCAAAATTCATCTCCCCTTCTTCTTTTAAGACTGTTTCATTGTGAAAAGATATTTCTAGAACGGGTAGAATGTTTATAATCATGAGAATCAAACTCAGTATTTGGCAGTGTACAAGCATCAATAACATGTCATTAGTAAAAAAAAAAAAGTGCTCCTGATAATTTTTATGTGCATTATTAACTGAGGGCATATTAATTATACAGTAATCAATAATATAATGTTTTAATTACAAACTATTTTAAAAAGAAGTTACTAATTAAAATTAATGCATAAAGCTCATAATCACTTGTTCAGTATTATTTTTCTCATTTATCACTATTTTTCCTGAGCTTGGGTAGGAATTGCACAATTTGTATCAAATCATACAAATAGATTTTTCTACATTCACTTTTTGTTTAGTTTAAAATTTTAACTATGTGAAGTAATTTTTGCTGGATGGTCTATTTAATTTTGGACAAAAAATACTGATGATCGACTGCAGGGTTTATACAAATTTTAGAAGAAAATATCCAAGGAATCCAAAAAATTTCAAAGGAATTTTACCAAAATTGCTAGATGCAATACCACATTGTTCTCTTAATCAATAAGTAACAATTTTTCAAGTAAAAAAAAATTTAGCATGTTTAATTAAATAGAGTTCCATTGATTTGATGAACTTGAAAGACAAAATTGAAATAAATATTTGCATAAACTTCTAGTTTATTTCTTCTGCAGTAAAGTAAGCATTTACATAGTTTTAAATGTATGATCAGAAGTTGAATTATTTTTTCTAAACAAACAACAATAAAACCTAAAAAAGTGGTGATTTAAGGCCGTGAAAAGATTCTAAGGAAACATGCACAGTCTGCAACTTATTATCCAGTCTAACATCAGTTATTCATAGGTCTAATCTCAATTGTAAGCATTTCATTTTGGCACAAAATTAGTGTTATTTTGTAACACTGAAAATGTGTAACACTAGAACCAAACTAATCCTTATAGGACAAAAATTGCACTTAAGGCTATACCTTTAGAAATTCTGCAGGTTCTAAAATTTATATAATATAAGCACATAAAAGCCACAGTGTTTCTTTAAAGAACAGTGATAAAAGTCTTTGAATTTAGAAAACACAGAAGACAATCAATCTGCACAAAAGTGGTCTACTTATGTAGATTTTATAATTTTACAGCATTTAGATCATAGGGGGAAAAATAAAACTGTGTTAAAAAATGAAAATAGTGATTTTTTTTAAGAGTGTGATTTTTAACATTTGAACAAAATGAAATACTATATTAGGAAAAAAAGAGGCAAAGAAAAACAATTTTTTAAATTTTCCTCTATTATTAGCTGTCATTATTTCTTGCTAAGATATATAACCTCTAGCACACGATCCTGGAGTCAAACATTTATCAAGACAGATTACCGGACCACCTCTATTGAACGCCCATCTCCTCCAATGACTGATTTTTTACCTTATCTACTTAATGTTTTAAAGTCCCCAAGAAGAGACTACAAAACCCTCTATAAGCGACCGGTCCCAGCCTCCTGCCTGAAAAGGACTGGACTTTTAAGGAATGACATGATGGAACAAGCGGAACTTAGATGACAGCTCAGGAGACTAAAGCTAATAGATTTTATTATGGCAAATTCAAAATGAAGAATATCAGGATAAATGCTCTTTTGTCAGATGTAAAATATAAACTACATCAAGAAGTACTATCAAAAAAAGAAAAAGGAAATCCAAAATTTAAATTAAAAAATATATGTTTGTATAATAGCAACTTTTATCGCTCATTTGTTGCAACAATGTCATAACTTAAAAATAATGATTTTTGAATTGATACTGTAGAGGCAATTGCAATGATGTGAAATTTTAACTGATAAGAGTGTCTTTTCTAAGCTAAAATTCACGTGAGGAATGGCAGTATTATCGTTTTGACAAATGTACTCTTCTTAACGTTCACGGAACTTCGACTGAATTTCTTGAAAAAAATCATGATTTTTGAGTTATGACATTGTTTCAGCAAATGAACAATGCCACAGAGGTATATATAAACAGAAAAGATTTATTTCCTGATGTAACATGAAGCTGCATTTTTATTGAAAAAAGAAAAGTAACAGGGATATAGTAGGGCCAACTCTTTGTGCTTAAAAAATACCAAGGGAAAAAGTCCTCAAACTCATTTTTTTAAACATAAGCTGAAACCATAAAAACCTAACAAGTAGTTATAAAAATGCTTTATTTAGTCTGTATCAACAATAAGTAGGTTTTTACATGTGCACGAAAAATGTTGCATTGTTGCATCTTTGTACATTTCAATGAATAAAAAATTATTTCCTCAAAAATGTAATTCATTACTTACGATGCTACAGGAAAGAGAAGCGATTCTCCTTCCCCCCATCCCTACTAACAATATCATAAATGGCAAATCGATCAGCTCGGCATATTTTACAATAACATCCCTGAAAAGGAAAACATTTCTTTCACATTTCAGTTTCTGTGAACCATACAGCAATATAATGCTTAAAAAATGATAAAGAATTCAACAATAATACTCTTAAATTATTTTTTAAAATGTTAAATGGAATTTTAAATTCCTTTTATTTCACCTTCATTTGAAAACCAATTTTATACTACGTACAACAGTTAGTTTTGCTTCAAACTTGAATCAGAACCAAAAATCAAAAAATAAAACCTTAACTAAATCTCTGAATAACAACAACAGAACAACTTAAAACTGTGTTATACTTTCATTTGAAAACACTCTTAGGAAACATACTATAGTAAAAATAAATTTAGCTCCAAGCAAGAATTAAAATATAAACCAAATTTGAAGCCAAGAACAAAATATGCAATTCTTAAGATCAATTAACATAAATTTTGCATGTACTTTTTAAAACTGTTTTAAAATCCTGAGTTTGATTCCTTAATTATTCATCTTTAAAGAGTACTGGAGTAATATTAACTCATGCTACATTCAACGACAATGATTATAATTCTGGATAGCTAGTCAAACCTGTTTTGGCAGATTCAAAAGTGACACTTAACCATCAAGACAATCTTTCAATTTATGCAGTGACAGTGCAATAATAATGATATAATGTATCTGGCACTAGAGTAAAAAAGGACTTGAAACTCTTGGGGAAAAAATTTTCTTTCCATTTGTGTTTATCATATGTAGTACTAAAGCTGAGAACAGCTGTGCATCATAAAGTGATTTTAAGCCCTATTGCATATTTTATATGGCGATAGCTCAAAATTCAAATCAAGATGTATCAATTTCTAATTCTATAACAATATTCCTTCTGCCCCGATAACTGAAAAAATTGGATAGAGTAATTCAAATGGATTTGTTCTGTTTTGAGACTGAAATGAATAACGCCAGAACAGCTAAATTCTTAAATTTATCTAAAAGATTTTCAAGAGCAAAGTTTAACTCCATTTAGTTTTAAGACTAATGATATGAAGTTATTACATAAAATTTAAATTTAAACAATGTTATATATCAGCACACAATATTGAGAAAATTAGATTATCTGTATGAGAAAGCAAAATGGAACTATTTATCCTTTCTTCAAACAGTTTAGTACACAAGCATGTGATTTTCTGAATAATTTCAGGAAGACATGATTTATAAAACTTTTTGTTGTATTAAATACAAATGTCTTCCAAAATTAGTAATTAGATAAGAAACTTATATAGACTAACACAATAACAACCACACAGTTTAGGAAAAATAAACAAAGATTTAGCTTAAAAAATGTTTTAATTTTGATTTTGTAAATGCTAAAATAGAAGAAAAAACAAACGAACAGAATTATGCTTCAGGAAATTTAAATATCAGGTATAAACACACGTATCCCGAATGAAAGATAGTTTACAATAAGTGTTTAAGGTGAGATCATTATGCACAGATGTGCAAATGAAAAATATGTCTAAATGCCAGCTTTACAATATTGATTCTTTTTAAATATAAAAGAATTTTTAAAAGAAATTAAAATGTTAACTAACATTTCAATTTCTCTTTCAGTATTTAATGAATGCATCCATCTGAATTGCTTCTTGAATGATTGGAAAATTGGGACAAATAGTATATTTCTAAAAGCCAAATAAATATCCTTCTCATCATACACACTAATTACACAATTGTCAATATTTGGAAAAATTCTACCGAAGCTTATTCTTAGATTGTTAGAACACATCCTTTTAAAATAATCCAATGCACTCTCAATCAACATCACCTTATGGAGGGAAAATCAATAGAATTCATAATCTTACAACTTTTATAAATAATAAAAAATAAGCAATACATAATATTGACTTCAAAACAGCCTTTGACTAGCTACTTTGGACCTGAACTAAACAAGATCTTATCCAACACGCCTTCAAATTAGATCCAATTAAAATGTTATTTTCTTTCAAACCAAATGACCATATTCGATTGACAGCACACACTGGAAAGACTAATTTTGCAGAATGGCTGTATGGATGACGTGTGCTTGTGTTTTATTGAAAACTTTACTAAACACCATCAAGAACCTATTATCCAACTTCACACCAGTTTTAAAAATGCAGGAATTATCTAAATAAATCTAATTACTCCCAAAGGATCCAACTTTGCATTCCTTTCAAGATTCAACAAAATAATGACAATGACACTTGCCTTTAAAACTATTTCTTTTAATCCTCAAATCCATTCTAAAGCCAAAATTGCACAAATAGTAACATATTGAAAGTCCGAAATCCTACAAAGTTCTGGGCTTACTGTCTGCCCATTGTATAAAAACAACATCAAAGAATGGAATTGTACTTTAAACGACAATAACTCAATCTATCAATCAGAATTATTTGCTATACTATATATATATATATATATATATATATATATATATATATATATAACCAATAGTCACTGAAAAATATACAAACCCTTCTAAACACCACATATGCAAACTATGAACATATGGTTCCATTAATAACACACATTCACAACAGTTTTCAGAAATTAATTCAATCAATTTGGAAATAGTTAGAAGCTATTAAAATACATTCATTCTAAAAATATTATTATGAACTACATAAATTATAAGCTTAAAAATGTAAGAGAAAATAGGAAATTTTCGGAATGATGAGAATTTAAACACACTTGAGAATCAAATCATGTTAAAAAAAATAATAAAAAAAAACCTTAAAAACACACTTACCCACATCACATAGTTAAATTTTTTGCACTAAAAAAGTTAGGAAGGGGAAAAAAAAAGTAATAATAATAATAATAATGAAGCAGTTAGAATGCAAATAATTTTACAAATTTCTTTAATGAAAAATGGATATAGTTTCACTATTTTTTTTTAAATACCTACAATAATAGATTATGTAAGACTATTTGTTCTTTGGAGAACTTTCCTTCATAATAGACCTTTCTGCTAGAAATGTTTTAGCGATGCTTTGTTACATACATTTAGTACTTTGTCAGCACCAATAATGCACTATTTCTGCAGAAGCAGACTCACACTTAGTACATTCCTGCCTAAAAGTATTTCTCACTAAGCAGTAACGGGGTATTGCATTTACATAGGTAGGCAACATACTGCCATGCATCTCAATACAACTCTCAAGGATAAGGCATCGACCAATGGCCAAGTGGATAAGACACTGAACATTGATAAATAGCTGAAGTGTGAAGATCCAGGGTTCTAGTCTATTGAGCAGCTGTTAATTTAATGGGTCAGGAGTTCTGAATGGTTTCATCCAGATAAAACTTATATATGTATTACAACTCCTTGAAAAATCCACCACCCAAACATTCCTCCCCTCCTAAGCAGATACTCCTTGTGTAGCTTATCGTAACCACATACCAAACAACAAAAAGACAGCACAATCATTTCTATTTCTTGTTTCAGCCATCTAAATTAGCTCAGTAATGGAATGAAAAAACGAGCAATAACCATTAGAAAATTTTGGATTCCAAAACTGAATTTCCACAGCAATGATTAAGAAGATAAGGTCAAATTTTTTAATTTAATTAGCTAAAACATAAAGTCTGATTTAATTAAGTGAAGTTAAACTAATTTTTACACCAGAAGGTACAGCTAGTATCTACTCTATTAACATATTTTTGTACAGAATTTTTGGTGAAAAATGTCTAATTTGAAGGAATTTGGGGAAGCCTAAGAATTAATTTTTATATCAGGTGACTTTTTACACATGTCTAATGTGTAATTAAATAACATGGTGATACTTCACATTTTTAATTTTTACAAATGGAAAAAAAAGGTAATTTTTAAAGCTTTTTTTAATATAAATTCCAAATTTTTTTAATATAAAATCCAATTTTTTTTAATATAATTTCCTATAAATTCCAAATCCGTGGATCTTGGGATGCCTTAAGATATTCAACAATGTCATCCAAATCTTGGGGTTTCATTTTACTAACAAAATTGCAACTATTGCACATACTGATATTATAAATTAAAGAAAAAGAAGCTTTTGCATCACCTATTAGGTACAACACAGCTTTAAAAAAAAAAAAAAAACTGCTAATTTAGTTCCATGGCCTATTTTCATAACCATCAATACAAAAAGTGAATATGAAGGGGAGATTATTTTCCATGAATCCAATGGTTGGCCATGGTTATACTACCACTATGGTATACCACTATGGCCACTATGGTATAAATGAAAGGCTCTTTACTAGCTAAACGTAAAACTAAAATGTTAATGCTGAACATTTATCTAATTATCAGGTTGTAACGAAAGTTTTCTGCCAGATTTGCTTGAGTCAGCTCACGCGGTACCCAACTATTGACCTTATATCTCAAGTTTATGCGATGCTTAGCACGACTAATGGACATGGCACTAAAGTCTGACTCTTTTAGCTAGCTCTCGAGGGGATGAATATTTTATCTTCTTCCACAAATTCTGGTAGGCGGGCCTCATCAGCATCAGTAGGCCGACCAGAGCGCTCTGCTTCTTTAATATCCTAGTCCTTGTTTTTGAACTTTCGGTACCAAATCTTCACAGTGTCATATGATACAACAGTAGTACCTTAAGCTGTACACAGCTGTACAGTGTCATTCTGTAGCTGACTTTTTGCGAAAGAACTGAGAGTAAATGATGGATCAATCTGGTAGCGCGATAGTTACATTTCAGACACCTTATACTTAATCATAACGATATTGCTTTACAGATTTCACAACACACTGCTCTAAAACAAGTCTTTTCTTTCAAATAACAAAAATCGTTTTACAAAATATTGGCAAAGACACCAACGCGAACTGCTTGTACAGGCAATACTTGGAGTGGCGGAAAACTTTCGTTACAACCTAATACATCTTCCATCATTATTAAAAAGGCAAGTAATATCGAGCATTATTTCTTCTTCTCAAGCTAGAATTTAAAGCTATGCGTCCAAAAAAAAATTAAACCAATCTCTAGCTGCTCTTTAAATCTACATTTTAAATTCACTGTTATTAGTCCCGCAGTGAAAATCCTCTACAGTCCTCACAGTGACTAGTAACTCCTCTCAGCAAGAGAGTCTAAAACGTTAAGTCACCATTGGGACGTTTAATCACACCTGAAATATGGAAAAGAAATAATCTTCGACATAGTCAACATTTACCATTAGTGCATGGTGAATGCCCACAGTTGCCAGTGTAAGTGAGAAATAAGGATAATTTAGCAAATATTTTGGATACACTAAGAAACTATTTGAATGTTGACATTCAGTGGTGAAAGAGACATTCTCCAGATTTCAGACTTTCACAGTAACATATATACAGTTAAACCTGTTTAAGAAGTTCCCGCTTAAGAAGTTTTCTGGCTTAAAAAGTTCTTATTTGCAGTTCCCAATTTTTTCCTATTCTTAACAATGTTAAAAAAACCTGTTTAAAAAGTTTTATTACGAACACTTTCCTGCTTAAAAAGTTATAGATTTAATAATTTCATTTTAATGTCCAAATGCAGTGTTTCTGTTTTTTTTTTTTTTTAAAGGAAAGTTTCACAATATACACTCCAAATTTGTAATAATTACACTTTATCTATAGCAGATGTCATCTCGGGAACATCAATAGTGAATTCTATTAATAGTGAAAAAGTGAGTGAATTACTCATAAAATTTGAAAGAAATTATATTTTTTTGGAAAAATAGTGTTTCCAGTTTATAATGACTCTCATTATAAAAATTTAGTAAACAGACTGGATGATAGGCTAGCCAAACTGTCAACAGCAAACTGATCAATTCAAACTCACATAAAGGATTATATAAAATTATATTGGTTTAAATTGATCAAATTTCAACAAATCTCAAATGTAAAATATTATTTTAAAAACAGTTTCAGTCTGGTGAAACTGAAAACATATATAAGTTGGATGAAAATGCAACATTAATTAGACTTTAATGCACTATATTACCTTTTTCGAATTACTACCAGCACTTTCAGCCACGTACATGGTCATCATCAGGTGTCTTCCTGTTTGTTGCTCCTCCTTCTTTTATTACTTTTTAGCTACACCCACCAACTTTCGTCAATGTGCACGTGAATAGTATCGTTGACTGCCATTCATTATATTGTTTCTCTTTTCAGACCGTAGCTTTTATTTTTGTAGTTGGCTATTATTTGTAATATTATCAAAATTAATGGCGAGGGGGTGGTTTGGGCCAATCTTGACAGGGCAGTACTTGGTTTTCTAAAACATAGATTATTAATGGGTTCCCTCTTCCCAAATAAACCAAGAAAAGTTATGGTATCTACAAAATTAATCTTACATATGAAGAAAGCAATAGTTCAGGATGCTATATTGGAGTAACTAAAAGGAAAATTAAAGAAAGGAAGAGGGAACGCATTAATGATCTGCATTTTGGAAAACCATGTACTGCCCTGTCAAGATTGGCCCAAACCATCCCCCTCCTTGGCATTAATTTTGCTAATCTTACAAAAATAGCCAACTAATGCTATGCTATGGTCTAAAAAGAGAAGAAATAGAGATAATGAATGACATCACAGCAGTCAATGACACATTGACTGCCGATGGCTCATGCGCACATCGACGAAAGTTGGTGGGCATGGCTAAAGAGTAATAAAAGAACGTGAAGCAACAAATAGGAAGACAGATCATGATGGTCACATGGCAGAAAGTGCTTGTAGTAATGTGAAAATGGTATAATGTATTAAAGAAACTGAAAACTTTTTTTTAGTGAAGATACAATACCGCATATGATTGGGTATGAATACGATAGTAGATTGCATATGAAGATAACATACCAAATAGACAAACATAACAACTTTTCCCGCTGTATCTGATAAATTACTGTTAATATATAAAATCCTCTACCTACTATATCCACAGCATGGTTCTTTCCAACAGTATTTAAACAAAATTCACAATCATCCTCAAGGTTTTATAAATGCAAAAATCAAGAAAATATACCAATTTATAATACAAGGTATTCCAAAAACATTAGCCTCAGTTTTTATTTATTAAACACTGGTCAAAGACATACACAGTGTCCCAAAAGGATGGTAACATGCTTTAATTTCTTATCCATTAAAGATAAGATGGCAAGGTGAATTGAAAAAATTCAGGATAAAGTAGGATAAAAGATTATATTAAAAAATAATTTCTCTCATTAAGTTTTAAAAAGTGGCATTTTATAAATTTGTAAATACTCCCCCCCCCCATACAAAAAATTCCCAATTAGTAAAATGTGCCCCATATACTAATGAGGCGATACACAAAATTTCAGCATTTACAAAACAATTCAGAGATATCTCTAAACAAAATGATTTGGGCTTGAGTTTGAATGTAAATGTTTAATGCTAGAGTACAAAATATTTTCTTCTACAATTTCCAGTTGGCCCCCAAAGCACGATCACCCAATATAATATTTTTTTTCCTTTGAGAGTCATTGAAAAGTGATTAAATCAGGATATTTTTATCTTCATATCTCTGACACTTTTTGGTACATAATTTTCGAACTTTGTGCATCCCCTCATAAGTGTGTGGGGCACATTTTACTAATTCAGAATTTTTTTGTAAGGGGTTCGTATACAAATTTAAATAGTGTCCCTTTTAGAAAATTAATGAGAAGAATTTTTTCTTAACAGTCTATTTACAAAAAGTGACACTCTTTCAATTTTTATATGACCTCCATACAAAAAAAAAAAAAAAAAATCCCAGTTATTAAAATGTGCTTGATATACTGATGAGGATATTTGATAGCTTGATATACAAAATTTAAGCCTTCCATTATAAAATCTCTTACAGATATCTTTAAATAAATATGATCGGTGCTATACATGAATTTGAATAAATATGTTTATGCTAGAGTAAAAAAAAAAGTTGATTTTCTTTCATAATTTCTGTACAAGCTCATAAACTTGATCATTTGATGTATTTTTTCCCATTGAGAGCCACTGAAAAGTCATTTAAATCAGCATATATATTTATTTCCATATCACTGGCAGTTTTTAGCATACAATTTTCAATATAACTGTATATGACTCATAAGTGTATATGACACATTTTGCTAATTAGGAATTTTTTGTGCAGGGGCCATATACAAACTTAAAAAGTAATAGTTTTTGAAAATTAATGAGAAGAATTTTTAGTGTAGGCAACACAGACTTTTTTTCTTAACTTATTGTTGTAAACATTTTTTCAGTTTAATGTATTGTGCATATTTTAGTAATCAGAACATTTTTTTTTATATGGGGCCATATAAAAATTTGAATTTTGTATCGATTTTGGAAAATTTTAATTGATAGCTAAAAATCGGTATCCTCCTCCCCCTTTTTTTTTCAATGTAACTTTGTAATTTATTGTGTATGTCTATGATTGATATTTTAAGAATAAATGCCTAGGCTAGAGTTTTTGGGACACCCTGTATATCATCAAATGTTAATTAAAAAAATATTCATAAACATTTTTTAAAGTTTCTAGTTTTGAAGTCCTTTCAATTTTCCAGTTTTATTCATATTTTTTAAAAATACTCAGTTCTGGACAGTTAATTTTATTTTGTGTTACTTCACATTGAAAACACAGACAATGGTAATTTTAAAATAACTTCATTTATACAGGATTATAGTATGTCCCAGTTATTACTTTTTTAAATTTCTCCACTCCAAGTAAATAACACTCCCACTATGAAGAATGAATTGTCAGACCCAAGAGTGTTCGTTTTCAACAAGTTCTATATTCAATGTTTAATGACTAAATAATGTAACTTTTTTAAAGATTTTTTAAAATAAATTCATAGGATAACTCAACACTTAAAATGCAACAATTATATCTTTCATAAATATTGAGAAATAACCTTAAAAAATTGTTTTCAAATTCATGATTTTAGTGTGTTAAACTCATTGTTCTGTCACATCAGACATTTAAAACTTTAGGCAAATACTTAACATGTAAAACAGGAATCCATTATACAAAAATAATGCATAAATGCACACTTGACTAAAGTGATTACCTTATCCATATTATCTTCAGCTGATGGCAGTGACCTAAAATGAAATAAAAAGATATAATAACAGAAAATACATACACAGTACATTAACATATATTATTATTATGGGCAACTATAATAAAGTATAAACAAGAGAAATGTGTAGTAGAAACCTATAAATAATGCTTGTATCCAATTAACATAAAAAGTGACAGCAGTTTAAATTATTCAAAGAGTGCCTTTTTTCTTTCTTTTTATTAAGGATGGGATGAATAGGAATATTTACTCTTAAACACTTTAAGCACCTAGCAGAGAAAATGAAATTTTTAAAATGTTGAGCTATAAAATAAAATGTAGGATTTCTTTTACTTAAACTGACAGTACCTTTAAATATTTTAAAAAGAAAACCCTACACATAAGTACTATCATTTTTTTTCTGTCATTTTATGCACAATGCACTATTAACTTTATATGAAACAGTTAAAAAACACATGTGCTGACATACATTTCTTAAAATTTAAATGTAAGATAATAAGGTACCTAACTAAAGACATTTTTATCATATATTCTTTTCCTTTTCAACCCCCCCCCCTTAAAATAAAGACCCATTCTTTCAGATTATAAATGTATGTAATGGTGTGCAAACTTGCTTGAAGGCATTTGCCTATGAGGGATGCCTTGAGAGGAGGAATTTCTGAAAGAGTTCTAAAGTTGCCCTTATTATTTTATGTAGAGTAGAATGCTAGTTATAGCAACTTGAATAATAAGGCACAGCTGCAAAAGCAGAATAAATAAAAACTTTAATGGATTTTTGATAAATGAAACTTTCTACATAGTCATTGAATGAACATATTTAAAAAATATTTGAGGCTACATAAAGACAAATTATCTTTTCTGCCTCTACAAGCTGACACTGTTGAACTGAAAACGAGGATAACTGCAGCCATTGAAACTGTAATATCAAATATATTGAAAAAAGTGTGGTATGAATTCTGTTACAGAACGGATATATTTAATTTTTTGTTTCTTGAGGTGATAATTTCCAACTGTATGCTATTATTGATTTTACAATATCATTTTTATTTATTTTCCCTAAAATGCCTGTATCATCTGTAGTTTTGTAAAATGTAGCCTTTCAAAGTTGGGATATTCATTTGCAATTACCTTGTATATTTATAAAATAAACTTACGTATTTGCAGATGAAAGGGTCACTGTGTTTTGTTGATTTCCATTCTCAATTACTTCTCCATTTTCAGGTTTTTCCCAATCATATGGATCTGACTCTTTTATAGCCCTCCTGCTCATGCATCGTTCAAACATTGCATCCAAGAGGAGGTAATTTGGCTCATCAAAATATGTAAGCTCTAACAGATGATTAAGAAATAAGTAAAAATCACTAGGAAATTGTTTTATGAGTAAAGTATGGTCATATTTTTCTTTCATATCTTCAACCTAATAATAATAAAACTACATGTTAATATAAAAGTTGCATATGAATATACATTTAAATAACAAAATTATGAACAAGAATTTTTCAGGTTTGACAACTAGAGTGAAAGCTATTAACAACAAACAAATGTACACCACACAAACACAGTAGTGATAATTTTCACTACACTTTAAATATAAGATGGAAACTGAAGCTTTTAACTGCAAAATTTTCTCATTTATTGCAAAACTTCAGCTATCACATCAATTAACTTGATTAAAGTATTGCTTATACTTTTTCAAACAGGGTTTTAGTTCTAATTTATTAACTTTACCCGTGTATTATGATATGGATCAGAACACAAGAAATACAGTTAACTCTTATGATAATAATCTAAGGCGACATAATAGCCTTGTAGTTTGTCAGTAATAAACTATGAATAACAGTGAACTCCATTACTATATTTGTAAATAGCTTATACAATTTTCCTAACCCATGCTTTAACTTTTCTTAAGTTTTAATTTTTGCCGCAGATGAAACTATTGAGATAAATCTTTAATAAAAAATCTAGCAACCAAAAATAAAAAAGTTTTGAGATGAATTTAAAAGTTGATGCATGATTGTTTTGATGCTTAAAAATGTTGTAAATAAAATAACACTGATAAAATGTTAATAAAAATCAATCTTCTATTACTATTCTATAAGAAAAATGATATTAAAACCTTTTCAGAAGTCTCAATGGACTTTCTATCAAGTGCTAAGTGTCATTTTACATTCACCTGATTATCTGTAATCATGATTGTTATCAAAATAAAGGAAAGTATTGTATCTGATTAATTACTTTTTAAATTTATTTAAGTTTAATACTTGAGCATTTTTAATTTAAAAATTCTTATACAATGCATATTTTTATGTACAATATGAGTTAAATCATTTTCAGATCAAATTTACAGAAAGGAGCACCACTTAAAAGCTTATAATGGCCAATTGATCAAAGCCTAGTTTTCAAAATTATCAGAGGGGGGGGGGCTGACCCTGCCAACTGGATACTCACAACATATTAATAACTGGGTAATTTACCAATGCATATTCAACGACATGGATCTACCTATAACACAATTTATAACTCTCTTAGACAGGAAAAATGTAGAATTACTTTTATAAGCAATAAAAATAAGAGTAAAAAACTGAGATCGGATCAACTAGAAGCTACTAATTTTATGGCTACAGTAGAGTGTCAATTATCTAAACCTATTGCTGCTGTTACACATAGAAAAGGGTTGGCCTTTACGGTTTATGACTACACACTCTTTGTGGGGAAACTATACAATTTAGAGCTTCACTGGAAAAGGAATCATTCCCAAGTCTACAGCTTTCTCCTACCTACCAATCTACCCAGAAAAACCCTAAACATGCACATTCACCTATGTATATGTAATCCTTGATCAACCAGGATATAAACCAAGTTCTTTGAATTAGAGTTTGGCATCCTGGCAACCAGGCTACGATGGCCTTCATCTAAACCTGACAAGACTATCCCTAGTTGGATAATTAAACTGGGAACTTGAGATATATTGAGTTATTTAGAAAACACATAGTCTGAAAGAAATAAGAGAAGCTGTTATATATAAAATAGTATGGGATATTTTACTTTCAATCGAATATTCAGAGTATATGTTTTCTGACTAAATTAAATGGCATGGTGCAATAGTTTTTTTTAACCTTTAACTACACGCACTTAATACATTAACACAAGTATGCGTGTGGTGTATTTTGTACACCAACAAAAAAGCAAATGAAATAAGTTAAAAGAGAACAGATATTTATGCTAAAATGTTTAATAATCATAATTTCTACTAAATATTTCTAGAATAAAAGCAAAATATAATGTAATACATAAAAAATGCTAACCACTGACCATATTAAAATTCATCTGTAAAGGTCAATTCCAAGTTCAATTATGTGGTGCATTTTATACATCAACACGGGTAGTTAAAGGTTAATGCAATAAACATACATTTTTATGAAATATAACACTATATTGGTAGTTTAAAAGAAAATTGTGTGAGAAAGGGTCAAAACAAGAGCTTATGGTAAAGTTATGTACAATAAGAAAAAGACAGAAATTCTGTTGTCTTGATCTTGATTTTAACCACTATTTCCAAGCTCTTTCCCTTGTTACTGTCCTCTACAACAGCGGTTCCCAACCTTTTTAACATTGCGTCCTCTAACAAAGGATAACCTGGAATCACCCCCTCTTTTAGATTCCTCAGAAGATATACAGTTTTTTAGAATTCAACAATGAGCATTTAGTCGCACTTTTTACATAACAAAGCAACTGGTAAAGTTTGAATAAATATTTTAAGCAAAAATAGATATGTTTTGGAATAAAAATAAGAATAAATGAGATGATTTTTAAACATGCATTTTGTTTTTCTCATGACTCCCCTGTAGCCCCACCAGTTGGGAACCGCTGCTCTACAATATACTGAAAAGGGGAAATGTTTTAATTCTACATACTTAAAAAAAAAAAAAAAAAAAAAAAAAAGAAAAGAAAAGAAAAGTAAATGGTGTTGGCATAATAGGGCAGTTTGGTTGATTGGAATTCACAGTGCTCTATTATATATTGTAAATTAAAGGAAAGAGGTAATATGTGACAGTTTTGAAATATTTTAAGTTAATCTTTTTAGTTTTCAATGCTAAACACTGAAGAATTAAAATTTTGCTATAAATGTCTGAATTTACAAAATCATTTTACACAGATGTACTAAAAATTAAACAGACTTACCTGTCTACGATCTTTCAATTTTTTCCATGGTAATTGGCCACTTACAAATTCAGCTAACATATAAAATAATGACCATAGATCATCATGACGTCCTAGCTCCTGTAAAATGTAATACAACATAAGATCACAGAATAAGCTAAACAATGATTCTTAACAGTGGTACAAAAGTAAATAATAATACAATTTATTACAGTGGCTGGTTCTCTGTTTAATGGCAGTATACTTAATAACAGTATCTATTTAAACCCTGAAAGACACATCAGATTAACAGAAAAGTATCTTAAAGTCACATTTTTTTTTTAATTGCAAAAACTGAACATTTTTATGTTTCAAAATATAACATTTGATTATTTTGAAATTTCAGGCAAAATTAGGCTATTTAAGAAATGTACAGAAAAAGCAACATATAATTTTATCTTTTGCCCAGAAAATAAAGGGAAAATACTACTTATTCATTTATTCTTTTAGAAATATTCGCAAATATACATAGATATCTCATTTTCACAAATGTTTAATAACTAATTGTTTTGCTTATGGTAGAATTCAAAACACAAAATTTGCAAAGATCAACTTTATGACTATGAGAAAAATACTTTAAAAAAAAAATCTATATATTAATTTGAAACATGTTTTTCTTTCGGCAACTAAATTAAGAGAACAGCCGGGTGCAGAAATTTGGTTGAGGTGTCTAAAGAATGGTTCTGGTGTGTAGATGTGCCATCAAAAGAGAAAATCAGAAAAAGTCGAATGGTTTAGGCGTGGCGGAATGGCAAAGGTGCAAATTTTTGCCATAGAAATAACATTGTGGTTTATTAACCCCATTGTTGGCAGTTTTAAACATCTTCTTTATTTTGGCGCCTTATCGCTTATTTCTTTAACTTTTCAGTTGTCTAATTGGATATTTATCAGCATTGCCAGAAAATGCAAATAAATCAGGAAGCGCCCTTTGGCAGATTAATTATTTGTCCCTCGAAGAATACAGGCCAAGTCACTCCTTTTCTCGAATTCTGCTGATTTTTTACTACTTTCTTTGATAAATAAACCAATTTGCGATTCTATATTTTGCATTTATATTAAAAACTTACCAGGTGTATTCTGATTAGAATAAGAGCAAGTATGATTTAAAAAAAAGAAATGAAAACCGAATTCGAATAACTTCACCATAAAGAAAAATTAATCGCATTCTAAATTAAAGGCTTAGGCCAAATTTTCATGAAGTATAGCAGATATTGCCAAATTGAGTTCAGTCTTGGAGACTTATTTTTTTATGACAAACTTGGCGATAACTTGCTAAAACTGGTAATATTTCGCCATAGAAATAACATTGTGGTTTATCAAAACTCATTGTTGGCAGCTAAAAACGCCTTCTTTATTTTGATGCTTTATCGCTTATCTGTTAATCTGGAAGGTGTTTTTACTGTATCCACTAATTTAAATTTAGAGAATGGCTACTTGTAAAAAAATTTTTAAAGTGTCTAAAAAAGACCTTAGCCTGTAGATGTGTGATCAAAAGAGAAAAATAGAAAAAGTCGAACAGATCAAGCATGGCGGAACGGCAAATGTGCAAGTTTTCACCATAGCAATAACATTCTGGTTTATTAAATACATTTGGGAGTCATAAAAGCTTTTTTTATTTTGACGCTTGATCGCTTATTTCCTTAATTTTTTTAGCACCAGAGTGCTATTAATTTCTCCCAATTTTTTTGTGTAGGCACTTTTTCCTACAATTAGTGCGTCGAGTCACTTTTCATACGAGTTTGACAAATAATGTGGAGGGGGGGGGGCATTAATAAAATGTTGAAAGTCGCACAAGGTTTGCAATTTTTGATAAAGTATCGCTAAACTGGGTGCCAAAACGTGACAATTTATTATAAATATATTTTGAGTATAATTAGAAAACGCCTGGCGAATATTGTAAAATAGTTTTAGTAGGCGATTTAAATATAGATTTTAATTCCAAAGAAGTGTTTTATAGAACAGAGAAGACAAATGCGGTACACATCATAGATTATGATACACTTACCAAATGGTATTTATAAATGTGAAGTATAGTTTGACTATGCCTGGCGAAAATTGTTAAACAGTTTTGGTAGGCGATTTCAATGTAGATTTCTATCCCGAAGAAGTGTTTTATGGAACAAGGAAGGTAAACATGGTACACTCATGGATTATGATGCCCATACCAAACAACATTTAAAATGTTTACGGGATATAGTTGGAATATGCCTAGAGAAGCTTGTAAAACAGTTTCAGTAGGCGATTTTAAGATAGATTTCGATTCCAAAGATGTGTTTTACGGTACAAGCAAGAGTTGATTCCTATTTTAACGCCCCCGCTCTCGCCAACCTAAAAAATCCTGCACTTTGGCGAGCTATGCAGTCATGGGTCTCTAGGACATATGCACAAGTTTCAACGCTCCCAAAAGAACTGTATGAAAACTAAAGTGAACTAATTAGCGATAAACGCACCCGTTAAGGAATTTTAAGACACTTAATTATTAAAACTACATTAATTGGCAACCCAAAATAAATAAAAATGGAATGGAATGCTTTACTTACAGGTTGTTCCAAATCACCATTTTAATTCTAAATTACGATTGCCACATAAATACAAAAAATCGTTGTGGTAGCTCCATATGTTTAATGATCGCCACCTTGGCGAGAGTCGGGGCGTTAAAGTAGGAATCAACCCAGAAAGAGAAACACGGCACACTCATGGATTATGATGGACATTCGAAACAATATGTAAAACGGTGAAGTATAGTTCTAATATACTTGGCAACAATAATAAAATAGTTTAAGTAGATGATTTTAAGATAGATTTCGATTCCAAAGATGGCTTTTATGAAATAAGGAAGAAAAATATGGCACAGTCATGAATAATGATACACTCTCCAACTTAATGGAATAAGGAAGAAAAATAGGGACGACGCATAAACTATGACACACTTTTAATATATAGCACTTTGGTGCGCATTTAAAATATGAAAGCGTTTCAGATTTTCTTCCTTTTCTATATATTAATTTGAAACATGTTTTTCCGGTATCCACTAAATTGAAAGAACAGCTATGTGTAAAAATTTAGTTGAGAGATCTAAAAAAAGGTCTTGGTATGTAGATGTGTCATCTAAAGGGAAAAATTTTAAAAGTCGAAGGGATGAGGCATGGCAGAGCTTCAAATGTGCAATTTTTTGCCATAGAAATAACTTTGTGGTTCATTAAATACATTTTGCAGTCATAGAAAGCCTTTTTACTTTCCGAACATGTACCATGTAAGGAAAGTATTGTAAACATGAAAAAATTCGACTTCGAGATTTTGGTGTATTTACATGTTTTGAGGTCTTCTGAATTCATTTATGCTATTTTTACGAGATGTATGTATGTGTATGTGTGTGAGTGAATACGATAGCTCCTAATCTGGGCATTCGATTGAGCTCAAACGGGGTATATATGTTATAAACCACCGTCGCAAGACTGGTATTGATTTTGGTGTGTATAGGACTTACAGTTTTCCTACAGGGCTACGACAAAGATTTCTTTTACATTATGGCCTATGGGGAGAAATTCTTGAAAGTGTGCAAGCATTTAAATGGTGCATTCTATTGAGCTTTAAATTTGGTATATATGTTTGAATTATTCATCGATTAAAATTTATTTAAATACTTGGTAATGATCTTAATCGTATGTGTTCACAAAGTCAATTGGAGTCACTCCAGATTTTTTATTTTGGCGCTATATCGCTTATTAGCACTAGGGTGCTATTGCGTTCACGCCCAGACTTTGTCTACTCGATTCTGTTGACATGATTTGAGGACAGATTTTGTAGAGATGAACTGTCATGGTGAAAATCTTTTTAAAGGCCATGGATTATGATGCACATTCAAAACAGTATTTATAAAGGTGAAGTATAGTTGGAATGTGCTTCACGAAGACTGTAAAACAGTTTTAGAAGGCAATTTTAATATAGATTTTGATTCCAAACAAGTGTTTTATGAAACAAGGAAGAAAAACACGGCACACTCATGAATAATGATACACTTCTCAAGGAAGAAAAGGAAGAAAAATAGGGACGGCGCATGGATTACGATATGCTTTCAATATACAGCACCTTAATGGTTATTTAAAATATGAAAGGGCTTCAGATTTTTTTTTTTCATATTTCTCTCCATAGAAACACACTGTGGTTTATTAACCACATTATAAACTCCTTTATTTTGGTGCTTTATCTTTTATTTCTCAGTTTTCTATCTGATATTAGATCTTCACCATCGAGGATAGCATGAGAAAAAGTAAATAAAGCACAGAACGCGCGATCACCATTTGGCGGATTAAATTTTTTGTCTCTCGCAGAATTCCGACATTTTTTACTTCATACTGTTGGCGTTTATTTTCCTGAACCCGTATTTCCTCATGGAATGTTGCAAGTCGCTCTTTCAAGGTTTAGATCAAAAAATGTCATGGCAATCAAGATTACTCACGATGATTCACCTGGACGTTCCGTGGTCGATGGTTGGACCCAAAATATCGTCTTCAATGAAATACCCCATTAGAATTTGTAACTGTAATCGTGCTCATTCCTCATTTAATATGTACTGTTCCTTTTTTTACTCAATAAAGATAATTAAAAACAAATTTTAAATATTTCAATCATTTCATCGCCATTGTACAGTTGCCAATGTAAGAACTGCCGCAGAAACTTTCTGTCACACATCATGTCACGTCCATGTCACTCGTCATTTTTTCCTGTGCGTTTTGCCCAAGACCTCAGTGACATTCCTGATCGTTCCATTTTTTAAAAAAAATTGCAGTCAATAAAGTGACCGTCGAATCCAACAGGTTTCAGCTAGTTTTATTTATTTATTTATTAGGATTCTCTTATTCATCCACTGTTTCCATTTTTAAATTAGAGCATACATGGAAGCAGGATATACGTCACGTGAGTATTTTGTTGTATAGAAGTTAGTTAGCAGTTGAAGTTGCAAAAAAGTTAAGAGTTTTGTAGTGGCCTCTATACAGTTCGCTAGGTCAAAGTGCAGATGCATAAAGTTAATATAATACATGCATATGCAATGCAGAAATCAGCTCCTTTTATAATCCTGCTGGTGGACAATTTGAATTCTTATATGTACAGAATAAGAACTAGTTCTTAAATTCCCCTTCCACTATGTTTATTTTTCTTTGTTTTGTGTGTGTGTGTAAATGAAGGGTCCACGGGAAGAACGATGAGAGTCCAATACAGCTGATTTTCCAAAAAATCGAAAGGCACACGGGACTTCCCACATTCTTCCCGAGTAAACTGTATCTTTGGGCTATTTTTTCAGTGTATTCTCATTGTTCTTTCCCCTTATGGGTTCGGATATTAATAGTGCTACTAATGAACAACAGAATGCAGTAGAAACCTCAACATTGACGAAAAGTGGACTCTCATCATTCTTCCCGTGGACCCTACAAATATCATTGAAACATAAATATATTTACAAAAGGATTTGAGACATTGATAGTTCTAAAATAGTTTTCCAACAAACTGTAGCATGCAAGACCTTCCTTTTTTTATCCTTTATGCTTCATTTGCTAAGCTATTTGGAGGAGAGAGGTAACAAAACACACATTCAAGTATGATCGAAGAAAAGGGAGGAGTAGCATATAAAAAAAGGGACTTTTTTTTACTTCATCTTTCCAGAGCAGTTGCTGACATATCTGTTGTTTTATGTGAAATAAACTGAACTATTCTAAAATTAGTAAATTACATGCCAAGAGAAAATTAGGAGTTTTGTAAGGAGTTTTTTTTTTTGGGGGGGGGGGGGATCAAATTCAGGAGTTGAAGAGTTTCATTTTTCTTTTTTTTTTTCAAAATGTAAGGATTCCTCAAACGATTTTGTAAAGGTGTACAAATTTTGAATATAAAGAAAAATCTATTTTAACAGATATTTATTGTATACTTATCACTGGAAAGAACTAGTTAAAACCTTTATAAAAGGAAAAACAGAAAAAAAAAAAAAACCTCTGGTTCAGATTTTAAGTTTTAATCAGCAGAAATTAAATGAATGAGAAATTTATTTATTTGTTTATTCTGATATTTTTATAACAAATAGTAATAGATCAATTAATGGTTAAAATATTCCATTCAAATAACAGATTTATAATATTTATATAGCCATTAACTTAAGCATATTAATTCACACTTACTTTATTTTTATGAGCATTTAAGGATGCATATCTCACGGTTCCACGAAAACCAGCTGCACTTCGAGGAGATCGCACATCTCCTGATGGAGTAACATACTGTCTAGCAAGACCAAAATCAAGCATATATACTTTCCTTTTATTCTCTAAAAGGCATCCCATGGCAAAATTTGACTAAAAAATTTAAAAATGATTTTAGAATGTCCATTGTTTAACAAGGTCTTATAGAAGAAAGTTGAAAAAAAAATAACAATAAAACAAAAAAAGTAGTTACCTATTAATTTCATTTTTGCTTTCAGCTTTAACAGCAAAGGATATTTGAAAATGCTATATGTAATAAATTATTGTCTTCACGCTCTTTTTCTCAATACAGCAGAGTCCTGAAAACTCAGCCTAATGTGGACTGAAGGGTGGACGAGTTTGTGAAAAAGCCAGGTCATTGGGAATAGGGAATTAAAAAGAATAAGTATGAGTGTTTCCTCGAAAAATACAGTACTGTACTGGTATGTTTTGGTTTCCGGAGAATACAACAGGATTAAACTGATCAAATACCCTTAAACAAAAAAAGTAAACCTTGCAAAAAAAGATTTGAGTATAAAAGGAAATTAACGAATTCACAGTCTACAGTAATTTATCTAGTGAGACAGACATAAGAAAAATACTTTACAAAGGCATAAAGCTGCCTACAAAAAAAAAAAAAAAAATTAACCAGAATACTCTCTCCATTTTGCTGCTTCATCATAAATCTCAATGGGCATGTAAGTTAACGAAATGTAGCATTGGCTTAATTGGCATGCAACATTGACAGGGTCCTCGCTAAAGGGGAGGACCCTCTCCCCTTATGCTCGCAGAATTCCATTAAACTCAAATTAAAATTAGAAACCTAATTGGCACACCTGATTTTAAAAAATTAACGAAAACTATAAATTACTTTATATTTTTGTTACACTTCGCAAAATTACACAAACTCAGTTGGCAAAAGTAAAAAGTTGGTAATATAGTTGATAAAAAAATAAGTAAGTTGGTAAAAACTGATATTCGACTTGGTAGTTTATTGATATCCCCCCCCCCCGAAAAAAAAAAAAAAAAGTCTTTGCAATGGCTCTGGAGATTGAGGGGGGAGTGTGGAGGTGTGGAGAGAAAGCAAAATGTTTCAGGTTGTACAAAATATTTTCATAAAGGTTATACCTGAATTTTCTTGAATTTTTCAAGAGGGACAATTGCCCCGTAATTGCCTATGGAATACGACACCTTGAACAGGTCTGTGTGCGGGGGTTTTCCCCTGTCCTGGTGTGGCCGGGTTATCCAAACAGCCGTGTTATCGAGTGCCGAGTTTTCGGGTCTCTACTGTATTAAAATTTTATTTATTCAAATTTTTAGACTTATACAAAAAATTATGTAATTTTAAAGCACAAATCCCTTAATTAGTTTCCCTGAAACCATTAAAAAAATATAAAATATGTATATGTACATACATATATACAGGGTGTTTCAAAAAGATTGAAATGCACTTAAATTTTTTATATGTTAAAGATCAATGATCAATGTAAAAATGATCCAAAATAAGGTAGAAAATATAATTAGTCCTCTCATTAATTTATAAAAAAAAAGTTACACTTTTTCAACTTTTATACTAAAGAAAAATTTGGCGAATTATGAAAAAAATATTAAAGCAAAGATTCATTAAAAATGTCTGCATATTTGTATCATTAAAACTGGAAAAATTATAGTCGGCTGAAACTTGAACATTATGAGTGTGGACCATCTAGCAAATGAGAAATATTATTTTTTGACAAATCTCTCTCACACACATGCGAACCTCAATAATACATACAAAACATTTTTATGAAATCTACATACACTCATGTCCATAAATTAAGGATAATTCAGAATCACACAGAAATTGATCTCTAAAATAAAAATTTCACCTGTGGAATGATCACACACATCTTGAAGAAGAATATGCAAATTACAGGAAACCACCAGATGGCGTGGATGGTATGTCACAATGACGAGAGTGTAAGAGAGGGCTATATAAGGAATGGTGGCAAAGAAGTAAAATTGTTCACAAGCGCTGTGAAAGCCTTTCAGTGCAAAAACCGCATAATTATGGCACAAAGGAGGCATTTGGATGATGTTTTACATGGCAGAATTATCAGACGACTGGAATGTGGGCGTACCCAGCTGGAAGTATCCGAGGAACTTGGAATCGCTCAGAGTGTCATCTCCAGGCTTTGGCAATGATTCCAAGATGATGGTAATGTGAGTAGACGTTACAGCACAGGTCGCCCCCGAGTTACAATGCCGAATGAGGACCGCTATTTGGCAGTTACTGCCAAAAGAAACAGACGGAGTACAGCATCAGACCTGTCTCGTCAGTTCTCTTCAGCTACCGGTACGACAGTTTCAAGGCAGACCGTGTACAGACGCTTAGGGCACATTGGTCTATATGCTCGTAGGCCTGTCAGATGTGTTCCACTTACCGCAACTCACTGTCGCCTGCGATTAACCTGGAGTAGAGAGCATGCATTGTGGACACCGCAACAGTGGTCTTGTGTGATGTTTTCCGACGAGTCCAGGTTTAGTTTGGAGTCTGATTCTCGCCGGAGACATTCACCTGGAGAGCGCCAGGTACCCATTACCACCAAGAGAACACCATTGAAAGACACCGTTACGGTGGTGCAGGATGGCTCGTTTGGGGAGGAATTATTCTTGGTTCCAGAACTGACCTGCATGTTCAGAGTGTAACGATGACAGGCCACATCTATCGGGATGTCATTCTGGAACAACATGTACGTTTGTTTCGGGGTGCCATGGGTACTGAATTTGTGTTTATGGATGACAACGCCCGTCCTCACCGTGCAAACATTGTAGACGAATGCCTTCAATCGAAGGATATCACCCGTATGCATTGGCCAGCATACTCACCAGACTTAAATCCAATAGAGCATGTGTGGGATATGCTTGGCCGACGAATTGCAGCCCGTCAACCCCCTCCCACCTGTCTACCGGAACTTCGGAGTGCATTGCTTGATGAGTGGTGTAATATTCCCCAAGATCAGATTGATCATTTGATACTCAGCATGCCTAGGCGTTGTCAGGCCTGTATTGCATTGTTCGGGAGACATACTCCGTATTAACCATCCTACTAACCATGTTATACTGTTTTTTGTAAATAGGTTCTTTTTTTAAATTTGGTCAAAGGAGTAAAACTTGCAATTTTTATTAATTATGTCAAACATATAGCATCTTTTTTGCTCTTTACTTTTTGTTTAATAAATAGACTTTACAAATAAGTCAAATTTGTTTTGCTTCTTCCTCTTTCTTTGCCTGAACTTCATTATCCTTACAGTAAATAAAAAACTTTGTAAAAAACACACATAAGATGTTATAGGTAAGAGGATACGTACGTTTCAACCAAAAAATGTTTTGGTCTTCTTCAGTCCAAGCCCTTCGTTGCAAGCAACACAGGGAACTGAAAAAAGGTTTTTGGTTGAAACGTACGTATCCTCTTACCTATAACATCTTATGTGTGTTTTTTACAAAGTTTTTTATTTACTTTATTGTTTAACACCAGTATTTTGAGTGTTTTTTCCATTCATTATCCTTAATTTATGGACATGAGTGTATGTTTGATTTTTCAAGAACTTTTCAACAATTTTCAATCAGGAAAGAATAAATATGCAAATAAATTCAAATATGCACCTGATTTTGAAATTAAACAATTTTTCCAAACAAAACCTGTAACTTATAAATGATTTTCTTTATTTCTTTTAATTCTAAATTAAATGATTTAAATGTATAGAGTAAAAAATTTTAAAAAGATGAAAAATGAAATACAGATGATTTAGTTTTAATTTACATATTTATTACTGTAATACTTTTATTCAATATAACTGAACAAAACTTGTTGGCCAACAGTTTGCATAGTCAGTATCACTGCTTTACATGACCGCTGTATAACATACACCTGACCAGTGCCGAACGCAAAGCGCTCTGAACTGGAAGATGGAAGGTACCTGGTTCAAAACCAGGTTGTGTCCGCCAACTTAAACATTCAGTTTTCTGTGGTTTCCTCCGAAACTAAGCATAAATACAGATTTGGACCCCTTAGAAAGACACCCCCATGGAGAGAACCCCACCCGTAGGCCTAGATCCTCCGTGTAGATAATTGGCCTTAACCCCACAACACAACACACTGTGTAAATACTTTCAGTGCTGTAGCTAGGGTCTGGCCAAAGGGGCAGCTGCCTGGGGCGCAAGCCTCAGAAGGGCGCACTTTGTGGACTTTTCCTGCATAATAATAAGTAAGAAGTTTTAGGGGAGCAAAACTCAAATCTTGCCAGGGGCACTGATGACCCTAGCTATGACTCTGAATACTTTATTTAGATTTATGTGATAAAAAACTGACTTGCACTGAAATATTTTTGATTCAAACAACTGTCATCAAATTTTTCACTATCCTTAACTTCACTCATAAAACAGTTTTTATATGATACTAAAAAGTAGCATGCCAGATTTTATGCTTTAGTACAAATCAGAAGATTTTTGAAGATACATGTAAGTGGGTTTTCTAAATTACAAATAACAATTTTCTAACAGAACAAATTTATCTAAGAGGCTGTGTAAAAATTTTAATGTGTGACATTTTGAAATTAATGAGAGGGTACTATTTCATTAATACTAATTCCTAAAATGTTTGAAACATTTTTCCAATTTAAATTGATCACTTATGTTTATCAGGTAAAGCACAAGATAAACATATGTATATACCAGACAAGGGCTGTTAAAGTTTTTTTTTTTTTTTTTTTTTTTGGGGGGGGGGGGGGTACACTAACAAAATAATTTTCCAGTATAATTCTGCTTCAGCCAATTTTTCAGATTAAGCATTTTTTAGTTAAACATTTTTCACTCATGACATTAATTTAACTAAGTCATGACATTAATTTAACTTGCAATTTTATGAAATAAAGCTCAACTTAAAATATTACAGCAATTTGTATTTCACTATCATTTCATAAATAAATTTAAGAGATTAATGTGTATAATATAGCTACAATGAATTTTCCAGACTGTACATAAGAATTTAACATGATATAACTACTATAAAAACAATTTTAAAAACATCTGATATAGTACAGGATCAAATATAAAATTAATCTTACTGGTTTTATATCTCTGTGCAAATATCCAGAGGAATGAATGTATTGAATTGCATGTAGAATTTGCCTTCCTAAGCGTAAAGTTGTACTAAGACTAAATGCAGAATTCGGCTGATTTCTTTTAAGTTCTGCTAAATTACTACCTTGTAATTGCATTACAAGATAATTGAAACGTACATTTCGGCCACATCCAATAAATTTACAAACATGATCCTTTCCTAAAATAGAAAGATCAAAATAAAATGACAATTTTCATATTTGATGTGTAATGCAGAATACTTTAAACTACTGGAAACACTTAATTATAATGGTGTTGAAATTACAGCATAGACACCATAAGATACAAAAAGGATTGCAAGAAAGCTTTTATATTTTATTTTAAATATTTTGATAGATTATGAAGAGATAAAATAATATGAAATATATACTGTTAGATAATAAAATACCTTTAAAACGTGCATCAGGGTGTTTACCATATGAACTAAGCTCTATTTCTTGACCGTTGACCTTTTCTTGATCTTTGCAATCATGAATCCCTAATATCAAAAATACATTATGCTGATAAAAGGAATACTACATTTTTAAACTTAAAATTAACATTTCTATAAAGAAGCATTACAGGAGCAAATCAGGCAGGGCGTTCCCATCACACTCTCAGGATTTCATAATTTTTTTATCTTGTGTTGCCTTACCCAAGGAAAGAATAAATCTGAAATATTTTTGATTTACCTCTTTTAGTTTTGAAGTTATGGAGGGTTAAAGTACCCCAGACAAGTGATATAGAATTAATTTAGGGCCATTTTTGCCACTTTATTGTCTCGACTGTGACTGGCTCAGAGGTGCTAGAGAGAATTTTTTCATTTTATCCTATAATATACCTTGGATATTAACATCTCAAATTGAAAATTCATTTGAAATAGTCAGAGCCCCAAATAAGGGCCCCCAAATATCCCCAATTTCATAAAAAATACAGTTTTAAGAATGCTTTAAATCTTGGCTCCGACGTGATACAGAAATATTTTTTTGTGCAGAGCAGTTATACATCTTCATATAAAGTGAATCCAATGTTTAAATATTTTTGAAGGCCCCCCAGTACCCCATGGTATAGGGCCCCAAACATGGTCCTTAGTGCTAATTTATGTAATTTCAAAGCATTGGTACAGCTGAAGCTGACTTCCTACAGGAGAACCATTGGCATGGGGAAGTAGTATCAACATAGTTTCATATTATGAAAAAACATTTTTTGAAGGTACAACTGTTTCCAAGAAAAATCCCCAAAAGTACCTCCCTATTTGGGACATTCCACTGGCACGCATGGGGGCATTTTGGCATTACTTTTAGAAGTTTAATCGACTGTAGCAATATTGAAAATTAACTTATTCTGCATATATCACAAATAGTTCTTTTACAGGGGCACTCATAAGAATTACATTACGCTGTATGGGGATCTCTGCAACTACTGAACCAATTCTAAAGATCTTTTCACTGAAAGCTACACTATTCCTGAATATTATAGGTTACCTTTCAGCATGCAGCATAACTAGTTCTTTTACAGGGATACTCAAAAGAATTCAAAAACATTACGCTATATGGACATCTCTGTAATTACGGAAACAATTCTAAAGATCTTTTCACTAAAAGCTAAACTATTCCTGAATATTATAGGCGACCTTTCAGCATGCAGCATAACTAGTTCTTTTACAGGGATACTCGAAAGAATTCTAATACATTATGCTATACGAACATCTCTGTAACTACTCAACCGATTCTAAAGATCCTTTCACTGAAAGCGACACTATTCCTGAGTAACAGGCTAAAATTCATGCATGCAGCATAATTTACAGGAACACTCAAAATAATTCGCAAACATTGTCGTAACTGTCTCCATTCGCCAAATGCAAAAAAAAAAAACTATCTAAATTAATTAACTTTACATATATCATGTCTTTTACTTCATTTAAAATAAGCAAAAAGTAAATAATATAGTGAATAAAAGAAATTGTCGAAATTCTACATCATTTATTTCTGACTTGTATACAATTTTACAACAAAAATTTCAAGAACAAAATCTCAGGTTATTTACTTGGTTTTATTATAGTTTGTTGTATTGTTTATTGTGAGCTGCTTTGATACTTTTTATATTAGCAATCATAAATGGAGTAACAGAAGCAAAAAAAATATCCTATCTGTAGTGACTGTTTTTGTGTCATCTCGTTGTGGCCATTTAATGAATGAGAGTCAGGTATTGTACGCAAATATTTCATTGTAGCAGTTTCATCTACTTCTGATAAAGTGATGACCCTTCCACTGTAAAATAACTTTTCCTATTCCACAGCCTAGTAAGAGTTCAGCTCAATATTAGCAACTCCCTACTATTTTCACGAGTCTACAAAGAAAATTATATTTAAAAACACAAATAATGTAAAATACTGTATAATAAAAATATTTTATTTATAGAACATGTACTTTTTTTTTTATTATTTGAATTATTTTGAGTGTTCCTGTAAATTATGCTACATGCAAGAATTTTAGCCTATGATACTCAGGAATAGAGTAGCTTTCAGTGAAAAGATCTTTAGAATTGGTTCAGTAGTTACAGAGATGTCCATACAGCATAATGTATTAGAATTCTTTTGAGTGTTCCTGTAAAATAACTAATTATGCTGCATGCTGAAAGGTAGCCTATAATATTCAGAAATAGTGTAGCTTTCTATAAGTGAAATTTTTTTTCAAATCGGTTCAGTTTTTGCAGCGATCCCTATTCAGCATTCAGTGTAATTCTTATGAGTGCCCCTGTAAAAGAACTATTTGTGATGTATGCAGAATAAGTTAATTTTCAATATTGCTACAGTCGATTAAGCTTCTAAAAGTAACGCCGAAATGCCCCCATGCGTGCCAGTGGAATGTCCCAAATAGGAAGGTACTTTTTGGGATTTTTCTTGGAAACAGTTGTGGCTTCAAAAAATGTTTTTTCATAATATGAAACTACTATGTTGATACTACATCTCCATGCCAATGGTTCTCCTGCGGGAAGTCGGCTTCAGCTGTACTAATGCTTCGAAATTACATAAATTAGTGCTAAGGACCTGTTTGGGGCCCCGTACCGTTGGGCCCTGGGGGTGCCTTCAAACATTTTTAACAGTGGATTCACTTTATATGAAGATGTACAACTGCTCTGCCCAAAATTTTTTCTGTATCACGTCGGAGCCAAGATTTAAAGCTTTTTTAAAACTGTATTTATGAAATTGCGAGGTATTTGTGGTCCCTTATTTGGGGGCTCTGACTATTTTTGAATGAATTCTCAATTTGGGATGTTAATATCCAAGGTATATTACAGGATAAAATGAAAAAATTCTCTGAAGCACCTCAGAGCCAGTCACAGTCCAGACAATAAAGTGGCAAAAATGGCCTTAAATTATTTCTACGTCACTCGTCTGGGGTACTTTGACCCCCCCCATAACTCTAAAACTAAATAGGTAAATACAAAATATTCGAGATTTGTTCTTTCCTTGGGTAAGGCAACACAAGAAAAAAAATTCATGAAATTCTGAGATGGTGATGGAAACTGTTTTCTTTTGACTTGCCCAATGTGCTCTTCCAATGGCTTTTAATATATATTATCATATATTTTTGTATAATAATAAGTTGCAGGAGCTACTCAATAAAACAAAATAAATTAATCTAAAGTTTCACTTTTTTAAACAACAGAAGCAGATGACTTTTTTAAACACATACAATTGTGATACACACAAGGAAAAGATAAAACTTAATATTTATACATTATTTAACATGTAATAGAAATGCTGATAACTTATGCATATTCATATATTAACCCCTTTGACATCTAGGACGTATGGTGCATACGTCATGATTTTATTGAAGACATAGCTGCCAATCTAAGAAAATTAATACAGTGAAACCCCGATCTATCATTCCCGCATCCATCGTTTTCCCGTATTGATCGTTTTATTTCTGTGGTCCCTGCACAACTTGTATTTGAATAACGTTAAAGGAACCCGCATGTATCGTTCGTCATAAATTGACTTTCCCGCGTCCATCGTAAAATTTTTCTCCTGGCTAAAACGAAATTGAAGGTTAAGTGGAAATATGGCACACAAACTGTAATTGTTTCTTGGTATGAGTTCTTGGTCTGATGATGATCAGATGAACAATGGTTGCGTGTTGGAGAGGTTGTGTATAGCGTGAAATTTAATAATTTTTTCCATTAATCAAGAAGTTGAGGCATGTGGTATCCTAAAAATGAAAGGAAGGTGTGATAATGCAAAAAACGAAAATAATGGCGAAGCAGAGGATAATATTCTTGCTACTGAGGAAGAGATTACACTACAATGAAGTTTGAAGCAATAATGGTATTTGAAACGGTATGAACTTTTATATACAAACATAAAATCACAGAAAAGGTCGAGAAAAATATTGTAAATCGTGAAAATTCACTGTTTAATTTAAAAAATGATGAAAAACCCAACATAAAATACTGATTTTTGGAAAATAAGTATCACTTATTTTCATCTACGATTTATTTGATTTGTAACAAATTTGTATTTGTTATACAGTCATTGCGTACTTGCATAAACACTTCTTTCTTCGTAGTTTGACTTGAACCCGCATTCATCGTTTTTTCCTCCGCACCCCTTGAAAAACGATGAATCGGGGTTCTACTGTATCAGTAAAATTATGCCCTCATTTCAGTAAATTTTTACTTCCCATCAGTAAAAGTTATTTATTTTATTGGTACTAATAACTTGTGCTCTTGTTAAAATAAGTTTATTTCTGGTCAAAATATTTTTTAATTTTATTAAATCATTTTCATTCATAACTGAACCTGTTCTACTTAGTGTTTTTTTTCCTTACCCGATTTAATTAGGGAGGGGGGAGGTTAAAAAATTAAATCTGAAATAGGAATCAGTTTTTATCCTTATGGTATTGGAGCTTTAAATGAAAGAGTACTAAAGGAAAAATATTTACTCACAAGAGAGATGGAAAAAGATTAAATTGGAAATCTGAACCTGCCCCATTCAATGAAGTTTTTTTTCTTTATTGGTTTCTTTGAGAGAGGAGACGGGGGAAGGTTTAAAGAATTAATTTTAAATTCAAAATAGGAAACAATTTTTACTCTTATGGCATTAGAGATTTAAATAAAGGAGTGCTGGAGGGAAAATATATATTCTCTAGAGGCATGGAAAAAGATTGACTTGTTAGAAACTGAGAAGTTCGTAAATCACAGAGCAATCCATAAAATTACTCGTCATATCCGTGCATCAGTAAATTAATGCCAAAATCCGTAAATTTTACGGACAGTCCATAAAAGTAAGCAGGTATGTGATGACCACGAGATGTACAGCACGTACGTCCTGTTTTATTTGTATCTGAGCTGCTGTTTTTCATTTTCTGGTAAGGTTCTGCCTTTTCCAGAGACATCTGGGGTTAGACCTGTCACTCACTTTTCACCTAATGACTTGGATCACGTAAGGGGGTGTGGTCACTCAGAACATAGGTGTTGTGTGCACTTGTGAGGTAGAGTATTTTGTTTCCTTTGTTTCCAATACGTTTTGTATTACATGAAAGTTCTTTATTGTGATTATTATATTATCAAGATGGAATGTGACAGTGACAGTAGTGATGATTACAGCTATGAGCCAGAAGAGGACGAGGAAGATATGAGTGATACGAATTTGTCAGATGTTTCTTATGCTGAAGTAAAAGCAAGGTATGTCAATGGATAGACGTATGTGACTGATCCCTTTTCTGATCATTGTTTGATTATAACTAAATAGCAAATAACAACAATATTCTAAGTTCATTTCATGTGAAATATGCAAATACAAATTTACACTAAACGCTGGTACAGTATGGGACCTTTTATCCGTCAACCTCGGGACCGACCTCATTCCGGTTTATGGAATTTGCTGGTTTTCGGGTCGCTGCCGAAAAATTAGCCCTTTGTGCACAGTACAATTAAAAAAGAACCGGTCTTTAAGTACAAGTAGCTTTTATGATAATTACTGCATATAATTATGTAAATAGAAAGGCTTTTAAAATAAAAATAATTAAATTTATCAAAACTTACTGTAAAATAAAACTTTAATGCTGCGAATCGCAGTATCAACGTATTCTGTCAGATATGCAGAACCGTCGCTACGGGAGAGAACCATGGTCCCCGCTACGCACGCTCGCCTCCGCATTTGGAAAGACGGTAGACATTATATAGCTTACGTGATGGCCAAAAACAATATACCTCGCTCGCTCCCTTGATAACATCATTGTGATGACAATTAAAATCAGTTGCAGCCCTTTTAAAATATGGTTAAATATTGAAGAAAAAATACTAATTGAAAAAAATATGCGTATAACTAGTGAAATCTCTGTCGGAAGTATTGGCTTCCGTAATTGGAGCTCCCCATAAAGCAGCTCGAATTTTCAGCTTTAATTACGAAAATACGTTGAGAAAATGCCCACTATTACGAAGCAAAATTAAATACACGAGACCATATAATTAGATCATATACAATTTTGAGAGGAGAAAAGCTAATATTTAAACATTTATTTTTTATTTTGTTTGAACATTTCATTAATCTTTAGCTGTTTCAATGTTCCCCACAAAAATATCGAGACAATCTGAGGCACGCCGAAATAGAGAAGTAACCCGCCTGCTTTCTCCCTAACACACGCAGCTGTAACGTAACCCATAACAGGAAAAGGAAAAACTGTTTAATTAAAAGGACACAGGGGCACAATTTAAATAAGTAAAAGTTCGACTATCCGGAAAGCACGGGAAATGCCGAATGCCGGATAAGTGAAAATTCCGTATAGTTAAGCTTGTTAAAAAAAAAATGTTTGTCGACAAAGCTGTTAAAAGGGGGGGGGATCTAATCGGAAATGTTTTGGAATGTTAATCAATGCATGTTGAAAAACACTCATAAATAAAAATAGATCGGCACACACGTGCGTACTGATCTATTTTTTAATTGTGTGTTTTTAACAAAGTTTTAAATTGTATTTATGATAATATTCGTTTATATTGCAGTGTTACAAGGCAATAATACCATTGCATCGTTGGGGAGAAAAATAATAGTAAATTAAAAATAAAACCACTTATGGATTTCTAACAGGTAATTTCTTTAAACTAAGAGAATGATTAATGAAATAAATACAAACAGTAATGTTTTCTCTGTCCCCCCTCCTTCCCTCTCGAGCTTTTCTTCAGGGATAACACTATTGAATCATCGGAATGCAGATGGGCAAAATAAGTAGGTCAGGACTCACTAGCTATAAATATGTAATCAGCACTTTTTCTGTTTTGGCTATCGGTACGGAGCTGATTTTTCTCCGTGCTCGCGGGCACAGCTGTAAATTGTTTTGTTTTTGTAAAGTGTGTCCGTCATATTTGTTTTGTGAGCATTTTGTCTGTTTATTTTTTTATACTACCACGATTCGTGGAATTATTGATAACCTCTAGCGTCTAGCAGTTAGAAATTTGCATCCTCTTTCCCCGTTCTAAGTTTGGACAGCTATGATTCACAGTAGGAATTAGTCATTGGTCATTGGAGAAGACCTCCCCCCAAGGGGGGTGGAGCCGAAATTTTCCGGTTACTTGAATGCCTAATAGTCGAGATTTTATGTAGTGGGAAAAAAATATGGTATCTAGATCAGTGAGCCTTAAAAAAAAAAAAAAAAAAAAAAAAAAAAAAAAAAAAAAAACTGAAATTGGGGAAAGTGCCGGTTTTTGGAACTTTCCGGTTTTCGGAATTACCGATAAAGGGTCCAATACTGTATATATGTATGCACTTGCAAAAAGTGGTATGGGTGTCAAGAGGTTAACTTTTATACCCAAAATTTGAAAAACTATAAAAATACAGTAGAAGATCTTTATAATGCAAACCTTGAAACGCAAGGTTTTGCATTATATAGAATTTTGCGTTATATGGATCATTCACTTATATCATTAAACTTCCCTAGTAAAAATATTAAAATATAGCTGGAACACATAAATATAATGCTAAAAACTTTTTTTTAAATACAAATACTACTTTAAAAAACAAAAAAATGGAATTTATTTATTTACAGAAAAAATAAATAAATTGAAATTACCAAAAGCATTAAAGTTTATTTGTTAAACAATATATTAATTTTGATTTGTTTTAGAATTTGCAATCTCTCAACAAATAACTTTTCTTGCAGCCTTTGAACAGGTAATAATTTTACTTTGGTTACGCAGTCTTGTGTTTCTAGGAATTTAAAATATTGATCTCTTATGGAAATTTCTTCAGATTCTGAAAGTTTTTCAACTTTCACTCCAGCATTTGATTCTGTTTCAGAATTGTTTTCCTCTTGTTTTGAAACAGAAGAAATTATTTCAGCACTGGTCAAATGATTAACAATTTGTGACTTATCATCCATTACCAAATATTCAAAATGTTTTCTTCATGCAGGTTTGCAAACTGAGTACTTTCCATTTTGTGCACAATGCATTAGTTCAGCAGTTTTCATTTTAACTAAAGATGGCTTAAATCCAGTTCCAAAATTCAGTTTTAAAATAGTGTTACATTGAGAAAACTCTCCCTCCCCTACTTCTCATAGACTTTTTAAAAGTATTTTACTGTCAATATTGAGACATAAGCATATCGTCGGGCAGGCGGAGGGGGCGTGTGCCCCCCCAATTTTGTTTAGAAAACCGTTCATTTTAAAACCTTTCTTCTTGCCAAACTTAAAGAAACATGGCTATTTTTACTTTCCGAACATGTACAATGTAAGGAAAGTATTGTAATCATGAAAAAATTCGACTTCGAGATTTTGGTGTTTTTACACGTTTTGAGGGCTTCTGAATCCATTTATGCTATTTTTACGAGATGTATGTATGTATGTATGTATGTGTGTGTGTGTGTGTGTGTGTGTGTGTGTGTTTGTGTGTATGTGAGTGAACACGATAGCTCCTGAACGGAGCATTCGATTGAGCTCAAATTGGATATATATGTCATAAACCACCGTCGCAAGACCGGTATTGATTTTGGTGTGTATAGGACTTATAGTTTTTCTACAGGGCTACGACAAAGATTTCTTTTACATTATGGCCTATGGGGGGAATTTCTTGAAAGTGCGCTAGCGTTTATACGGTAGATTCGATTGAGCTCAAATTGGGTATAAATGTTATAAACCACCGTTGCAAGACCGTTATTGATTTTGGTGTGCATAGGACTTATAGTTTTTCTACAGGGCTACGACAAAGATTTCTTTTACATTATGGCCTATGGGGGGAAATTCTTGAAAGTGCGCTAGCGTTTAAACGATACATTCAATTGAGCTTAATTTGGGTATACATGTTATAAACCACCATCCTAAGACCGGTATTGATTTTGGTGTGTATAGGACTTATAGTTCTCCTACGGGGCTACGACAAAACTTTCTTTTATATTATGGCATAATGGCATATGGGGAGAAATTCTTGAAAGTGCGCAAGCGTTTAAACGGTGCATTCGATTGAGTTTCAATTTGGTATATATGTTTGAATTATTCATCGATTAAAATTTATTTAAATGCTTGGTAATGATCTTAATCGTAAGTGTTCGGAAAGTCGAGTGGAGTCACTCCAGATTTATACTTTAGAATATGCTATGTGCATTCTCCCACCCACATGCACACACATAAAAAAAAAAAACTTTTGGTGATGCGGAAGCCAAGTAACGGGATACGGTTTAATATAAAACAAATCAATTTACAAAGAGAAATATAACTAACTAAATAAACGTCTGTTTGGGAAGTCAATGGTAGAGGAGGGAGAAAGAGAGTGGTTCAGTAGTGGAGGGAAAAAGGGAGAGGTTCGTTGTTTTGTTTAAAGTAAACATTTCTTCCTCTTCGACCCGGCTGGCCAGCTGTTATGCTGATAATGCATAATGCATGCATGGGAGAATAATTGTTTATTTTAAGCTTGGCATGTTGTGGGATTTATCTAATGTCTCAAAATTAATTCCCTAGGAAAGCAATTAAAAAAAAAAAAAAAAAAATCAGATTGTAGAAATTTCTCAATCATGATTTTCTCTGTTTACATCCGCAGTGTTAATGCGGTTTATGAAGAATTGCGGTATATCGATCTTCTACTGTAGTAATAAAAATTTTAGATATTGAAAATTATTACTCTCCCTAAAATAGAGATATGCAAATGCTATAATTACAAATGCTAAGCAACAGCAGTAGTACAAAATCAAGTAATATAATTTAATCAATTGAAATATTTATTGAGTAAAATATTTTAACACTAGCTTCTACCCACGACTTCGTCCACGTCGGTTTTAGAATTAAGTCCAGAGGGAAATGAAGGAATGTGTGAATAACAAAAAAGAAATAGTTTGGTGACACTTGTGCTATAGATGAAAATGACTGCATTTAATTATTTATTTTAAATGAAGTATAATACATGTGCATGCAGAGTAACTAAATTTAGATCCTTTTTTTATGCATTTGGTGAATGGAGACAGTTACAATAATATTTACAAATCATTTTGAGTATTCCTATAAAAGAACTATTTAAATTTTATGCATGAAAGGTAGCCTGTAATACTCAGGAATAGTGTAGCTTACTATCAGTGAAAAAAGTTTTTTTTAGAATCGGTTCAGTAGTTACAGAGATATCTATAGAGTATAATGTAATTCTTATGAGTGCCCCTGTTAAAAAACTGTTTCTGATATATGTATGAAAGGCAGTCTATATTACTCACGAACAGTGCAACTTTTTATCAGTGAGAAAGTTTTAGAATCAGTTCAGTAATTAAAAGGTTAATGTAGAGTGGAATGAATTAGAATTATTTTGACTGTCTCTGTAAAAGACCCATGCATGAAATGTTGCCTATATGTTAATCCATGGTATAAGCTATCTTTATTCCAAATTTTGCCCAAATCCGTTTAGCGATTTTTGTGATTGAGTTCCAAACATACAAACTTTCACATTTATAATATTAGTAGGATTTAAAAATTTATGAACTTAAGAAACACATTTGGACTGAATTCTTTCTTAAGCTTTTTAATTTGGTGTAAAACTCATGTAATTGACATGCCATTTCATGTTTTTCAAATGCACATGATTCTGTATTTAGTAATAAATTTCTGCTTTATTTCAAAAGCATAAATAGTTTTACGCAGGCAAAACTCTCCAAGTATAGCAACCAAAAAAGATTTTTAATTAACATTTAAAAAGTAATTAAAATTAGGATTCAAAGGTGCACATTATCAAACTCATGGGCTTATGAGTTCAAATTTTCAGAGCTTTTCAGGTGCTGTAGATTGTATGGCGATCGCACACACAGATTTACAAGCATTCACTTTTATTATTATATAGATTATAGCTTTTATTTATAAGATGTCTATGATGATGATGAGCCAGATGAATAAAATTAGCAATTTAAATTACAATATTAATCAACTTTTTAAAAAATTCATGCACTAAAAGCCCATATTCTCCATTATTTATCCTTTTTCTATAAATAAGAGTATTAAAAACAGATTCTGATAATATATAATACTCTTAAAAAATACTTAATTGTTGCCATTAAAAACATTTTAAACTTTTATTCTTTAGTTTTGCATAAAAAGCATCTCGATTAAAATTTATCCTAAATTACTTAAATTACAATGTCCAGAAATTTCTTCTTTTAATTTAACAATCAAATATAAAAAATTGAATTTAAATAAAATTATAAAATAAAATCAGTCATTTTCCCCCATTTAGCCATGTAAAATCAATCTTATGCATATTCATATCCTTTTAAAATCGCAGAATTAGTGTGATGTGATTTCTTGGGTTTGCAAACTTTCAGATGCATTAAAAATATGAGAAATTTACAAAAATAAATCAAAATATGCACTCCTGTAGTTTCCAATTGCATTAGCAATATGAATAAAGAAATACTTAAAGGAAAATATTCATTTACCATAGGGATGCAAAAAGATTGAAATTGAATTGGCAGTTATAGAACACGGACATCAGCGATAATTATATTTTTAAGTGTAACCCGGGAAATCGTTTAAAAAAGAAAATGTGGAAAATAATCAAAATGCAGAGTTCAAGGAAGATTTTCATGCCTGGTGAAACCCTTAGTTTTAGCCTGGGTTCGAACTAGGCATCTTCTATTTCCCAGTTAGGAGCACTATGCACTTGACTACTTACTGGTGGGGTACCTGACCCGCAGGCGGAGTACGGGATTAATGAACCTGTTTTCAACGACTGTGGACCAGGCTTTCCCCCCCCCCCCCATCCCTGCAGCCTGAAAAAAAAGTGTTTTTAGGAAGATTTGAAGCATTCAGGTTGATCAATGTTTTTGGCCAACTATGCAACAAATTTCAGAGTTGAGGATCAAAACCAGGACTACTGCTTAATGTGCAGGTGCTCTACCACTGAGCTACTCTGGGATGATTCCCAGATGAAATTTCTTGCAATACACTGTCTACCAATAAGTATTTGGACACCAGTGATAGAAAAGAAAAACTATATTCAAAATGAATAGTTGGTAGAGCCTCCATGAGAGGCAATTACAGCGTGAACCCCCTCGGGCATACTTTCCACAAGTATTTGTATTACAGCTAGTGGTATTGTCTTCCTCTCGGCTTGGAGTAGACAGAAGTTCCTTCACCGATTTTGGACGGGTAGTGCACCCCTTAATTCGGCGATGCAACTCGTCCCAGAGGTTCTCGATAGGGTTCAGGTCTGGGCTCTGGGCAGGCCAGTCCATTCGATGAACTCCATTGGCACCATACCAAGACTTGGTTAACCTCGAAACATGACAACTGGCATTGTCGTCCTGAAAGTAACAGGGGTCCAACCCGTAAAACTGCCACAACGTAGGAAGCACATTGTCATCCAAAATAGTGCAGTAGGCATTGGCGTTGAGCTTACCATGAATATGGACCAAGGGTTCCAGTCCATACCAGGAGAAACACCCCCAGACCATAATTCTACCTCCGCCGAACTTGACTGTTGGCACAATACATTCTGGCAGGAGACGTTCTCCAGGCAGATGCCAGACCCAGACCCTGCTATCCGAACGGTAAAGGGTGAACCTTTATTCGTCGCTCCAAAGAACCCATTTCTACTGATCTACGATCCAATTTCGATGTGCTTTGCATGACATTAACCAAGCAGCATGGTTGGACTTTGTGATCAAAGGCTTATGGGCAGCAGCACGACCATGAAAACCAAGCAGATGTGCTTCCTTACGGATGGTATTCGTTGAAACAATACTCTCGGATGCCTGTTGAAACTCCTCGCAGATGAGGGCCATCGGTTGGGTGCGGTTCTTCCGAATTTCTCTGGACAGCACTCGCCGGTCTCTATCTCCCAGTTTCGTTGGTCTGCCGACTCGGGGCACATTTCGGGCCCGTTCGAGAATTCACCAGTCGGTTTTGCACCGGTGCTACCGGTTGCGGTCATTCTTCAGTTAAGTGACGTCACGGTTGTCAACCGGTTTCGGTCATCCTCACCACATCCGATTCCAAGCCAAGAAAACAAAAATAAACATTGGCAACACTACGCTAATAACTGGAATAACCCACCTCACTAGCAGGGTCATTCTGGTTGCGCTCTGGTCACGCTGAGCAGACAACCACTACATGACCGAAACGTTTTCGAACACGGTTACTTCCAGAGCTCCGCCTAACACTCCGCCTTTCCGAATGCTCTGGTCGTGCACCGGTAACATCGGTGCATGACCGATGAATTCTCGAACGCGCCCTCCGACAATCCGCGCTCACCTTCCACTTCTTAATCACATAGGCCACTGTCGATTTTGGGTACTTCAGATTGCTAGATATGTCCCTTAAGGATCGGCCACATTTGTGGTACCTGATAATTATACCTTTCTCGAAATCAGAGAGCTCCAAACTGCACGGCATCTTGCATGCGACTAATGCCGATGCTGTTTCCTACACGATATATACTGGCGGAGGCCGTGACGTACTGCAGATATCATCATTTGCATAGGTGTCCAAATACTTATTGGTAGACAGTGTAGTACCGTTGGCACTTATCTTCTGCAAATCACAGATTGAACAGATGAAACATTATTTCACAACAACTCCAATACGCTGCAGATATTAGACAATTTTAGAAATTTTATCAACCTTTAATTAGTTCAGGAAGATTCATGAAAGATCAATGAGTGGTTGATCAACCTGAACACTCCAATCCAGTTAGAAAAGGTTCTCATAACCGTCTGTTTTCCTTCTGTATGCTATTTACCAGTAGTGGCACTAGATTTTGCCCGACAAGTGGACCTTAATATACTTGTGTTACTTGTAAAATGCTTGAAAAATATTTATTTATCAATCTATTTGGTTATCTTCATATATTTTTTTAATTTCTGGAGTTTTTGAATGTTTACTCTGCATTTATGGGCCTGTACTAGCAGTAATTTTGGTTTCAAATGTGTTATGGGGGCTCATGTCAAACCTACATATTCAAAAATCATTGAGCTTGACTGGGCGAAGACTTAATTTTCAGGCCTGTGCAGGTCTCTACAGCGGTGGAAAGGTGGGGATGTCCCCCAAATCCGGAACTACAAATGTCTTGGACTTTCAGGTAGGTGTCTTCATATAATGTAGTTAAACTTATTTAATTATTAATCTATTTGTTTTTCTATAAATCTGACTATTAAAAAAAAATCTGATTTAAATAAAAAAATCAGATTTGAATAAAAAAAATTCATGATTTTTTTACATTCTGCTTGATACTAATTTCTGCATCTCAGTTTAGTAATCACAGCTGAGGTTTCATGCAATTAAAAAAAAAAAACTTTGGAGAAAATATCACAATATTAAACCTAATTAAGAATAATAACAAACTGATAACTAACTGTTTTACACTGAAATAAAAATATTTAGATGGTGAAGAGAGAATATTACTTGAATGACATTTTTACAAATATTTTGCATCATACATAAGATTTCGAACGACTGATTTTTTCTGTCCCCTGTAAAATATTCTGTCAACATGTCCTCATAAAATATTCTATCAATGTGTTTCATATTAACTCTAGTATGAGCGGTCTAAATTATGAGCACAATAAATAAACATGCATGTAACAATAGTTTATATACTGAAGTTTTTTCTTTAGGGGGGAAAGAGGAGGAGGCACAAACAAATTCAAGTAGAAGAACAGTTTCAGTGGGGTTTCAAAATGTAAACTTAAACAAAGTTGAAGAGACACATGTTCCTTTCTCCCATTACTATCTTACAATATTTATTTCAAAATTCAAAAACCTCAGTATTAATTTCATTATTAACTTCAACTAGCACATCAGTCATTTTTGGTACAAATACAAGTATTTCTAATGAAATGTGAAATAATTATACCTTGAAGAGCTTTTAATACTGTAACTTCCATTTTTAATACTTGTTTTGGTGACTGAGTTGATTCAAGTTTTAATGCTACAAGGTCACCATTGGACAAATCTTTGCTTTCATATATCTCACCGAAGCCTCCATGTCCAATTTTTTTAATCTAGGGAAAGAGTAATTCAAATATTAAAGAAGCATATCAAAAATCTTTCTTTTTATATACTTACAAATAAAATAAGTTTGATGCAATAAGTAAAATTGAAATGAGTGGAAAAACAAGGCAAACAAAGTCTAGTTGTGTATATTATACAACATTTCCAAACTTGAATAAATACAACTGGGTCTTAACAAGAGAACAATAATGCACAAAAATAAACTATATCATTTTCTCAAGGCTGTTTGATCTTTTAAGAAATAAAGAAACTTCTGAATTATTTTTAAACAAATTGAACACTTACAAAAGATCCAGGGAAAAAAAAATCTCAAGGAAAAAAAGTATTCTCAAAAACAGCATTTATCAAATTTGTGTCCCTTGAGGGCTGCTAATGTTCGATGCTAATTTTCAATAAGCTTAATTTCTGATTATACTTGCAACAATATGAAGAAACAAAAACTGAGATTAGTTACCAGTGCATCCCTAATGATTTTTGGATATTTTTATTATGTAACCTTCAATGAATATTTAAATAAAATTGGCAAATCACCCTCTCATCTCTGTGTGTGCTCCAAACAATCTACCTTTACTCACTATATTATTAACTATCCACTTACTTTCCATGTTTAAAACCCATTAAGTACTGATGTTCCCACTTTGGGAATATCCTTTTATGATTACTTTTTGAAAAATGTTTTTGACATATTATCAAATAGTTAATTGCATTTTAATCTTGAATATATGTAGTAACTTCTCCATTTTTTTTAGAAATATTTACTTGAAATTTATATTCTTTATAGTTAGTTTAAAAATGCCAAAAAAAAATTTATTATTTTTTAATATTTCAAAAAAATTATTTTTATTTTTTTAAATAAAAAGTACTTTTAGTAGTCAAAACTTATTTCAAACCCTTCACTGTATAAAACAACATTAATCTGAAGTGGATAGTTACAATACATACCTCAGAATACTTAAAAGAATGCATTGATCCCAAAATGGGAAGGTTGGGGCCTTTGTTAGTTTTTGTAGATGGAGATTAATGCCTCTCATAGTGGGCAGTCTATTGCAGTGCTACCATAGCAAGTGGAAATTTACCATGTGGTACACCTTCCATACTCCCGGTGCAATTCTCCCATGTGGTCCTAGGTTTTTCTTTTTATTTATTTATTTATTTATTTATTTTTTTGATAGATAAAAGTTGTTTTAGTTCGAGCTTGGACATTGGAAAAAAAAATGGACGTAAAGTTTAGAACTCTACAAGAAGTGCTGGATTATTTTTGGCAATTAGATTTGAAAGATGCAGAAATTGTCTGCTTGCCTAATGATTCCAGAGAAGTTATAAATGAAGAGGATATCCAAGAAAAGAATTTAGGCAAGGATTTACCTCAGGATGTATCTGTGGAAGTGGAATTCTCAGTAAATTTGAAAACAAAAACAAAGGAAAACTGTGATTTAGTTTCAAAACAGAAAAGAATAAGTATCAAATGAAGATAGGATATTGATGCAAGTTCAGATGAGTCTTCAAAACCAAAAGCAAACAAAGCTAAGGATATGAAAGTTGAAAAGTGCAAAAAGAAAACTCTGCCTAATCATAAGATTTCTGAAAAGGAAAATTTTGACTGGTCAAAATGCTTAGATATATTGCCTTTAATAAAACTATGCATTAGTATATTAGAAGAAAAGCATCCAGAATTGGTGCAAAACTGTATGGAATATTTAGAATGTTTTTTGATGACAAAATTCTTAATCTGATTATCACAGAAACTCAGCATTATGCAATAGAATAACTTGAAATTTATTCTGCTAGAATAACTAAGAATTCATATAAAAAGTGTAATGTAATGCTGCATAAAAAGTGTTCTGCATATTGCTCCATGTACAATAGTAAGAACAAATGTTGTAGTCATGAACAATAAAGATAGGGATAATGAAAATGATTCTAGAACAGGTAAAATGATTATTTTTAATTACATAACGAGATAACTAAGCTTGTACTATATCTTGTGTCATAGTATAAATCTTCAATACTAAAACCAAAGGTGATGTTTAATAGCAAGCCACAAAAATTTCTATACATCCAACTAAACAATCATAATATCTAAAATGTGTAACAAAGCTTTTCCTGAATTTTAAATATTAGTCTAATATGTAAGTTTTTCTGAAAATATGATTTTGTGTTTGATATGCTCCCTTTCATAACTAACACAGGTAAAAATAGCCATCAAAATGTGCATTAATATAAAGTAAAGAACAAACAACTTTAACCCCACTAAGTGCTAATTTTTCTATTTTGGGAACACGCTGTTTCTCAAATATTTCAACATTTTGAATTTTTTTTTTACACATTGCTTTAAAGACCTTTAGTTCATTAATAAAAACCAATAGTTTCATAAAAAAATACTGTTAAAACATATAGCGGCGCTTAATAGGTTAATCAGTCATTAAGTAGCTGAACACTGGTGTAATGGGACATGCACATTGCATGTAGGGGGAAGGTGGGGAAAACAGGGTTTTTGATTTCCCCACTTATCGAGTGCTACCATCTCTAGGGCACATGGTGCCCTCCTGCAAACATAAAAAAGACTTCCCTTTTATGTTCTAGATCAGTGTGAATCATGCAAAGTGTTATAAATTTCATGTTTTAAAGCTGTGGAAAAACGAACCGAACAGGGCAGGTTACAATCCAAAAGACTCTTCACTGAAACACTCCAATTCTACAATTTCTTAACAATCTCGTACCACGCAATATGTTATAGCAAATTTTCTCCAAAAATATTATTGAAGAAATACCTCAGCAATTAATAGGGAATGAAAATAATATTATTAATGAAGTGTATGGAAATATTTCCGAAAACATACTCTCAGATAACATACTGAAGTCCGTTATAATAGAACCTAAAAATGATGATTGAACTTTTATTAATGCTCCCTTAATCGAATATCTGATTAATAGAGAACATATCACCATAGCTACAATAAAATAATTTGCTATGATGACAATGGAATCAATAATTATCCAGTAGTTTTTGAATTCTTTCACTATGAATTTTTTTTTTTTTTTTTTTCGGTTAGCCGGGAGCAAGTGAAAAATTGTGATCTGCGCCAAATGCTTACAAAACTAAAGCGATTTCTAGTATATAGTCGTTTATCCTTTTCCATATTTTGGAAGTTCAATTTAATTTCGTATTTTAATTTAATTCTACACGTTTTTGATAATTCCAAATTATGTAACCAATAAGCATACAAATTTCTTTTTAGTATATTGATATTTTTGTATATATTGATTTCTGTATATAAATGCTATTTTGTATACGGGATAAAATTCTCGTCTTTGTTTTGAGAAACGACAGTGTTTCAGAAGTAGTCTTTAAACATTTCTCTGAAAAAAAAGCAGTATTTGCACCTGGCTAACCAAAAAATACCATAGTTTTTCACCACATATGCTAGTATTGAAAGTTAATTGCATCGTTATACTAATCAGAAACTTAAATACAATGGAAGCATTAGTCAACGGAACAAGAATGCGCATCAAGTTTATCTATCGTAATGCTATTGATTACGGAGTTTGAACTGGAACCTCAGGCAATAAAAGAATTTTAATTCCACTTATAAAATATTCTGGTACTATTTTTACCATATCCTTAAAAAAAAACTCAGTTTCCAAATATACCTGCATTTGCGATGACAGTAAATAAATCTCAAGGACAATCATTCGAAAAAAGTGCATATTTATTGAGGCAGCAATTTTTTTATTCATGGTCAGTGGTATGCCTCAGCAAGTAGAGTTCAATCATTCGACGGTTTCAGATTTTATAACTCAGAATATAAAAGGCCTTTAGCCAAGGACGGCTCCTGGCTGAATTTTGGGAGGGGGCCACTAGACTTTTCAGATTATCTTAAATTGCTCAAAACTCACACTGAATGTGTGAAATCATACAGGAACGTATGAAATCTAAGTCGGTAGAGGGAGATGACCACTATGACCCGCTCTCTGGAGCTGCCTTTGCATTTAGCAAAATGTTTCATAACAATGCGTCACCTAGTGGCAGTGAAAGGGAAGGTATCAGTCAAGCACTAGGGAGTGTGAGAGTTGCATGAGCAAATTCTGCTCTTAGCAAATCGCCCATATGTCCGACCTCTCGGACAGTGATGCTCATCACTGTCGTCTCTTGATGCTATGAAGTGACGACAGTGGTGTCTAGACCACCTAAACTGGGCACAACTGCAATGGGTACACATCATCTAGTCTGATGAATCATCCTTTACATTACTCTAGACCGGATGGGTGTTTGTCTGGCAAACACTGGCATAAGCATTTCATATTGCCTGGTTCTAACTGTGAAACATGGAAGGGGTTCTGTGATGCTGTGGGCTGCAATATCTTCCCATGGATTGGATCCTCTCGTTGTCCTGAGAGGGAAGATCATAGGCAACCATTATCAAAGCATTCTTGCAGATCATCTTCACCCTATGCTTCAGACTCTCTTTCTGGGAGAACATTTTGTGTTCCAAGATGACAACACCCCTATTCGCATGTCTCACTGTGTTCAAATGTGGTTACATGAGCATGATGATGAAGTGGAACATCTAACGTGGTGTCTCCAATCATCTGATCTGAACATCATTGAGCCTTCATAGGGTTTTTTAGAGAACAAAGTCCATGATCGGTTTCCTCCTCCACATACACTAGCTGAACTCGAGACAGTCCTGCACGAGGAATGGGTACAATTCCGATGAACTTTGTTCAAGACCTTTATTTGTCAATCCTATGTCGAATGCAAGCTGTCATTCAGGCCAAGTGTGGCCCGACCCCTTACTAATACAAAATGTTCATTTTTTCACAGGTGTTCCTGTTATTTTGTCTTATACCTGTATACATACAGAGTGTCCCAAAAAGGTGGTAATGGGCTTTAATTCTTTATCTTTTAGAGATAAGTGGACAATGTAAATTGAAAAAATGTTCAAAATAAGGTCAGAAATAAGATTCTGTTAAGAAAAAATGCCTTACATTCATTTACAAAAAGTTACACTTTTTAAATTTGTACACGACCCCCCGAACAAAAGAATTCCCAGTTAGCAAAATGTGCCAAATACGCTAATGAGGTAATGTACCAAATTTTACAGGCTTTTATCATACAACATCGCAGAGCTATCTTTAAAGAAAGGTTATCGGGGACTATACTTATTTTGAATATAAAAGTTTGTTAGAGTGGAAAAAATATTTTCTTTTGTAATTTCTGTACGATCCCTGAAATGGAATCATTCGACTTAATTTTTCCCCTTCGAGAGCCACTGAAAAGTAGTTTAAGTCAGGGTTATATCTATCTTCAGATCACTGACACTTTTAAGGATGTAATTCTCAAATTTTGTGTACCTCATCACCTCAATAATGTATGGGGCATATTTTACTAATTGAGAGTTTTTTGTATGGGAGGGTCATCTACAAATTAAAAAAGTGTAACTTTTAGAAAATTAATGAGAGGAGTTTTTTTTTAGCATAATCTTTTTCTCGACCTTATTTTGAATATTTTTTCAAATTACTTTATCCACTTATCTCTAATAGATAAAGATTTAATGCCTGTTACCAACTTTTTGGGACATCCTATATATTTATATATATAATGAAAAAATATTTATAAACCCTTGAAGTAACCCCAGAAGTCCATGGGCAATGCAAAAGATAAACAAGCAACAAAAATATATAAATAAATAACCAAGCTTCACCAGAGATAGATTGGCACAATATATCGAAAAGTTTCTAGCTTGGTACTTGGAGATCCATACGTCAAATTTACACAGTGTGTACTATTTTTATTTTAAAACTAGGAAAAGCAGCAGTGTTACTTTTAAACAAAAAGAAACAAACAAAAAATTATGCACAAAGGTTCCCCCCCCCTATTAATTAAGGAGAATTCAATGGGTGCCAATTCTCCCTGACCTATAGAAGCTAAGAACTACAATTAAAACATAAAATAAAAAAAAAAAAAGAAAGAAACAAGAATACTTACCATGCAAAATCAAATCAAGAACACATTGCAAATAAACACACCAAAAAAGATTAGTCCTTATATCTTAAAACTAGCCATAATCTGGACCAATTAGTGTGCAGAATAGGTTTTCTGCAGACTATTTTATTTTTATAAAAAAATGTTTTTTGGTTTAAAATAAAAATAATACACATTACTTTGTAAATTTGACAAGTGAATCTCCAGGCATCAAGCTAGAAACCTATAGATTTATTGTGTCAATCTCTCTCTGATAAAGCTTGGCTAGTTATTCACATACTCATTTTGTTGTTTGTTTATATTTTGTATTGGACATGGGCTTGTAGGGTTACTTTCACGGATTTATAAATAATTTTTCATTTAATTTATGTTTCATTATTAAGGGGCTGTTTAACAGCACTTGTGATTTCATGTATTTATTTTACATTTTTGGTTTTTCTTACGTGAGTAATATATATAATTTCCCATAAGGGCCACATTAGTTACAATTGAGTTTCATAATACAGCCCATTTAACAAATATTTCCAGATTATTGTACATTTTATTTAAATGCTCTTAAAAATTGAATTTCTGTAAATTTTTAGTCTGCAATAATAGGTACTAGTATTACCTTTAAGGGGACTAGAAAGTATTGCCACCTTTTTAGACAAAATTCAAATAAATGAATTTTTAATAATTTTTAATTATAAACAAGCTGTGCCTGGATATAGGAGATTCAGATTTATTACATTTGAAATAAGAATTTTACAGAAAATATATTTTTCTTTCAAGAAAGATGACCAACTTGTCCCTTTTTACACATCTGCCCACCTCAGAGGACAATATTCAAAATGCCCTGAAGCTGATACACAAGAGTTGTATTTTACAGCAAGAAATTTATAGGCATGCCTTTTTTCCCTTAATCACATGGGATATGTGAAAAGAATGCTTTGGATCCCTATCCTACATAGGCTATATTTTTAGGAAATGCTGTCCAATCCAGCATTTATGTCAAAACCTTACATACATGCTGAAATTTCATATTATTAGCTTCAGCAGTTTTGGCTAGGTGAAATGTTGACATATGAAAGAAAGACATAACTTTCTGGTCTCTCTAATACATCAATATCAGGCTGGGGTGGGGTGGGAGAGAAGAGAGAGAGAGAAATACTTTATATTGTTTTTAATTTAATTATAATAATCTAAACTTTCCCTCTTTATTTTTGATTTTAAAAATTTAGAAGATAAATGACATACATACAGATGTGCACATCAAGAGCATAGCTAGAAGGGGTAAGGGGGGCAGAGAGCATGGGCAGATTTTTGTTGCTGGATAGTTAACACAAAATGCACTACAGCTATCTGCCAAAGGGATGAATACATTGGGCAGAGGACTTTTTACGGGAATTTAGTGCATAATCATGTTACTTCAGGAGAAAGCTGTCCAAAACTATAGACTGTTAGAAGGACTGCTGTATGGTAGGCCAGAACCCTGGACCTTCACACTTAGCCATCTACTTGTGTCCAGTGTCTTATCTACTCAGTTGCTGGTTGGTGCAGATTTGCATTAGCCAAATGGCAATAAACAAGACTCTGTAAGAAAGTTCTACATTTTGGGCATACTTGAAATAATATTTTGACAGTGTGCTAGATGTGCATGAAAATATATATACTATACATATATAAATATACATACAACTTTCCAACGTTCTTTCACAACATGACCAGGCTGTAACAGATCTTCTGTACTCATTGTGACAGACTGAGAGATTGAAAAAGTAGATGAATTAACTTCAAGGCTGAAAATAGATTCCAACACACAATATGTAGATGCATATATTATATACAGCAAAAAACTAGAAATTAAGTAACAAGACAGATTAAATAGATAGAAATAGTTTTACAGTACAAATTATAATAAAAGCCTCTCACCAAGGGGCGAGAACCTTTTTAATATGTACATTTTTAAAGATTTCGGGGCAATAGGATTTAACTCAATTACAATGTCTTGAAGGTAAGATATATTTTGTACGACAGCCATACTATTTAAAAAAATAAATTTAACTTGATCATAAATGTAAAAAACATATCTGATAGAAACTGTTTACTTATTTATTTTTCTTAATTATTTTTCATAGTGGACAGTAGGTTTTAATTCTGAGGCATTTTAAGATTTTACTAACATCAAAGAAGAGAAGGGAGGTACACCAAAGAAAATTTATTAAACCTAAAGTCTAATTCTTCTATACGTAAAGCATGCATAGCATATGAATGACCAATATCCATTTGCTCTTTTTATTAAATGACTAGGTAATGGTAATGCATTTGTAAAGCATTAAAAAAAAAAAAAAAAAAAGAAGTGAATTATACTTCTTAATTTTATTCTTTTATCACACCCATTTCATTTTAGAATACTCAGTTTCTGTTTACATTACCTTATGCACTGATATGTATGAGCTGACTGTAGAATTGTACTCCATAAAGCTCACTAAGCTGGCTTTTTTAATTTATGGTTCTCAGGGATTAACAAATTGGAGTCATTTGCTGAATTTTCATATTATTTTTCAGTGTGATTAGAAACAATCAAAGTCATTATAAATTTAACACAGGTACAGTACCATATGTATTAATTGAATCAAATGCATATTTGGGGGGGGGACCCCAGTTTATTAGGAAAATTAATGCATTTAAATCATAATCATTATTGAATATGCCCTTCCCTTTGCTTCTAGTTACATGTCCTTCACTTTTAAGAGTTGTGGCATAGATTCCATTTGGCTTTTACAATCTTTAAAGAAATTTTCAGCCCTATACATTAGTTGAATCAGTGAACAAATGAAGCTATTTTTCATACTCCAATCTATTTTTGGGCATCTAGCTTACAGATAACATAGACTATGGTATTTAGGTTATGGAGGTTAAACAGTAACTTAAAGCATTCCTTCAATTTTTTAATTTTTATTTTTTAATTATGGTAAGGAGGGTAAGGAGACAAATCTTGCTTGAATATCTCATATTTGGATGGAAACCTCATACTTAACTCATACTTTATTTTTTTTCTTCTCATAGTAGTTGCTTTTCATCGTGCTTTCAATAGGGACAACTAGCCGTAACCCCTCGTACAAAAAATGAACTTCAGAATGAAGTTCATTTTTTGTACGATGAGTGTTTACCTTAAGTTAGAAAATTAAAAAATTTACCTTTGATTTAATCAATATGCACGGTACTGTACATAAAAGTGAGTTCTGAAGTAAGCATGCATAAGGGCTTAAAAAAGTGAGTAATGGAAACCCAGTTTCTAAGTAAAAATGGCTAAATTGTAAAAAGTATGTTTGCTCCTTTTAACTTAATAATGAAAAGTTCATTTTTATACTATTTATGACTTAAACTTTTTATTTAGTGGATAGGGGTGGCCTAATAACACTTGCACAAAGGCAGCTAACTAACTACCTAGAATCAGCCCAACTGGAATAACTTAACCCATTAAGCGCCAAAGCTCCCGTTATGGGAACATCTATTATATATTTTTTTTCTTAAAATATTTTAATGCAATTTACAAAATACACAATTTATATAAACATTTACACTATAGGCTGTGTTATATAGTGTAAATGTTTATATAAAATGTATATTTCGTAAATTGCATTAAAATATTTAAAGAAAAAGAATATATAATAGATGTTCCCGTTGGTTAAGACATTATGTGCCTGAACAATATGTTATACATAATTTTTCATGTAGAGCCTTAAATTAAGATTTAATTTTGATAAGACCCCTACAATACGACACCCCATTATTATGTCTTTAATACTTCTACTTTTAGAAAGATCTTCCATACCTCTTTTTTTCATGCATATGTAAAAAATTTCAATATTTAAATCTAAACTTATACTCATAGACAGATTAAATTCTACCATGGTATATGAAAATTATACCATGGTAGTTTATGAAAATTAAGACTTTTTCTCTACACAAAGTTTTATCTAAGCTCCTTTTTTAATAACTAAACAGTGATGGTACAGTCCCAAATAGATTTTTCTAAAAGACATGATTGCAATAGACCCTTGGCCTTCAGTATATGTGGTACTAAATATGATTACTTAGTAAAAGTGCACAAAATGATTCATAATTTGTCAAATGCATATAAATGGTCATCATAGTACACATAAAACTCAGCTGTACAATCATAAAATATTTTCCAGTACATACCAATTTTTCAACTAACAATACCGACAAGTTATGAAAACAGATCACAAATTATTAGTATCATTTTCCTGGACAAGGAGCTAAACCCTAAAACAACTTAAACTGTTTGACTATGATTTTGCAGCTACATATCTATCCTCTACATCCAAAATTTAATTACACCACTCGATAACTAAAGGATCAAAGAATTTTCTATGGTGAGGAAAGACTGTGACATATTGCTTGCGGCATAAGAAGTGCTGCCATTCTGAGGTCGTTTCTCTGCACCACATAATATCTGTTTAGTGCAAATTTTGACTTGGAGAAGCTAGAACGTTCATTTGCATTTCAATCGTCAGCTCTCATCAGGATCTATCAATTGCATACATAAAACATTAGTGTGAAATAGTTATATTGAATACATATAGTGTTTAAGCAAAAAATTAAGATAAATAATGCAATGTCAGCCTATACTAGTTGAAAAGCCAAATCAAAATATAGAGAAGATTTATGGTTAGAAAGAGCTTCTCAAGAGCAATTCAGTGATACTCATAAAATACCATATGACAAAGTGAAGCGGTGCTGGGAACATAAAGGAAGATTATACCCGAATAGAAACCAGATCTCCTACAACAATCATGATGGTCGGAGACTTTAACCCTCTGGCAGACAAAGCCTGGCCAAATGGCTTTGCATACAAACCAGCCAGCTGGCCGGCCGAGAGAAAGTGACAACTTCTTTCCCCTGCCTTGCAGCAGGCAGAACTTTTTACGATTGCTGGACAATAGCTGATACGGGAGGCGCGAATACCCCACAACCCCCAGATGTAGTTTCTCTTTTTTTGTCACACGAAAATTACCCCAGCTATTCTTTAGAGCGGTCATCATAAACGCCAGCTCTCAAGGAAGTGTGGATTTTCACCACCACCCACAGTGAATCGCCATTAGATAATTTCTGAAAGGGGGAAGGCAACGTTCTTCGAATTTCGGCTGGGTCTGAACTTCTGGAAGCACTAATTGAAAGCTCACCCGAACATTAGAGGGTTAATGTTAATGTCTCGCAGGACTGCTCAGTGACCGACTTCATGCTCAGTGAGTTTAATTTGCTATACATCAAAACTTTTCCAATAATGCTAGGTAACACCTATATTGATTTAACATTTAGCAGAAACCTCGATGTATTCTGTATGCCGTATGTTTCAAGCTTTTCATATCACAGACCTATCATTAATAAAGTTATAACATGGTAATGATTTCTTTCCTGAACCTGATGAAACTCAAACAAAATATTACTTGTTACGTACATTCACGTAAAACACATGACTGTGCCCATGACACAACCACATCCCATCCCCCCCCCTTTGATTTACTTCTGCAAGGCCTTTAAAATGGCAAGGGCTTAGTCAAAGGCCGACTGATCCTAGTAGGTAATCTGTCCCTGCATGTGGCTCAAATTTTAAAGAAACTATATACACCATTAAGATTTTGAGGTTAAAAGTTTTTTGCAACATAATACATAAAACACTATTATGGTTTGAGGATCTTAAACAACACTGTCTGAAAGGCTGACAAAGTCAAACATTTCTTTTTCATAGTTTATAATGTTTTTTGGCAATTTCTACCTTTTAAGTTTTTCCTTCACCAACAGATTAATTTATTACTTCTATTTACTTGAAGAAACTATGAAGAAATAAATGGTGGACTGAGGTGAGCTGCCCCCTCATAAAGTAAATATCAACTGAAAATCAAGTGAATCAATGTCTATCTATCTATTTATCTATGTATATATATATTAAGCGGTACTACATGATGTAGAATTCAGTGAAATATTTTTAGGTTAAATACCTACAGGCTAGTGATAGTTTATTTTGCAGGGTGTCCACCAAATGTCAAAAGGCCAAAATAGTATCATTAGAAGCCTGACTGGCATAAAAAAGTTGCCAGTTTAGTAATCATTTTTTAAATTTATATTTGCCAAAAAAGTAGCATTTTTGCATGATTTTGTACTTAGACATATGTCACTTAACTTCATTTAAGAAGGAATGAATAAAATGAGAAATTAAAAAATTTCATGTGGTATATAAAAGAGCATGTAGTACATTCATTTTTATAGTACAGCTAAAAAACCAGATTGATGACCAGACAGCTAAAAAACCAGACTGTTTGATGAATGATCAATCGTTGCGATTGATCATCAAAAGAAAAGGGAGTTGACAAAAACTGAAATCTGATTTCTAAATTAGTTGCCTGTAGTGAGCTGCAAGTATCCAAAAACTTGAAAATAGTATGAAAATGACAATTTTTATTCAAAAAAGTTGCCTTATCTTTCAATTAGTAGCAAAAGTCAATTTTTAGTCGGTGGTGGACACCCTGATTTTGGAGTAACGAGTTTGACCTTTTTTTGTGGTTCTTAGTGTACTTTATGAGTAGTTTTAATTTATTTAACACATTGTTTGTTTTCTTGTTCACAAAAGATGGAGGGCGGTGGTAGGGACTTTGCTGGGAGAAAAAAAAAGTCCCAAAATTGTTTAAATTCAAAATTGGCATGTGTCAAAAATTGGGCACAATTCACATAACAGCTTTAACTACATTTGGCTGCAAAAAAAAAGACTTAACAAAACACACCCAGATCACTCAAAATTTAAGATCTTTCACAAATTTACCATTAGTGATCAGCCCTTGCTTTAGCACTTTGTCAGATTATTGTCAAAACCAAGCACTTTGTCAGATTAAAATCGACTTCAGAAAAGTTTCCTTAATAGACTTGTATAGGGCCGGATTTAGAGGAGGGCAATAGGGGCTGCAGCCCCAGGGCTTCCACAAGAGAGGGGCCCCACAATAGACATTTTTATGTAAAATTTACTAATGAATACTGAATGATGTGCAAAATAATTATTTAATAAATAAAATTCTGACTATGATAGACCAGTTCTCTGACTTTTCCCACTCTTTTTTTTTTTTTTTTTTTTAACGCATTCAACGCATTTGAACGCTTGTCAAAATCAAAATGGTTAATTTCAATCTGATAAATCCTGCATATATTTGAGAGAAACAATCACAAACTAAATCATCACACTGTTATATACCGTATTTACCCACGTATATGTTGATCCCGCATAAAGTCGACCCCCCCACTTTTTTGATAAAAATTTGAATTTTGTAAATCCCGCGTATAAGTCGATCCACCACGTTCCCGATCAAGAAACTTTTAATTTTTTTAAATACATTTATTCAAAATCATTTGTAAAAAAAGAAAGTACTAAGGCCCTTATTCAGATAAATTTAGTAGCTACTAAGCCTATTGTTTAGTTGCTAAATTTAGTAGATTCAGATAGAATTTGGAGGCGGAAATACTAAACACATGACTAAAAGAAGCTGCTAAAATCACGTGACCAAACAAGTTGCTAAATCACCGACTAAACAAACGCACACCTGGAACAAGCACTCCGATTGGTCTACTAACTTCCCTGTTAAAAATTCCCTAGTTTTTCCGTTGGTGTTAGTCACGTGTTTCGTACTAAATGTATCTGAATTCCGATTTACTAACTTTTAGTATCCCCGCCCACTTACTAACTTAGTAACTGAACAATAGGTTTAGTAGCTACTAAATCTATCTGAACAGTGGCCTTGATAAACAATAATAAAGATAATAACAATACAAAAGTAGTATACAAAATTAAACTGATAATAATAATAATAGTATGACACTACTGATAGTATGATCTGGCAAAATACTAATATACAAAGTTAAACTGATTCAAGATCCGATTCAATATCGGACTCATCAAACAATTAAAAAAATTCCGTCGTCATCGGCTCATCATGTACATGCATTGGGTTAGGATCCCTTAGAAAGACCTCCACGGGGGGCACCCTACCCTTCGGCCTAGAGTCCGCGCATAGCTAATTGGCCGTAATCCAACAAGAACAATAACATGATACACGTTTTCAATCTTTGTATCGCTACATTCTTCCTGGTATGAAAATCAACCTGAAAAGACGTCATTGTGTTATGGAATGCAAGAAGAGAACATTTGTCTTATAAAAGGAGATTTTTGACTTCTGATTAAAAAAAAAAATAATTAAAAATTAAGGATCCTCGTTTAAGTCGACCCCCCAACTTTAAAGCCTCTTTTTTGTCCAAAATTTCTCGACTTATACGTGGGTAAATAAGGTACTCAAGAAATGAATTCAACCAGGGCCGATCCCACAGAGGAGTGTGTCATACCCCCAACTTTATGAAAAAGTATGGGAGTAATTTCGTAAGCGGGTGTCAGCTATTTTTGGCGGGTTTTTTTTTGTCGCCAACACCCGCTACTTGGCGCTTTTGTTTGGTCGCCAAATTTTTCACGTGTAAAACACCATTTTAGAAAACAATAAAATAATACAAGACGGTGAGCACTGTCAGCAAAGCATTTTAACACATTAAAATTGCACAGATATTCCACTAAAAAAAAAAACAATAAAACAAAATACACCATCCATACTTAACACTAAAAAACGTCAGCAATTTTAGTAACAGGCGATTCAAAATGAGCAAACAGTAAACCGCTTTTAACTAAAAGAAGTTCAGTATATTAAGCAATCTAGTTCTACAGCTATGTAAACAGGGCAAACACTGGCACGTTTTCAACTCAAAAAAACATCGGTGGATTAAACAACCTAGTTATACACCTCATATAAAGTCAGTATAGCACTTATGAAAACATAACATCAAATATCCATTTACAATTCACATTGAAAACCTTAAGCAATTGCAAAAATTCTTAAAAAAAAAACACTTGCCTTTATTTTAAGTAACTCCTCAAAAATATCCGTAACACACACCAGCTAAAAACATAACTCCAAAATGCTTCCTTTTATTTAACTTTAATTTACACCCTTCTTCTAACAAACACACACTTCCTTTTTAAACAATAACATAATATTCACTACATCTTTAAGCAACAGAACACATTTCCAAATAAGAAAAATACACCTTATAATCTCTGGAACAACTAACCACACACCAATAACACAAAACAAGAACTGACGCATCAAATTCAAATTCTGCTTCTTATAAAACTTCGGTTTACCGATTACAGTTAAATTGGGAATAATACCGTAAGCGGGTGTCGGTTGAGTTGGCGACTTTTTTTTGTTGCCAACTTCCAACCTTGGCGACTTTTTTTTCGCGCCAATTAAAACATAAACATACGTTGACACATAAGTAACAAAATTAACCCAAAACTACAATACACTTATCTAAACACATAAAAACATTTTTAGACATATTTCAAATGCAATTATGAATAAAATTCACATAAACAAAGCACTAGCTCTGGACTATAGATACGTTAAAAAATAAATAAGCCGTAACCTTCAAATTATGCAAAATATGTTTCTGCACATAATTATACAACAAAATTTTCCTTAAAACGTTAAAATCGCAGTTTAAAATTAATAGACAAACACTCAAATAAACAGACTACTTCCCCCCCTCCCCCCACACACACAACTAAAAAATACTTATATATTGAAACATATTTAAATTGAATACTTCGTGTGATTTCAAGATAAATATACTGCAAATACTTTAACAACATGCTAAAAACAAGTCCCAAAGATAAAATAACAGAAAACCAATATAATAAACCAGCTACCTCCTTCCCCCCCCCAGTGATTTTTGCAAGTTTATACCTTCAAAACACACAAAATTTACACTATTAATCAGAATCGAATGAAAACTGATCACAAACAACTCAAAAACCATTGCATATTAATTCAAATTAAACCTAAAAAGTGTACAAGAATTCTGCAAATCAGGGGCAAAACCATATAAATATTAAAATTAACCATCCCTCTTAAAACCTTAAAAATTTTACTTTTTCATCCCAATTCAAAAAAAAATAACACAACACAGTAGCGGATCCAGGGGAGGGGCTAGGGGGCTTCAGCCCCCCCCAAAAAGATTGCTAAAGGGTAACATTCTGCTTTATTATACACTTTAAGTAGATAAAATGATCTTTTTTTATAACTTAGCCCCTCCCAAAAAGTTTTACATTACTTTATACTAAAATTTTGCTTCATCGTACGTTTTGTTTGGGGGAAATAAGCTTTTTTCAAAGTTTAGCCCCTCCCAAAAATAATTTCTGGATCCGCTACTGACACAACATACTAAAAACCTTACATAAATATGAAACATAAGATCATAAATATACTCAACTGTACGCACGAGTACCGTAAAGCAAGGAATAAACATTTAAATAAATAAAAGAACGACATACCTCAAATTTTATTCATAAACAACGTAACATTATTCCAAAATGAATCCACCTTGAACATTCAAATATGCATATTAACTGTAGATCAACACACGCTATATATATTGTCGAATTTCACTCTACAAAGAATTAATAAACAAAGCCCCGGAACAACTACACAAATACGACAGCAAAACTAATAAAAATGACGCAAAGTCAAAAACCGAAACTTCGGTTCGCGGTTAAAAGTTACATTCCTTAAACCAATCAAATAATTCCTCAAAATACATTCGGTTACAGTTAAAAAAATCAACCAATCAGAATTTGCTTTCTACACAGTAAGATACAACAACTCAACTTCTCCACCAGGTTGCTAGAGAAATCCAAAACAATCGCTACGTTTACCGTCCTGTTTATTAAGTCCCAAGTTGGCGATGCATCTTGCTTGGCGATGGTCACCCGCTTACGGTATTATCCCCGTTAAATTGCCTAAACCAATCACAAAATTCCTTTACCAATCATCCTGGTATCGTTTAATGAACCCACCGAGCGTTTTTTCATCAAACTACATCACCAGTTAAAAACTCAACTCCAAACACAACTTGCAACAGATATCTGAAACTATCGCTATCGTAAACAAACTGTCCAACAAACTTCAAATTTGGCAACACATCGGCACTTGGCAAGGACACCTGCTTATGAAATTTCCCCCAAAAGTACTTTTGTCGGCAAAATCGTCAGCTGCCAAAGGACTGTCAGCAGATTTGAGCTTTAATCACCAATCTGTCAAGTGTTGTGTGTATAAATTACCAGTCCTGCCGAAGTTTATTTTACGTTATGCAATCTCATGAATGTAGCCTTGTTTGATTTTCATTTTCAACCCTGAAATAATCTCATGCAACTTCATTCCTGATAATTTCAGTGTAATGTAGTTTGTGTTAAAGGCAAACCTGCACATTGGACATCTGCCTGAGTAGGGGGTGCCTCGGGCGAAGGACTTTTTAAGGGTATCTAATGCATATTTAAGGTACATCTGGTGAAAACCACCCAAAACTCCAGACCATTAGAACTAAGGCTGTGCGAGAGTCCAGAACCTTGGACGTGCACTTCAACCATCTCCCAATGTTTAGTGATTCAAACCACTAATTTCATCAATAAAAATTGATGTAGTGGTGTATGTAATTAGTTAGCAGGATTGATTGAAGAATTTTGAGATGACTATCCATAGTGATTGTTTACAGTTTACACTTTACTTGCAATGAAATTTAATACCACAGCATATTTTATATGTATTCGTTAAAAGTAAAAATGACAGTTAAATTGATATATTTTTTTTTAAAGGCATATTGGTGTATATTGTTCGCAAATTTTACTTTACATACCCCCCAACATTTTTGCTTAAAACCGGCCCTGAATTCAACCACAGCGAAAAATAAAAATTATATAATGTATCATGTTAGAGTACATGTAAAAAATGTTACGGAGAAAAGTCCAAGTCATCTCAACTAATACCTTAAAGCCAAACTTATGCAAATTACCCAAGGTGTTTGAGGTTAGTCTAGGTCTAGGCGAAAATTTTGCCAAGGATGTGTGGCATCATCAGACAAGAAGTAAGCATTATTTTTTGTGTAAATAAAATGCACTTCCATAGGAATCGAACCCTGAACCTCTAGGCTTTGAGTTAATGGCGAACCCAATTCGCCACACTCTGGTCATCAAAAACATTCTTAACTTGTTTAATAATTTAGGGGCCACCACTCCTTTGTTGCCCCAGGGGCTCCACACCTCTAAATCCGGCGCTGGACTTATAGAATCCGAAACTCGTGAAATATAAAAGATACTAATACTTTCAAACAGTGAAAATTAAAATACCACACATTTTGGCAGGCATTGTGTGCGCCTCAATGTGAAACACCTTTTGGTACATTATTTTGATCATTAATAGGGGTTAACTGTATTAGGTTTATGATTTAAACCATGGCGGTAACATTTACTCAATCCTTAAAGAATCACGATAGTTAAAGAACTAAAAATTTCAGAACGCTTCATAAACAAACTAATTTTTCCACATAACGACATGTAAATTTACTCACGACATACACACTGCTCTTAAATAATCATAATGTAGCTAATATATAAATTACTAAATGAATAAGCAGCATTATTAGCAAAAAGAAAAAGTTGTGCAATACGGTGAGTCATTGGGTAACAAGCTATGGTTAAGCAAGAACAAAGAGAATATAATTAAAATATAAATGCATCCAAAAAAATTCTCAACTATTAGAGAAATCAATGCAGATCAACTAATAACAAACATCAACTATGTAAAGTAAATTTATATAGTGAAAGCAAAACCGAAAGTAACTTACAACACTAAAACAATTGTCAATCTGCAAACAAAAAACAATACAGCACGCGATCTCTCTTGACAACTCAGGCGGTGTGGCCAAATGTCTAAAACTAAATACTTATAGACCAGGGACATAAAACTAGGCTACCTGGGGCTACGCATCACTAATCTTTAGCTTGTGCGTCATACAAAAAGGCCAATGGATACAGGCCAGTGGCGTCTTCACATAAACATTCGACATCTTTCAATTTTTTTTAATGCCATGATTGTACGAAACTAAAGTATTAACGACTCGTCTGAAATAAATTCGTGTTTTATGTTTTATTGAATATTTATCCCACTTAAGTGAAGTGCGGTGTTATATTGAGGGCACGTGCCCCCCTGTCGAGGAACTTGTGACGATACCCCGTTGTGGACTTCAGAATAATTCGCTCGGGAATTTTTAAGAAAAGAAATAATCCAATTTTTAGACGAATTTTAGATTTGAAACATTAAAAGTTACTTTGTAGTACACCCTCCAAAAAAAGTATTCGAGCAAGAGAGAAATTTCCTATTTTAGATTTGCGAATAATAATTGAGTTTTTGAAAAACGCACAACCTGACAGAAATATGGAAATTCATATTTATACATAGCCTAATTCATATTCTATGATAAATAATTTTTAATATACGAAACCAACGTAGGAAATTTCTCTCTTGCTCGAAATTTTTTTGGAGGGTGTACATACTTTTAAATGCCGACCAGATTGTATGGTGAACTACTGCTTTGAGTTCAACTCCCGACAGTCGGAGTTCGATTCCTGACTGTGTGTGGTTGTCATTGTGTCTGTTCCTTCATAGGGGGCGACGTTGGTCCACCTACTAGATGCCCCCATAATAAAGAGACTAACAACTCCGGCCTTGTAATGACCAATGCCTGCAGGGGCAGAGCGGGGCCGTCGCTAAGCAACGGGCCTGCGCATGAGTTGCCACCACTAAAAATGAGTTTATCATTGAGGCCTGTTTTCTCTATTCTCGCTGTTCTATTTTATTATTCTAAGTATTATAAATATTATATTATTTTAAAACAATTTTTTTTTATAGTTTTGTCGTACTAAAGAACTTTAGATGTAGGTAATCGTTTTCTGAAGCTTGCGCCGTTTTCTTTCATGAAAATTTATCATAAAATTCGAACATTTCGCTCTGAATGTAAAAGTAAGAGAACACTTTTATAATTTATTTAGAAATTCTGAAAATATGTATGCAAATCATGTTTAGTGAATAATTTTTCATGTGTTATTCATAAATAAATTATTTTAATCAGAAATCGTATTACTTGAGTAGTTTATTCTTGTAAATAAGCATGACGTTGTGATACTAGTTAGACAATTTAATTTTGCCAGTTGAAAATGTTATTTATCAGTTATATATGCCTTGATTATGTGATTGATACTTGCATTTGGTACAGTGCAGAAATACAGTAAATTATAAATTATTGATTTTTGCCCGTTTATATAGGAACTTCAAATGTAGTTAATATTTTGTACAAGCGTTCATTATGCTTGCTCAATTCCAAAGTTCGATTGAGAAAGCCACAAAAGAATAACATATAATACATGAAATGTCTTTATTAAAGAATAATTAATTCAGGGATCGCGCTATAGAGCGTATTTTATAATTTTCTCCACTATCTCCGAAAACACTGAAATGTTCTTTAATACATCCTTTGTTAAAGATTAATGTTAAATTGTTTAAAATAAACGTAGGAATAGTCGTAGGAAATACGACTACGTTCATGAAATAATCATTACAAAACTGTCTTTCTCATTTGTGTATTTAGTTATTTTAAAGTATATATTAAATATCCACTTGTGAAACTAAAATAAGCAATCGTGAATCATGAGACTAAGCGCTACATTCTTTTTTCTTCAAATTATATGCATCTATTTTCTAAATGTCAATATGTATCATAGCAAACAAACTAATCATGAGTTCGTACTTGAATTAGTAACACAATTACTACTTAAAACTACATTAAATAACGTTTGAAAGCACTTGGAAGCTTAAGAAATGCCTGATGTATACATAAAGACTCGAACATCCGTAGGCCTCTTTAGATGATTCATCAAAATACACGCGCTGGCCCGTTACTAATTGCGAAGGTCCCGGGCAGAGGCCCGCTGTTGGAAAACAAAAATATATATACATACTTTTAAATATTAGCACCCCTCCGAAACTGCAAGCGACCGTCGAGAAAACTTTCGGAACCACATATTTAACGTGCATGTACACGCTGGTCTTCGGAATCGAAAGCACGACCTTCCGATTAAGAGTTCAATGCCTTAACCACTGGGTTACCACAGCCCTTAACTCATTAAAGCCCAGCGATCTATTTTTAGATCGACGCGAAATTTGTAAGTCACCTAAATATTTAAGCATTAGTTTATTTTCCTAGTTTAATTTCTTGAATAAAAAATCTGATTTCCACAAGTTACTCAGCGACAACAAGTTTAAATGAGAATATTTCCCTGCCTTATTCACATTTTTAGAAAAATATTTACTTTCTTCATACACATAAATGTAGGAAATTTATTTATCACTTCTGGCATCAGCATAAACTTGAGAATGTGCTGAAAAAAAGTTGGGTGATAATGGGTTAAAGTCATCGGCTGGAATCCCAGACATCATATATATATATATATATATATATATATATTCTTTCGTTAAATCATTTAATAATATGATAAGATAATTATTTGCGTTTGGGGAAAGGAGTTATCGAGATCTGTTTCTTCTTTTAGGCCTTCATCTCAATTGTCAATAAGTACAAGATCAGCTTTATTCCAAAGTACGTACAATTTTACATAATTTTTAGACAAACACCTACATCTATGGGCTGGCCTAATCAGTGGCCGAGCGCTTTGAATTCGAAGACGGAAGGTGCCTGGTTAACAAAACTAGTTGACTGTACTTGATAAAACCATGTCGCTTTCGCCAACCTAACCGTTCGGAGTTTTCCGTGGTTTCCTCCGAAACTTAGGTTAAATACCGGTTAGAACCCCTTAGAAAGACCCCCACGGAGGGTATCCCACTCATCGGCTTAGATCCTACGTCTACATAATTGGCCACAATCCCACAACATCTATGGGCTGACTTGACGATTTTTGAACCTGGGACCAAATCACTCGTAGAGTGGCCTGCAGCGGTAAGGCCTGCCACTCAGGCCTGCGCAGCTCAGGCCCCATAAGTTAATCATTGAATGAAATTAATATCAACGCTAAGTGTTTGATAGGCAATTTTGAAAACCGTAAACCCACAGGGTGGTATATAAAAGTAGTAGGACTGACTTAAAAAAAAAATATTGAACATTTTGGTGCAGCGACTTAATACTCTTCAAAATAGGCACCTTGAGTATCCACACGCTTGTGGTAGCGAGCCTTCCAGGTCGCAAAGGCCTTCTGGAAGTCGTCCTCCGGGATGCTGTTCAGCGCCCTCGTCGTCACCTCTGGACCGCTTCCACCGAGTCGAAACGATGCCCTTTGAGCTGCCTCTTGATCCGGGGGAACAGGAAGAAGTCCAGTGGTGCCCCATCAGGGCTGTAGGGGGTGAGCCAACGTGGAAACACCGAATTTGGCCAGCAAACTTGATGGCGTACCGCTGCTTGAAATTTCGCTCCATCGCAACTGACGACGAGGCGTCACAACAGGAGGTCACTAAAACAGTGGTCCACACTCAACTAAAGCCGGATTCATACTGGCCGTACCGCACCGCTGAGACGCCGCAATGACGTCACGTGGCGGAGCAACGCGGCGAGCGCCGAGGGTTTGCGCATTATCTGGCGAGAACAAATATTCCGCAGCGACCGCAAAGCTACAGCCAATTACAGAAGAGCTTTTACAGCTACAGCCAATTACAGAAGAGCATTGGTGTATTTACTTGCGACACCGCAAGCTCGCCGCGCGGACAGCCAACGGTCCAAAACGGCGAAACAGTACGGCATGGTTGCGGTGCGGCGCGGCAGATATGAATGCACCTTAACGCACGCAGGCAACTGCCGCAGGTTGAAACCAGTGTTGCCGGAGAGTTTTGAAGAAAAATCGCAAGAGGTTGATAGAAAAGTATAGAACCCCTTTATACTCCCCCCCTATAGTAGCCTTAGTACCCCCCTATAGTAGCCTTAGAAAAGTAGCAAAAAGTCGCAAAGATGACTTCACAGTATGACGTCGGATCAGGTGATGCCATGTAAAATCATTGTGCCGATTTGTCTGGTCAGTCCATTGGTTTTGATACGTAGTTTTATACAGTGTAAAAATCCCCCCCCCCCAATACCACACCCGCATGTCTAAAATAAACATATCATGTAGAACGACAGTTATACGAGCCAGCCCCAACCAACCAACCGTAAAACTTCGCGGCACTTATATTTACAGGTAACTTTTCTATTTTTAAAAGTTCTCTTCTGGATCTCGGAATCCGCTCTAACGAATTTTTTACAATTACTATATGATTTTAATCGGTGCCAAATTCGATGAGTGACGTCGCCGGTTAAGCTAGGAAAACTCGTTTTTTTTTTTTTTAATTTAATCCAGTTCAAAGAGGGAATTATTTAAACCCGCGTAAGAAAATACGAAAAATGATCTTGTTTCAAGACGGTAAACAAGGCAGGGAGTATGAATACAGTGCTGTTGCCGGACGCGAAAAGAAAATATTTTTTAAGGATAAGTAGGCTCTTAATTTTTTTGGGGGGAGGGGGTTCAATAAATCATCAATTTTCATCACAGTATTCCAAATTGTTATAAATATGCTCTGGACAAAATTGATGCAAAGAATTGACCTAAAAATCTAAAGGGAAATGACTCGGCGCTCAATCTCAATCCATGATTTCATACACACATAATAATTCCGTTCATTCTTCCTTTTGAATATGTTATCCCTTATGTTTTAAATTAGTCACTCTTTTAATAATATTTATGTTTCCTTTTGCTTTTCGTTCTCAGCTATCCCAGATGTCAGTAGATCCGTGACAAGATTTGTACAAGTTAACTTATATCGTAAACCAGTTTGGTCCTTGACAGCTACTACGTTTCGCTTCCGCTTTCTGACCAGATGACTTGAGTTCTGTCCCCGACGTCGCACTTTTGCGAGATGAGCTTTGTGTTACTGTCGTTTTTGTTTTATTTCATTTAAAAAAATAATAACAGATTATTATATACTTTACTTATTTTTTCTGTAATTTATTTTGCTATAATTAATAATTAAAAATAGTTAAGTCTTTGTATTAAAAAAGAATTAATTTAAGTATTTTTTAGTAAAACTCCTTCCTAACTTTATCTTTAAGTATTTCGTTTCTCTATTATTTTGATAGCTATTTCTAATTAAATTAAGTCTTTATTTTTCTAATATTATTAACTCTATTTGGAAAATTCAATATGTAATTAATATTTCAATGAATTTTTTTTTTCTCCAGAAAGCTCACATAATTAATTAATAATAATTATCATTTAGTATTCAAAGGAAAATACATAGTAGTTTTACATACTAACTAGTTTTAATAATAATTCTTTTACTCTTCATGTATTTATAAAATTTATTGAAATTATTGAATTATAATTTTAAGACCAATATTTTTTCCAAATCTTAGGTTTTCTCACTTTTATTTTGTATTCCTTTAAATACCAGATTTAAAATTTTGTTCAATACTTTTCAGATAGAAATTTGATTAATTAATCTAAATTTATATTAGGTTAGTTCATCTAAACGTTCTCTAAAAAAAATGAAATTATCAACTGATAAAAAAACAAACAAACATAGTATGAAGTTAGTTTTCTAAAAGGCGACATAAAACAAATTATAAACAATATTTTTTTGAGTAATTTTCTATTTTATTAACGATTATAGTCATTAATTAATTTAATCAACAATTTTGAGATGTATCATTAACTTAGTTAAAAACTTATAGTGTATCATAATATAGTTAAAAATTTAACTTAAGAGATAGCTTTAAACTGAAGGCAAACATTGCATTAATAGATTACATTGCATTAAAATAATAGAACGAGTAACTAGATTATCATTAATTAAGAACGAGATTATTAAATTAATAATTTTAACGAAACTTAACTTACGGATATCGTTAAACTGAATGCAAATTAATGAATCACAATGCATTAAAACAATAGAACCAATAGTTATATATTGCTGTTGTTGTTCTAGAATTACGGCCGATTAGCTATACGTAGGCTCTAAGCCGAGAGCTGTGGTGCCCTCCTTGGGGGTCTTTCTAAGGGGTCCTAACCCGTATTTACGCTAAGTTTTGGAGGAAACCACGGAAAACTCCGAACGATTAGGTCGGCGGACGCAACCTGGTTTCGAACCAGGCACCTTCCGTCTCCTAGTTCAGAGCGCTATGCGCTCGGCCACTGATGGGGCCCAATAATTATATAATTATAGTAAAAAGTTAACTTACGTTTAGCATTAAACTGAAGGCAAATTTATGAAATAAAATCAAAGATGGCGGCAGGTATACTAATCTGTACTCGACCCAAATTATAAATAGAAAATTACTCAAAAAATTATTGATTATAATCAGTATTATGCCTCTGATTATAAAATTCTAACAAAAACATGTCAATTTTCTGTTACATGTTACAAAAGAACTTGCTGTGACTTTTTTAATCAAATACTCTGATACTGCATGAAAACAGATTTGTATATTTATTTACATAACTTAGTGTCAAACAAACTTCTGAAATTCGCCCGTGAAACTAATTTATTATCTTCTGACCATACCCCTAAAATGTAATGATATCCCCATGCAAAAACCCTTAACTGGTTAAAAATTTGTGACGCAGCATTTTACTTTATAGCTCTATGAATTTTAAATATGGGTCTTAAAAAAAATGATATCAAATTTTGAGTGACGCCCTGCTGGGATTTTTAAAGATTTGTTTTTAAATTCCATTACAGTTACTTTCGTTTTATTTTCTAAAGAAGATTTACGCATTTAAGCAATGCTTTTAATTATGATATGAAATACACTGTCAAATATATCACACTTTCACTGAGTCTATATAATGTATTCAAATGAATTTATTTCAATAATTTAATTTATCTTTTGCGTCACGCTATCCAAAAGGGCAAGTAAAATTTACGTATATATTTAGTTAGTGTCTTAGTAACCAAACTAAGTGAAATGTATATGAAAATTTTGCTTGCCCTTTTGGATAGCGTGACGCAAAAGATAAATTAAATTACTGAAATAAATTCATTTGAATACATTATATAGACTCAGTGAAAGTGTGATATATTTGACAGTGCATTTCATAATTAAAAGCATTGTTTAAATGCGTAATGCCTTGCACACGCATTGCACACACACATGCCGTGCACGAGACAGCCCTGTTTCTCGTCTCGCGCGTCTCGAGTCCATCTCTACAGAAGGTTGAAGCGTATAATTGTTTCCTCTTGTCTAAATAAGATAATGTCTCTCTCACTGTCTGTAAATACCTCATATATCTTATTTAACATATTTGAAATTGCATTCTTACTTCTAATATCTGTAATATGACTTAAAACTATTCTTAATATAATGCGAGCAATTTTATAATTATTAAGGCTGATGTGAAATAAAAATAAAACTTATTTTTACCCATGTAACAACAAAAATGTCTTCCTAGAAATATAAAAAGCAATTTTTTATTATAATAAAACAATTATCATGAAAAAATATAACCAGTTTTGCATAGTATAATCATAAGAATAACTGTTTTTTGTTTAACTTGATGTTTAAAAAGCAATGCACGAAAATAAATTTGAAATTATTCATTAAAGAACAAGTTAAAACGTGTAAACAATCTTCCATAAACGTAAAATGGATAAACAAATTGGTTAGTAACTCTTAAATTATTTTTATTAACACTTTCCGGAACTCGTTTTTCAATGCATCTCTATGCGTTCTTCTATCTTCTGGGTGAATGAGGGGGCGTGGCAGGCTTCACTTTCCTAGCACTGCGTAGCGCAGCAGGCGCCTCCATAAGTTAAACCTCCTTGGAAGAAACGTAGTTCAAAAACTCCCTAATGTGAACTTTAGCGACAGTATATAAGGTCTTGCCAGTTGATGGACTTCGCTCTGTTTCTACGCTTGTAACTAGACATTACGCTTGGGGCGTAAGGCCCCTTTTTGTATTCGGCACAAGGTGCCAGTTAATGTTTTATTTGTTTTTAACTTTGTTAATAAATTGTTATGTTTGCAAAAGTTGTGTTTCATTGTGAATACACACATATGAGAAGATGGGCTAGAGTGATTAAAAGCCCACATCATGTGGTGACCCGGCAACAGGAACAAGTCACCTTCTCTAAGCAGCAAGTGTCGTAATTTGGAGGTTCGATCCATGTTCAAGGACAAGCCCCTTCAAATTTAAAGATTATACTCGCAAATGTCTAGAGCCATGCAATTATAACACTTTAAAAAACTAGAGGGCAGGTCATATTATACGGCGCGATGTGACTATACTTACAAGGACGTTATAAGTCGCCGTCTTTTCATACAAGATAAAACATCGGGGGTTGAATATCTAATTGATAGTGGCAGTAATATCTGTGTTTTACCCAGAGCAAAAAATACTCAGTATAATGGACCTAAAAATATTATATTGTATTCTGCTAATGGATTTCGGATCAAAGTCTACGGAACTAAATTAGTAAAAGTGGATCTTTCATTAAACAAATCTTTCCAGTGGCCTTTTGTAGTCACAGACGTTAGCATACCAATAATTGGTGCTGATTTTATAAAACACTTTGGCTTATTAATTGATCTGAAAAGACTTTGTTTACGCGATCCAAGTTCGTCCAAGTCAGCTTTAGGTTCCGCTTTTAACGAGATGTCATCTCATGTTAGTCTGATTGCTGACCCAGACGCACAGCTTTGCTTATACACAGATGTAAGTAGTTAGGCAGTTCTCTCCACCAGATCAGCTTAAATCAGGGTGCACAAGTAATTGAGCCCTTAGCATTTTATTCTGCTAAGCTCATACCTGCACAGCAGAAATGGTCTACTTATGGTAGAGAATTGTACGCTATCTACACATCTATCAAATATTTTAAGCACTTTCTCGAGGGCCGTGTTTTCACGGATCATAAACCCCTCACTTTCGTCTTTAATCAAAAGGGGGATAAATGGCCTCCTAGGCAACTGAGATACCTAGACTACATCGGTATGTTTAGTACGGATATTCGCTACAACCCGGGACGCGACAATATCCCTGCCGATTTCTTTTCTCGAGTTGAGGCCATTAGTTTCCCGAGTACATTAGATTACTCAGAAATCGCAAAGGCACAAGGTGATAACCGGTACACATACCGGATTAGTATTTTAACGAATGACAGTTCCAGAATCTCAAACTCCCTTGTAGTGTGAGGTATATACAAACAAAATTCGTCAGTATATCCCAGAACCCTTTCGAAAGAAAGTATTTGACAATTTACATAACTTGTCTCACCCAGGTATGAAGGCTACAGCTAAAGTGTTCAGTTCTCGTTTTATTTGGCCTGGCATACAAAAGGATTCGCGGACTTGAGCGAAACCCAGACAGCACATAAGCTTAAATCAAGCTTGACATTTCTTTGAATTTGACGTATTAATACAAGCTTGACAGTTCAGTTCATTTTAAGCTTGCAGCAAGCTTGGGGATTACAAAAAAATGAGTCAGCAAATATTTCCCCGCCGAATTTAAGTCATTTGAGCTGTCAAGATTGAATACAACTGGATTACTGCTTGATTTGGAAAGTCACATCCACATAACAAATAATTTATTATTAGTCATAAATGTACTTGACTATAGAATTAAAAAAAAAAAGATTCTATACTTCCAAATATTGAAATTCTTCAAAATAAAATACAAATATACTACAAAATTGATTTCAAAATCAGTCATTTGACTCGATTTTGGCCAATATTGCCCAACATGAGTGTAGCGATATTGAAAGTTTTAAAACGTGTGCTGCTTTTAAGTTTATATTAAGCTTATTTCCCTATTAGTAGAGTCTATAAATCACACATAACATTATTTTAATTTTGATTCATCACATGGAAAAATAAAAGAAGATCGGCATCGGCCAATACCAATCTCGCCAAAAAAACGGCGTGACAACTATAACAGTCACTTCAAACTTTAGTCTTATCACCGCGAGTGAGAGTGGCATGATGGTTAGGACGTTGGCTTCCCAACCTTTAGGTCCCGAGATGATCCCAGCCGCGGACGTTAGAGGGAAGCAGATTAATATAACTTGAGGTTTCGGCGTAGAGGGGAAATTGCGTGGAAAAATAAAATGTATGGGGCGAATCCGGCGCCCCATGTATTAATTTTTTTTTGAAATTTTTTAAAGTTTGAATTGAGCTTGCTGTCAAGCTTAGTGCAAGTTGGGCAAGTGAAACTTGAACACTTGATTTAAGCTTGCATTAAGCTTACACGCTTGAAATTTTCAAGCTTAATTCAAGTTTATTGACTTGATAAATCAAGCTTACTGCAAGTTTGATGCAAATTTGCTGTGCTGTCTGGGAATGTTGCATTCCTTGTCAATTGAGCAAGTCCCAAAGGCATACAAAAGCCCAATACAGAATTGCACTGTTCCAGGAGATAGATTCGACCACGTACTCATAGATCTAGTCGGTCTTTTACCAGTAAACAAACATTTTAAATTAGTTACAATGATCGACAGATTTACACGTTGGGTTGAAGCACTACCCGTCACTAACATATCCAGCGACACTGTTGCTAGAGCATTTTACGAAAATTGGGTGGGAAGATTTGGGGTGCCCACAACTATTGCAACCGATCAGGGACGACAATTTGAATCCTGTTTATTTAATTCTCTTTTACATTTATTTGGAATAAAAATCGTAGTACAGCTTATCACCCACAGGCCAATGGCCTTACAGAGAATTGACATAGGGGGTTGAAGACTGTGTTGAAAGCCTGTCTGACGGACCAATGGTTGGAAAAATTACCTAATGTTCTATTAGGACTACGGTCCGTATATAAAGAAGTCACATCCACATGACAAGAGCAACCACGGCTTGGTATATGGCATTCCGCTTAGACTACAGGGAGATTTTTTCCAGCTCTCTGCAACATCTGTTAATGTTCCAGACTTCATTCGACAACTAAAACAGCAGATGAAACAACTAGTACCTCGACCAACGTCTTCTCATGAGCGTGAGCAAATATTCATTCCAAAATCACTAGTCACGTGCAAAGACGTATTTGTTCTTATGGACTCTGTGATACCACCGCTGTGTCCACCCTACGATAGACCATTTCCTGTGTTAATGAGAACTGATAAATTTTATAAAGTTTTGATGAAAGGCCAGGAAAATATAATCACTGTTGATCTATTGAAGATTGCCTTCACTTTGAACGAGCAACAGGCAAAAGTGCTGATCTGACCGAAAAAACTACGGTCACACGCGCACGCCGTACCCCCGGAGCACCTGCAAGTTCGTTTCCACTAGGAGGGGGGGGGGTATTGCGGCGGACTCCCAGCACTTTGCGTTATATTCCTCTCCAACTCCAGGATACCAGTCTCCAGGATATGCGACTTGCACGCACGAGAGGATTCCGGGGCCAGTTTTTCCACAAAAGCTGACCTATGCTAATTGGAGATGCAAAGGGTGGAAAAAACCCGTTTTATTCCAGGGAATAAACTGGGTTTTTTGGGAAGGAAATTTTGAAAAATTCCGGGAGTTTTCAAAAAAAGAAATCTTCCAGTGGAAGAACGGTGTATTTAAGCATAGGAAATAAGAGCTGTTACGTTTCTAGATTTATAAATCATAAAACAAAAATATCAACAAATAAGAACTACTATTATTAGGTTGTAACGAAAGTTTCCCGCCACCGCAAACATCGGAAGCACACAGTTCGCGTTAGCGTATTTGCTCATATTTTGTCAAATGATTTTTGGCATTTGAAAGAAAGAGACTTGCTTTATGACACTGTGTTGTGAAATCTGTAAAAAATATAGTTATCATTAAGAACAAGGTGTCTCAAATGGAACTATCACTCTAGAGGAATAGAACCATCATTTACTTCCAGTTCTGTTTCAAAAAGTCAGCTACAGAATATCAACGAATTATGAGTACAGCTTTAAGTACTATTGTTGTATCATGTGACACGGTACAGGTTTGGTACCGAAAGTTCAAAAACAGGTATCTAAGGAGTTAGAAGTTAGTTTTTCAGGCAGATATGGCGGAAAACTTTCGTTACAACCTGATATAAATTTTACTGCTTTTAATAACTCGAAATACAGGTATAAATCAGAAAGAAAAGTGCAGATTTTACTATCTGTTTACTGTAATAATATTTTAAAAACAGAACCTTAATCAAACAAAAATGGACTAGTAAGTAAAACCAGAAGTAAATATTCTGAATTTACCGCAGTTAAATGTTCAGTGTCTTTTAATAAATAAAACAACATAGGATTCCTGACCCAAATAAATATGAACAATAATAAAATTATTTTCCAGATGAACCATATTACGCCTGGAATTTTACACAGTAAACTAAGCTTTTACCACCTTAATACTAAAGCTCAAAGCCAGAAAACAATGAATGAAAACTAACATAATGCAATTTGATACCCTAATACAGGAGTAAGAGTTCACAGTATACAACTCTAAACATATATAAATTATTTTAAACATAACAAAATAGAACAATGCAATTTCATAACCTAATACAAGAGTTCTATGTGTGAGTTTTAATTATCTTAAGCACACTAGAATTTTCAATATCCTACCATAATACAAAAGCTCTGATCAAGAAATTAAAAAAAAATCTTTTCTTACTATGTCTTTTTACTATTAAATTTAGTTACAGGTATTGGGTTCAAAGAATATCTGGCACTCAACTTATTTTTAATCATACTACTCGTATCCATCTAGCTACACAATTCTCACAGCTGTCAGGAATACGGAGTGGCTATTCGGACCAATGGTCCCGTTAGCCCACTAGCGATTCGACCTGTTCTTTTATTGTATATTTAAATTTTTAATCTAATGATATACTAATGATGTATTTAAAATTGTATGTATGTATTTATACCTAAAAATAAGCAAATTTCATCCGAAACATCAATTTTTAAAATTTACAAAAGTTTATTTTAACTTTTATTTTTTAATGTATTTTCTTTAAAATCTTTTCAGGGTTGCCTGGCTTATGATAAAAGAATGTTTTTATAGTTCCTCTCAGAATCATGCTTTTGCTTTTTTGGAATTTGCACAAAACATTAAAAATAGAAAAAAGAAACAACGGTCAGAATAACGTGGGGGATAAAACCATCATCGGTCTTGATAGCAATGGCCGTCAGAATACAATCAAAATCATTACAATTAATGTAAAGTATATCAAACTGGTTTTATGTGGTACTTATTTATACTGCGCCTATTATATTTCATACATTAGCGCTAAATTCAAGTTGGGGAATGGCTGGTTTTGTTTACATTCAAAATTCTCACTTTTCCCCAAAATTTCGGGTTTATTCCAAAAATTCCCTGGTTTTTCCCGACCTTCAAAAACTGTGGGTTTTTTGCAACTCTAATGCTAATGTGAACTTTAGCGACGCTATATAAGGTCTTGCCAGTTGATGGACTTCGCTGTGTTTCTACGCTTGTAACTATAGTTACTAAGCTTGGGGCGTAAGCCCCCTTTTTGTATTCGGCCCAAGGTGCCAGTTTATGTTTTGTTTTTAGCTTTATTGTTAATAAATTGTAATGTTTGCAAAAGTTGTGTTTCATTGTGAATACACGCATATCAGATGAGATGGGCTAGAGTGATTAAAAGCCTACTTCCAGTTTTATGCAAGTATATCTAATATCCGGCGATTTAAATGACATTTAACAGGCATTAAACCCTGCTTTTGTATCACACGGAAGTGAAGCAGCAACGGCTTGGCCAGTGATTGGGAGGGTGAACTCCTTTCTCGGCTGGACAGCTGTGGGACCGTGTACGCTAATTGGAGTTGGTGCTCGTAAAATCTGTTCGCATCTACAACGTTCTCCATTCTCAAACGGCACCTATGTGGGAGCCGATTTCAGGTGCTAGGCCTCGGGCATTTGAAACAACAACATAGTTTTAATTATCTAATAAATTAAAACAATGGTATAAAAGTGTGGGGGAGGGATTAGCAGTATTATGGAAGTTTTTCGTGTGTCTGATAGAATACAGATCGCAGTTCCCAGCTTGAATTTATATTTATCCTATTTACTTTATCTTTCCGTCTTTGCTACAATGGAGGTGCAGTGGGCCTAAATCCTAGCGCAGCATTCCAATACCCATTGGGGAGCCAACGCTGTGTACAGAAAAGGAATCTTTGACGTTTCGTCTTTGCAATAATGCAATACGACCATGATCCCTAGTGCGGTATTCAAGCAGGAATCCAACGCTAATGTACAAAAGGAGAGTGTTCGCCGTTGCGTCTTTGTTACGACGTACTACAGTTATGGGTCCTAGTGTTCATTCAAATGCCAATGGGATGGACTAATAATGGCCTAGTAAACGAAGCCCTGATTTCCCTGGAAAAAAGTTTGTATATGTCAAGTTCAGGCAGTTTCCTCGTTAGAAATAGTTTGCTATTATCAAACTTATTTCTTTTTATGAAGTTAAGAAAGCATTTTTAATGTATTTGAGCCGTTCAGTTTTCCAAAATGTAATAGAGGTAGGTCAGTAGTAGGAATTTCACACGTCACTAACCCTGAGGTTTAAAATACACTCAAAAATGATGACGCTGCAGTCAAATAAAAATAACTAGTTTTTCATGAAACATAGTTATATATCTTTATCCCGTATCTTCATTTGCCGTTTGTAAATAGAACGGAACTAGTTCACCAGGGCACTTAAACGTGAAATTGAATTTTTAAAAAATGTGCCATTTATACGGATATAGGAAAGTGTAAAAAAATGACGCTATTCGCAAAAATTAATTAACTTTTTCCTTTACTACCACACCCCCTCCCCGAAAAGAATAAATACTTTAGTCTGACTCATATTCGCATGGACACGGAGCTATATACCACACAGGTGGTATGTCTGGGTTTCAGGATTCCAGAAACGCTTCACTGCTTAGCGAGGAGAATAAAAGAAAATTAAAAACTTTAAACCATTAACAGTATTAGGGTCCATTTCCAGGGTTTTCCTTTGAAAGTGAGTTTTCTGAAAAGTCGCAAGACTTCTAAAGTAACGAATGCGGTATTTATAGACTAAATTGAGGATATTGAAGGTGGAATTTTGTTGCTAAATTGAATCGCTGAAACAGATTCCACTGAAACGGATCCACGGCAACCAAAGTTTATTTATGAAAACTTTTATCTCTGAGTATGTGAATATCTCTCGGAAAAAATGGAGTAGCTAACAAGGATCTGTAATAGAAATAAGACTGCTTAAACCCATTAAGTGCCAAAGCTCCCGTAACGGGAACATCTATTATATCTTTTTTTTTCTTAAAATATTTTAACGCAATTTACGAAATACACGTTTTATATAAACATTTACACTATAGGGTGTGTTATATAGTGTAAATGTTCATATAAAATGTGTATTTCGTAAATTGCGTTAAAATATTTTAAGAAAATATATATATAATAGATGTTCCCGTAACGGGAGCTTTGGCGCTTAATGGGTTAATGGGGATGCCATAACTTTCGTCGAAAGAGTCTAGATTCTCTCATGCTGTTGTTGCATTACAACCCACCGTGTGGGTCTTTCAATCCGTATTTACGTTAAGATTCGGAGGAAACCACGGAAAACTCCGAACGGTTAGGTCGGCGGATGCGACCTGCTTTAGAACCAGGTACCTTCTGTCTCCCAATTCAGTTTATTTGTGTGATTATGGCAACGCTACTCTAGGGCGATCTGCCAAGGATGGGGATGCCTTGGTAAGAGGACTTTCTAAGGGGTTCTAATGCATATTCACGTTACATCTGGAGAAAACCTACCAAAACTCGAGACCGTTAGATCGACAGCCGCGCGATTGGACCCGAACTCTGGACCTTCACACTTCGGCTCTCCCAGTTCAGAGTGCTATGCGCTCGGCTACAAGTGAGGCGGCTCTCATCAGTTTTAACATTCTATCAGTTTTGCCCGAACAGCATTCGGGTACAGTGAAAGGGGGCGTTTCTAATTTGCCTGAACACCGTTCACGCAGGATTTTTGTTTTTAAATTTTCAATGTAGTGTTTTTTATGCATGCTCTTTTCTGATATTTATTTCTGTATTTTTCTCGTTTGAGTTCGGTTAGTAGTTACGGGGAAAAATGTCAAGTAAAAATATTTTTTTATTACCTCCGCAGTAATTAAAATTAGCATACATGAATAACTACAATGTAAATTTCTTTATCTAGAATGTACTTAATTTGGTACACAATTCAGGGCGTTAATGCGAGTGTAAAAAAAAAAAAAAAAAAAAAAAAAAAAAAAAAAAAAAAATGATTTTCAGTTGTGGTACTCTTCCTGGAGATCAACATTTAGTCATTACAATGTCTTGAAAATTTCAGTGATGATTTTAATTATATTAATGACTATGCCATTTTATCTTTCACCCCCTTTATTGAAAATTATCCGAAAAATGTGTCCCATAAAAGCGACATAAAAATGAGACATTATTTTACATATATTTAAATACTATCAGTTGCAACAGCTTTAATCTATTGTCACAATATTTCGTAAGCTGTAGAATATGCATCACATGTATTTTTTACATATATTTAAATACTATTAGTTCACAACAGCTTTAATCTATTGCTACAATATTTCGTAAGCTGTAGAATATGTATCACATGTATTTTTTATAAATAGGTCACAATCATAAAAATTTCAACATAGGGTTACCAGGCGAAATACACGAAAGATGAGAGATAAAATGACATAGTCAATTAATATAGTTTTAATATGGCAATAATGAAATAAAAAAATTAGGAGGGTTCAGGGGGGGGAGGGGTGTCTCCCCCTGATTTGACTCGAACAGCCGAGTTTCATATATATATATATATATATATATATATATATATTTGGAATGTCGTTTATGCATCACACATATATTCATTTTCTTTCAACTTCTAAATCTACTTGCAACTAGAATATCAAAAAGATAATGTCACATACAAATTTTGAAGACTTAAAAAAATTAAAACGTGTCGTTCATTTTTTTTTTATTTGACGAAAAAGATGCGAGTCAAATGTAAGATTAAAGTTAAAAAAAATTCTCGTTTTTTAAAACTGGTTTGCTACACTAAAAACATAAGATCCTATTAAAACTGATTTTTTGTGGCATTACAGCCGATTATCTACTCCAGAGATCTAGGCCGAGGGGGAGGGTGCCCTCTGTGGGGTCTTTCTAAGGGGTCCTAACCCATATTTACACAAAGCCGATTAAAATTAAATTAAAAGAACCTGAATTTGGATTCTCCGCTCCGGACGTTTACTGCTAATACGAATCATGAACATATCCATCATATAATGACATTCAAAACATAGCGAACGGGTGGTCCATTTACCGATGTTTGCTGCTTGTTCTGAACAGCCAATCGTGCATTTGTAGATGTAGCTTCGCAATTTTACCCATAATTTGGAGCAGAATAGCCTATATATCTCGCGCCAATAAAATCCAACCAACCATCAAAACATGACACAGAGCTAAAAATAAATCTTTGAAACAAATTTGTGAAGTATGGTATCAGGGCAGAATAAAAGGGCGGAGGGATCGACCCCCCAAGAAAAATAAATTAAATAATGTAAAAGATGCTATTTTACTTCCATAAAATGGTCCTAAATTCCAACTAGCCGGCCCCACCCACAAAATTGTATTAATCCGTATGGTATACTAGTGAAACTAGATTATATCTGTTAAAAGTTTAAGGAATACAGCTCTATGGTTTTTCAGAAATATGTGTAACCCTCAAGTACCAGCATGGCAGCGTGCATAAGCTACTCAACATGGTAGATGGCTGCCGTGTGAAGGTTCCGCGTTCGGGCACTGTCGGGCTAACGGTCTGGAGTTTTGGTCGAATCCCTCCAGATGTACCGTGGATACGCGTTAGAACCCCTTAAGAAGTCCTCCGACCAAGCCAACCGCCCCTCCCCCTCCCGTAGGCAGGTGCCCGAAATGTAGCTTACCATTACAAACTGAAACTGAACCTCAGTAAAGCGGTAAACTTTTTTACAGAATACTGGTGTTCTTTCACATGCACGAGAAATTCTGAATTTTTTAAAATTTCAACTCATTAATATTATTTCTTCAGAAATATACCTATAGCTTCATTACCTACGAAGCTATAGGTTCTAAGAGGTGAAGCAATTTTCCCCTTTCCCTCTCGCACACAGACACTGAATAAACAACAAATGAAATAGAATATAATAAATGTCAATAATTTGCATTGCAGTAACGTACGTAGACTTCCTTCAAGAGGGGGGGGGGGGTTTATAAACTATGTTAAAAGGTATCCTCTTCGTGTAAATATTGAAATATATACGGACTTTATGTTTTCGGAAAGTGGGGAGGGCGTCGACCCCGAACTACCTCCCTTGTGTGCGCTACTGAATTACTTTGTCTCATTAATTTAGATAGCATTCTTTCTAGCGTTAAGAAATGTCTTGTCGGAAGCTAGGTTCTGGTCTAAGTCTGGACTGATTGCATCGGAGTTATACAGGGTGTCCCAAAAATATTGTAACACGTTTTAATTCTTTTACCTATCAGAGATAAGTGTAAACTGAAAAAAAATGTTCAAATTAAGGTAGAATAAAAAGACTAATGTTAAGAAAAAAATTCTTTCAGTAATTTTCAAAAAGAGACACTTATAAAATTTTTATACTGCCTCTGTACAAGAATTCCCAACTAGTAAAATGTGCCCCATACACTAATGAGGGTGCCCCAGCACTCCAGGAACTACTCAATACAATTTCCTGCCACTGTACAAAAGGATGCCAAGTCGTATATTCCTGCAGAAAAGCGGGAATAGCATATTCCAGTATAGTATATGTACGCACTTCAAAGGCCACACATGTTAAAATTCCTTCAGCGAGGACGAGGTCTTAGAAGTTTCACCGCACGCTGACAATTTTGGAGAAGGAGAAGAGGGCGAGAATCCCTTCCCTGACGAAGATAATAAAGACTGATGTCGATAAGGCATCTTTGCCAAAACGACGAAAGATAGCAAAAATAAAAAATGTTCCTTTTTGTTGATTAATATTTTTTCTAAATTTAATAAATGGCTCTTTCTGATTTATAAAATGATTTATAAAATTTTAAAGCAAAAACCTGCAGATCTTTGCAAAATCAGCATTTATATGTATTCGAATTTTAAGGGCAGCATCCCTAAGTCTTATTTGCCTAAGTTGTTTTCATATTTTGAAAGAGTTTTCACAAAATCTCCGAATCTTATCAAAATTTTCAATGAATTTGACGCCTCTAGTTTAAGTTGTACGACATCATATTCGACATCATCACCAAAATTCGTTTTATTCGTTTAAGCGTGTGAACAAAAATTTACGCATTTTGAACGAATTTTTGCAACATCTCAAAGTCTAATCAAAACTACGAAAAAAAAAAAAAAAAAAAAAAAAAATGGTGCCCATAATTTAAATTGCACGTTCACCTATCATGTCACCGAATTTCCTTTATTCTGCTTAGTTATTATTATGTGATGCGTGAACAAAAATTTAAGAATTTTGAAACGGTTTAGGCAAAATCTAAAAATCCAATAAAAGCTTTTTAAAAATTCGACACCTATAGTTTAAGTTGAGTGACCACCTATCATGACACAAAATTTCATTTCATTTGCTACAGACAAGGACGTACCCAGGGGATGGTCCAGGGGTCCAAATTTCAGCTTTTTAACAAAATAATAATGGAGTCTTTTTGTGAAAAATTCTTTTTCATCGTTTGGACCCCCTCCGAAAATTTTGGATCCTCCCCGAATTTTTTGTCTAGGTACGTGTCTGGATGCAGCCGTTTTTGGTGATGCACGAACAAAAGTGTCACGGACAGAACGGCAAAGTAGGAATAGTGACGTTCTTACTAGAGATGGGGAAAGAATGAACACCCTGTTCTTTTGAATCTGTTCTCAAGAAAGAACGGGAACACCCTGTTCAGTGATCACGGCAAAAACATGTTCTCAGTTCATTAAGGTCCGACGCTTCAAAATTTTATGACAGGCAAGCGTGTTGAAAAGAGAAATTTTGGAAAATGCCTTAAAGGTGAAATTTCTCATTGAAAGGCACGATTAATATTTTTTTGCTAAGAAAAATTTAAATTCTGGGGGGGGCAGACCCCCCTTCCCCCACATTGGCTACGTATCTGATGGTGGGGACAGAAGTTCACAATTTTAGCTTTATCAAATTCTAATTGTGGAATCTTAGTTATTTTGAGAAATAATGATAACGAAGATGATTATCTGGGGGGGGGGGATAGAACTTTTAACCCAACCTACCATAATTTTAAAGAGGACCCGGGCAAAGAATAAGAAGCTTTCTTATATGTTCAATACGAAATGCACTCACAGGATTACAATTCGTCAATTTTTATTATTCCAGCCAAACTACTCAATTTGAATCAAAGTAAAAAATTTAATAATAAAGAAAATGATAGTCTGAAACACAAACAAATCGAAAAAAAATATTTTATCAACGTCAAACAATAATATAAGCATTACACTATCTCCATATAAAACGCGCCTTCGCTTCATACGCTCTTAGCCATCTCTTATTGGCTGAAAAAGAACCTGTTCCGGAGCAGCCTCTCCTATTGGCTGAAAAAGAACACGTTCTTTGATCACGACTCGAGGAGCTCCGAGCAGTGAGCGGGAACACCTAGTTCTTTGCACCTAGTTCAGCGTTCTTTTCCTGAGCTGGAGTTCTTTTTTCGGAACGGAGAGCTAAGAGCGGGAACGGGGTAAAAGGCGTTCTCTTGCTGAACAGGTTAAAAGAACTGTTCTTCGGTGAAAGGTGTTCTTTCATTAAATCTGTTCCCTGTTCTTTTGCTTTAATTAAGTTCTGAGTTAGGGTCAAAGTTGTAGACTTGGAGTCAGAAGCAAGGCCGTACTTAGACGGGGGGGGGCAAGGGCGGATTAAAGGGAGGAGCGGAGGGGGCGACCGCCCCCCCCGAGAAAAAAGAAATTAATGTAAAATGTCCTATTTTTTCTTCCAAAAAATGGATGTATATGTCAATCCTCTAACTTACCGCCCCCCCCCGACAAAAATGCATTAATCCGCCACTGGGGGGTCCTATGAGTTCGGACGCCGCTCCCCCGAACTTATTACATTATATGTACATGGTGTATTTATACAGGGACGTAGCCAGAAATTTTTTTCTGTGTGGGGATGGTGAGGGGCATGGGCGCCGGCAGCATAGGGCAAGGGGGGGCAATGCCCCCTCCCCCTGGATTTTTGTATGCAGTGTTATCCTTTGCTTTTTTGCTCTTTCCAACATGGTAACTATACGTTGAAGTAGTCTTTGCCCCCCCCCTTGAGTAGTCTTTGCCCCCCCTGGGAAATATTCTGCCGGCGCCCATGGTGAGGGGTATGAAATGCAGTGATGTATAAATGAACGAAATGTTTGTGCAGTAATAAAAAAAACATTAATCTTGCTAAAATTCGACAGAAATTGGGTGTGGGGGATATATCCGGAAAATTTTATCCCGATATACGATGCTCCCCGACTCCGAAATTATTTTCTAGGTATGGCCCTGGTCGGAAGCCATGTAATTTTATATGCCAAAGTCGTATTCATTTTCTTAAATCGTAGTCGAAGCAATCGACATATTTATACACGCGTATTATTTTTAATCTGGAGCCTGATACTTACAGCTTTTTAAACGGAGTCTTTAATTTTTAAGCTGGAGCATGTACTTTTTTACCCTTTAAGGCGCAACCATTTCCCAATGCTGAAAAAAAAAGCCGCCGTTGCCATCGCTCGACTTAATTACTAGCAAGAGGGCGGACGATCGAAACGTTCATCGCGTGCCACAGATCTAGAGACCCTTTTTTGACGACAGCTGCCATTAAAATATTTTTACAAAAAATTACTGTTAACATACTTGATTGAAGAAAGCCAGAATGTTGGTTGCAAAGTTTTTTTTAAAACATTTTACAATTGTTGTTGTTGTTGCTAATGCCCTCTGGCAACCCGCGGGGTGGTGCCAGATCCCTCAAATAGGCAGGCGATGGGCGGAAGGAGCTGCTTCCATTTTAATGAGCCCCAGTGGGAGGAACTCCGACTCAGCTTGGGGTCCCTTAATTTTGAACCAATTCCAGAGGAGGGACCCACCCCCTGAAATCGACACCCCCAGAGGTATCGTTTAACAATTTGGAGGACATTGAAGCCACGATGGATTTTACGTGCACCAGCTCCCATTAGGGCACACGGTCCTACAGTAGTCGAGCCGAGAGGAAGTTGACCCTCCCAAGCACTGGCCAATCCGGATGCTGCTTCACTTTTCGTGTTCTTATGGCAACGGAGTTTAGTGCCCAGACCACTGCGGGTTTTACAATTGTACTAAAGTATAGTACATGTTAAAAAGACGTATATTTTCATTTTTAAATTGAATAAAATAGTCATAATAAAGCTACCATAAATCAAAGAACCTGTTCTCAAAAGAACAGGAAAAAGAACTGTTCTTTAAAAAAGAACGGGAACGGTGAACAACTGTTCTTTGAAAATAACGGTTTTCCCCACCTATAGTTCTTACAGATTTTGAGAAACAGGTTTTAGAATAAATCTTTTTATAAACAAAGTTGGGGGCAACCCCCATTCACTCAAGGCCGTAGAAATAAAAAGACTAATTTATACCTGTATGCTCAACTCTACGCTTGTGACCTAAGCCATTTCCCTCAAAGATCGCCGCTTCAAAAGGCGCCGATATCTCCGCCCAGGCGCCGCCGGTCTGAATACGATAATTTAAGAAAGGCTTTGAATGCCCGATAGAACAGTTTTATTCGCTATGCTAAGCAAAAGTTATGAAGGGTATTTTCGATGGTCTACTAGTCGAACAACTTATGATGGACAAAAGATTTTGAGGATACTTCAAGAGATTTAGGAAAAGCAGCTTTGCTTGATTTTAATAATGCTGTGACTCATTTCTTAGAAAATAATCGAAATTCTAACTATAAAAAATTAGTTAAAAGCACGTTACAAAAATTTAGTTTGATCTAATCAAAAATAAATTGTTTTTTATCTTAATTATTTCCTCTTCCAGCTTAAGACGTAGAAGCTGTAAGCGGGGGGGGGGGCAATGCTATTTATGCTATCGTTAACACCACAGGGGTTCTAGAGCTAGAAAAAAACATGGGACCCATCAAAAAAGAAAAATTTTAAGGTTTAGTTATTATTAACCAAAGATAGTCAGATCAAAGACAAACCTACCCAGCAAACACACACAGGTTCTCTGAACGTCTATTAATGTTCAGAAGACGTTTTCTGAACGTTAATAGACGTTCAGAGAACCTGTATGTGTTTGCTGGGTAAATGTCATCTTTTAAGACGAATCCTTGTTCGTTTAACGGTATCATGATGGTCGAATCCGTGTTTAGGGGCATGATAGATAACGCGCATTCAGCGTACATTCAACATCGTCATACAGGTCCATAACCTGGAGTTTTTTTCCAGTGGCGGGCCTCTGCCTTGGAGGCATTGGCCACTACTAAGGCCGGAGTTGTTGGTTCACTTATGGGGCACTTGGTAGGTGGACCAGCGTCGCCCTCTATGAAGGAACGGACAAAATTTAACCCCAACAGCCGGGAGTTGAACCCGAAACTGTAGTACGGTGCGTTACCCACTATACAATCTAGTCGGCCCATCACCTGGAGTGATGCCATTGGGTATATGTCTCGGTCACCTCTTGTTCGCATGTAAGATACTTTGAACAGTGATCGTTACATATCTATCGTGTTGAGGCCTGTATCTTCACGGTGAGTTCTTTTATTCCAACCTTGCGAAACGGAACGTTTCAGAAGGACTCTTCATCATGATCGAATGTTACCGATATTGTACTGACCTTCCTTGATACAGAAAACGATCGTCTGCTCCTCTGGCCAGCACATTCTCTAGATCTCTCTCCAAAAGAAAATGTCTTGTCAATGATTGCCGAGCGACTAGGTCGGCAATCATACGCCAGTCACTGTGGTCGATGAAATATAGCATCGTGTTGAAGCTGCATGAGCAGCTGTACCTGTACATCATGACATCAAATCTCTGACTCAATGCCCAGGCGTATAAGAGCTGAGGAGGCTAGAGGTGGGTATTTTCAGTGCTCATTTCTCAGGATCTCTGTTTCTAAATTTTTTAAAAATTTAATCACTTCCCAGCAAACACACACAGAACGTCTATTCTCTGAACGTTTCTCTGAACGTCTATTAGAGAAGTCTTTTGAACGTTAATAGACGTTCATAGAACCTGTGTGTGTTTGCTGGGTTATTACTTCTAGTATAATGTAGTATTTCTCCAATATATATGATTTTGATATTTTCATTTTTTCCTGGAGTAGCAATTTTAATGGCTAGTAGCGCACATATCTAGCTTGAACTTATTCGAATGCATCATTCAGATATTAGCGCACTTTGATTTGCGTCCGTAAGCCGTATGTATAAATATTCCTTTGAGCTATCCTGTGAACAAACTTTCAGTTCTACACACATCCAAATCTATGCAGGACATATTACCGTGACCTATAATATACATTCTCATTTTGCGCTCAATCGAATACATCAATTGGACGGTAGAGCACTTTCCGTTGTCCATAGCCGTTATGTATAAGAGGGTTTTCTTTTTATTTTGTAGCCCTGTGAAAGAACTATACGTCCCATAGACACCAAAATCCATACCGGTTGTACGAGGTTGGTCTACAATATACACCGGTTTCCAAAAATTAAAGGAAAATTATAGAAATAGCGATAACCCGTCCCCCTCCCCCCCAAAAAAAAATATCTGTATGAAATTTGAATGTTTTCACATACATAAAAGTTCTGATTAAAGTTGCAATATGCAAATTAATAGCGTTGCAACCAAGAATAAATCATTTGCTAGGCGCATAAAATTACATGTTTAACATCAAGCCTGTAATTTCTGCTGCAACTTAAAGGTAAGAATTGGGGATAGCCAATTCGTAACAGTGATTTTCAAATATCATTTGTTTGAAGAACTGTGATGAAGAGCTGTTAGGAAAATAGGGGCAGAGCAAAATAAGACACAAGTGGTCAAATGGCTAAATGCCAGTCCATTTGTTGTTCATAGACTGGCAACAATTTCCAACTAAAGATTCGGCATCCAATGCCTAGCAGCAAACGGTCACCGATTCCTAAAATGTCGATCATCAATTAGGAACGAAGCGCAGCGGAAGCGGTGCAAGGTTCTTCATCACATCGAGGGGAACTTATCCGACTCTTGCTTCCGCACGTCCGCTTGGCAACAAGGGTATTAAATCATTGGTACCGGAGGAAAATTGGGCATAGAGCCGAGGTGGTTAAGGTGTGGAACGAGTGAACTTTTATTGAAACCTTGCAGTCGAAGAAAATTTAGGAAAATCGTAGGATTGCATATAGTCTTGTTTATTTCTTTTAATGTTTCACTTTATTCATATTTTCATACATGCATGTATTTATTTTTTATACTTAGTATCATAAGAGTAGACCAACAAGTTTAGAGTAAGTAAGATATTTTTCGTATTGTAATGAACATTGCCTTCAAAATTTTGAGGGGGAAGATAAGTTTTAAAGAAATATTAGTGAGGTTTAAATATGCAATTACTTGTAAACGAATCTTAATTTCGAAGTCCATTTCTATTCAGTGCTCGTGGAAACTGAATTTTTGGGCTGACAGACATCAGACGAGTACGCAGTTTCGTTTAACAGATTACTGTAACTGTTCTGCAATGGCTTTCATTTCCAACGTAATTGATAGATCGCATAATTGACAGTATCACACACAGCGTAAGTGCTGTGTTGCTTCTAGTGAGGGGGGTAATCATATTCCATATTGCAGGTACTTTTCCTACACAAAACTTACGCATCCCATTTTTTGATTTTATACCTATGTACTTTTCTATAGCACCATAAGTGTCAGATAATTTCTTTTCTTGTTATTTTAAAGCTTACTATATGTTATATACTGTGGGTCAGTTTAATAAAATTCTTTTGAGTAATCGCCATTGTATTGATTTTTTTTTAAATTAATGGTAACCAGTGTATGCACCAAATTTAAGCTCAATCGAATACACCGTTTAGGAGCTATCGTGGTTACATATGTACAGTGGCGCAGCGAAAGGAGCGGTCCAGCGGGTCCGCACCCACTCCCCGTACGAGTGAAATAAGTTTCATTATGAGCAGGGCCAGTTTATTAACAAGAAAACTGATGTCTGCGTGCCCATCAATTTCTGGGACCTAAAAATTGTAACTCTTTTTTCAGTGGCTCTTGAACTGAAAGAATCACGTGAAATGGTCGCATTTCAGGGGTCGTACAGAAAATACGAAATACTATCTTTTTTTCCCACTCTAGCAATAAACGTTTACATTCAAAATCATGTATAGTCCTCGAAAATCCTTCTTTGAAGATATCTCTGCGACGTTGTATGATGTAAAGCTAAAATTTGGTACATTCCCAAATTAGTGTATAGGGGCACATTTTACTAGCTGGGAATGTCTTTGTACGGGAGTCGTATACAAATTTAAAAAGTGTAACTTTTTGTAAATGAAAGAGAGAAATTTTATTCGTAAGCGGAGTCTTATTTACGACCTTATTTTGAGCATATTTTCAATTTACATTGCCCATTTATCTCTTATACTTAAAGAATTAAAGCATGTTACCATCTTTTTTTGCATCACCTTGTATACTTTTTTTATATAATCCTATCCACAAATTTATTTTGAAAGAATAAAGGAATGTATCTTTTATTTTGGTATGAATTTTAATATTAGAGATATAACTACAATATGGAACACTGTTTATACCTTTCTGATTTGTTTGAGTTTGTATTTTGTTTCTATTTATTTTTAAGCAGAAAGGCTTCCTTCGTACGATACACAATGATTTGCATCCATGGGCGCTCATATATGCCCCCCCCCTCCAGCACGAAAAAATTATGGAGTGACTCCTCGAACATTTGATCGTTACTATGTGTTTAAATAAATTTAATCGGTGTCTAATTCAGCAAAAAATGAAGTGTCCATATTCCGAATAGAAATCTTTTTGTATCCCTGTACAAAAATTAGAAGTCCCACACACATCAAAAGCTACACATTCAAGAATTTGCTTCTGTCGTTCGTAATGTGTAAGATTTCTTCAATTCTTTTTTGAATCTCCCCCCCCCCTTCCCCACGAAAAAAAACTTTTACGTCTGTACACACCAAAATCAAAATCGGTCGTACATAGCTGGTTTATAATACAGGGTGTGTCACAATAACCTCTCCCGGGTTTGAAAGGCTTATAAAAAATATATTACCAATACAGCAACAAAGTTCAATTTACTCGAGAAAGAAACAATACAAGTTTTGTTTCACAAATAACGAGCTTCCTCGTCATTGGATTGGACGAGATTCTGACGGCGGCAATCGCCTTCTTCCGTGACCACCTCGTTCTCCAGACCTAACTCCAGGCGATTTTTTTCTTTTTATGGGTTACGTAAAAGATCGTGTATTCGTCCCCCTATGCCACGTGATTTACAAGATTTACCCCAAAGGATCACAACCGCATTTGCTACCATGTTAAAGCGAGTGTGGGAAGAATTTGACTTTAGACTTGATAGCTGTCGCATCACGAGATGTTCACATATTGAAGATTTGTGAAACAAAATATGTAGCTTTTTTCTCCAATGAAGTCAGCTTTGTTGTTGTATTGCTAATATGTATTTCTTATAAGCCTTTCAAACCCGGCAGAGGATTAATGTGATTTATTAGCACGTGCTTATTCGACTGTGGGACTCTTGGATTCTTCCCTATTTTATGAAACTTTTTTTAAATTATCTAAAAGCGACACCAAGCAGTTATGCTTTTTGCCTTGTTACCTCATGATTTTGTGAAGACACAATTATTTTTTAAACACTCACTCGCTCCGCGGACCATTTAGATTTTGTTCAGGGACCACCAGTTGGGAATCACTGCCTTAAGTGGAAATCCTGCGAAGTTTCGGAAAGATCATATATTTTTTAAGCTTTAATTTAAACTCGAAAAAATGTTTGTTGAATATTAAAAACTGACATTTTGTTGCATGTAAATTACTCCATTAGTCGTTTCTCGTGAAATATCAGACAATATATCACTGAAAATTGCGAACTTAGACTATTATTAAGCAGGGGGGGAAAATTATCTAGGAAGGTTTTAAAAGCGTGACGCAATACATTTGTAATCTCGTTTGAAATTTAAAAGTGAATTATGCCTTCTACAGAAAACAAAGAAGCTCAATCTAATAAGTCATGGCTCTCGATTTTTTTTTTTTTAAAAGGAACTCTTCTCATGCCAATCATAATTTGAGAAATTACGGAATCATTTCAAGTACGGTGTCACATTTTCATTACGGTTTGTTAACATAGCTGGGTTTCTAAGAAATTTTTAAGCACGTTACATCGGAACTACGTCAGTCTCACTTGCTATAGCTAGCTTTACATAAAAAACCCTCATATTGGTCACTTTTAATTGGACAGGGTAGCGGGGAAGCTCTTTATAAGTGAATATTTGGAAAATTCATTGAAAATCGAAGAACTGGTAGATTTCCGAAATTATAAAGTCTCTTGTAGCTTTTTCCATATCGTTTTACAAATCTTTGCAAAATTTCAAGCCAACCAAGTCTAACAGTGTGGACTCGTATACTATGTAGAGAGGTAATTTTCACATTTATACATCTTGTAGTATTCATTTATCAGGAGCAGTGGCATATGCAGACTTCCTTCAAAGGGGGGGGGGTTATAGACATAACTTTGTGTTAAAGTGCGTAATGTTTAAGCTAAAAATTGAAAATTTATGGACATTTTATTTTTGACAAAAGGGGGGGGGGTTGAACCCCCACCCCCACTTGCGTACGCCACTGAACAGGAGTATATAGCTATTTAAAGCATCGCATCAGTGATTTAACAAGGAATATGGTATTACAGTTATTTAGGGCAGCGGGCTGTCGAGAGTTAAGTGGAAAAAGGAACAAGCGTTAGGAAAAATCAAACTTTAAATTTTTGGATGCATACTACCTATACTTTTTTGCTAGTTCTTTATAAAGTGTTGCAAAAGAAAGATTTACCTCTTAGGATGTTACCTTAAAAAATACGAAAAGTGAAAATTAATATCTGTAGGACTCTTTTATTTTTTAAATAATTCATTGTGTGAGGGGGCCTTCTTCAGCCGCAGAACCTAATAAAAATAATGTAAATCAGAAGAATAGAACTTAATAGAAAGCATTAGAATGAGATAAAACAAAATTGACCAAACTAAAGTGAAACAGAACGGAATAGAACAGAAAAGAACAAAATAGAATTTAACAGTATATAATAAAGCAAATAGAACGGTTGACAATTGAATATAACGAAGTAGACCGGAAAAGAACAGAATGCAATAGAAATAAATAGAATAGAACAAAATATAACAGAATATAGTTTAAAACGCGCTGGGCCTAAACAGTATGGAGTAAAGAGAAGTAGAGCTATTTACAGTTAAATAGAACGAAATATTACCGAAAAGAACGAAATGTGATAGAAATTAATGGAATAGAACTTTATGGAATGAAATAGAACAGAATATAACAGAATTTAATGTAAGAGAATATAACTTAATGGAAGGAAACAAAAATAAAGTAATAGAGCGAAATGGAACGTAATAGAACATAATTAAATAGAATAGAACGTTATAGAATAAAACAATTTAAATAGAACCATATACACGCTTAAACCCAAAGAGCGAAAAAAAAAGGATACATTGCGGAGCGATCCGTTTCCATGGAAACCCACCGGTATTTCCGCGAAAGTGCTCTTTAAGTAGTCTTTTTTCTGAAAATTCCTCTACCCGCTTCCTCTTTTCCGAGAACTCCCCTCCTTGCTTATTGTTATATTTCGCTCCGCTCTTGTGATCGAAAAACGCTCCTGATGGAGAAGCTAACTTTTGAAAACTGGGCCAAAAATCGCTCAGACTGATCGAATTTCGCTCGTTTGGTTTAAGCGTGTAGAACGGAAAGAAGCAGAATATAATATAATGAATTGAATAGTATTTTGTTGAATGAAATAGAACATAATATAGTAGAATATAGTATAATAGAATAAAACAGAATGAAAGAGAACGAAAAATAAAGGAATAGAATTAAATGGAACGTTATGGAACATAATTAAATAGAATAAAACGTAATAGAATATAATGGAACAAAATGGAGTGGAACGTAAAATAATAGAATAGAATGAAATTGAACATACTGGAGCATAATTAAAAGAAATAGAACGTGATAGAAAGGAAAAGAACACAGTAAAACAGAAGCTACTATAGCAGAAAGGGATAGAACATAGTAAAATTTGACAGAATATAATGGATAGTATAGAAAACAATGAAATAGAATCATAATTGATTAAATAGAACGCAATGGAACGTAATAGAACATAATTAAATGGAATAGTACGTAAAAGAATGAAACAGTACGGAATAGATCGAAGTAGAACGATTTTCAGTTAAACAGAACTATATAGAACGGAAAGGAGCAGAATATAATAGAATGAATGAAATAGAATTTTGTTGAATGAAATAGAACATAATATAGCAGAATATAGTATAATAGAATAAAACAGAATGAAAGAAAACGAAAAATAAAGGAATAGAATGAAATCGAACATTATGGAACATAATTAAATAGAATAGAACGTAATGGGAGAGAAATGGAAGAGAATGGAAGGGAACGAAAAACAATAGAATAGAATGAGACTGAACATACTGGAGCATAATTAAAAGAAATAGAACATGATACAAAGGAAAAGAACACATTAAAATAAAGATACTATAGCAGAAAGGGATAGAACGTAGTAAAATCTGACAGAATGTAATGGGTAGTATAGAACCCAATGAAACAGAATCATAATTGATTAAATAGAATGAAATGGAACGAAATAGAATAAATATAATTAAACAAAATAAAATGCAATAGAATATAATAGAACAGTATGGAATGAAATGAAAAATAATAGAATAGAATGAAATTGAACATACTGGAGCATAATTAAAAGAAACAGAACATGATAGAAAGGAAAAGAACACAGTAAAATAGAAGATTATATAGCAGAAAGGGATAGAACGTATTAAAATTTGACAAAATATAATGGGTAATATAGAACGCAATGAAATAGAAGGATAATTGATTAAATAGAATGCAATGGAACGTAATAGAACATAATTAAATAGAATAGCACATAAAAGAACAAATCAGTACGGAATAGAGCGAAGTAGAACGATTTTGAGTTAAATAGAGCGATATAGAACGGAAAGGAGCAGAATATAATAGAATAAATGGAATATAATTTTGTTGAATGAGAAAGAACATAATATAACAGGATACAGTATAATAGAATAAAACAGAACGAAAAATAAACGAATAGAATGAAATGGAACGTAATGGAACATAATTAAATAGAATAGAACGTAATAGAATATAATAGAACAGAATGGAATGGAACGAAAAATAATAGAATAGAATGAAATTGAACATACTGGAGCATAATTAAAAGAAATAGAACATGATAGAAAAGAAAAGAACATAGTAAAATAGAAGATAATACAGCAAAAAAGGGATAGAACGTAGTAAAATTTGACAGAGTATAATGAGTAGTATAGAACACAATGAAATAGAATCATAATTGATTAAAGAGAATGAAATGGAACGTAATAGAACATAAGTAAATAGAATAGTACGTAAAACAACAAAGCAGTACGGAATGGAGCGAAGTAGAACGATTTTAATTTAAATAGAACGATATAGAACGAAAAGGAGCAGAATACAATAGAATGAATGAAATAGAGCCTAATATAGCAGAATATAGTATAATAGAATAAAATAGAATGAAAGAGAACGAAAAATAAAGAATAGAATGATTTGGAACAATGTGGAACATAATTAAATAGAATAGAAAGTAATAGAATATAATGGAACAGAATGGAATGGAACGAAAAACAATAGAATAGAATGAGACTGAACTTACTGGAGCATAATTGAAAGAAATAGAACATGATAGAAAGGAAAAGAACACAGTAAAATAGAAGTTAATATAGCAGAATGGGATAGAACGTAGTAAAATTTGACAGATTATAATGGGTAGTATAGAATACCATGAAATAGAATCAAAATTGATTAAAGAGAATGAAATGGAACGTAATAGAACTTGATTAAATAGAATAGTACGTAGAACAACAAAACAGTACGGAATAGAGTGATGTAGAACGATTTTCAGTTAAATAGAACGATATAGAAGGGAAAGGAGCAGAATATAATAGAATGAATGGAATAGAATTTTGTTGAATGAGATAGAACATAATATAACAGATACAGTATAATAGAATAAAACAGAATGAAATAGAACGAAAAATAAACGAATAGAATGAAATGAACGTAATAGAACATAATTAAATAGAATAGAACGTAATAGAATATAATAGAACAGAATCGAATGGAATGAAAAATAATAGAATCGAATGAAATTGAACATACTGGAGCATAATAAAAAAATAGAACGTGACAGAAAGAAAAATTACACAGTGCAATAGAAGATAATACCGCAAAAAGGGATAGAACGTAATAAAATTTGACAGAATATAATGGGTAGTGTAGAACATAATGAAACACAATTATAATTGATAGAATATAATGAAATGGAATGTGATCGAACATAAATAAAATAGAACGTAAGATAATAAAATAGTATGGATAGAGCGAAGTAGAACGATTTACAGTTAAACAGAACGGAAAGGAGCAGAATATAATAGAAATGAATGGAATAAAATATTTTTGAATGAAATAGAACATAACAGAATATAGTATAATAGAAGAGAAACAAACAAATAGAATGAAATGGAACGTAATGGAACAAAATTAAATAGAATAGAACGTAATGGAATATATTCAACAGAATGGAACGGAACGAAAAATAGTAGAATAGAATGAAATTAAACATACTAGAGCATAATGAAAGGTTATAGAACGTGATAGAATGGAAAAGAACACAGTAGAATAAAAGATGATTTATCAAAAAGGGATAGAACATAGTAAAATTTGGCAGAGTACAATGGGTAGTATAGAACACAATGAAAAAGAATCATGATTGATAGAGCAGAATGAAACGGAACGTAATGGAACATAATTAAATAGAATATAGAACGTAATAGACTATAATAGAACAGAATAGAATGCAATGAAAAATAGTAGAATAGAATGAAATGGAACATACTGGAGCATAACAAAAAAAGTAGAACGTGATTGAAAGGAAACTAACACAGTAAAATAGAGGATAATACAGCCAAAAGGGATAGAACATACTAAAATTTGACAGAATATAATGCGTAGTATAGAATATAAGGAAACAGAATCATCATTGATAGAATATCATGAAATGGAATGTGATCGAACATAAATGGAACAGAACATAAGAGAATAAAATAGTATGGATAGAGGAAAGCAGAACAATTTACAGTTAAATATAACGATATAGAACGGAAAAGAGCAGAATATAATAGAAATGAATGGAATAAAATCTTGTTGAATGAAATAGAACATAACAGAATATAGTATAACAGAACGAAAAACAAATAAAATGAAGTGGGACGTAATAGAACAAAATTAAATAGAATAGAACGTAATAGAATATAATAGAACAGAATAGAATAGAACGAAAAATAATAGAATAGAATGAAATTGAACATACTGGAGCATAAATTAAAAGAAATAGAACATGATAGAAAGGAAAAGGACACAGTAAAATAGAAGATTATATAGCAGACAGGGATAGAACGTATTAAAATTTGACAAAATATAATGGGTAATATAGAACCCAATGAAATAGAATGTTAATTGATTAAATAGAATGCAATGGAACGAAATAGAACATAATTAAATAGAATAGTACGTAAAAGAACAAAACAGTGCGGAATAGAGCGAAGAAGAACGATTTTGAGTTAAATAGAGCGATATAGAACGGAAAGGAGCAGAATATAATAGAATGAATGGACTAGAATCTTGTTGAATGAAATAGAACATAATATAACAGAATATAGTATAATAGAACGAAAAATAAGCGAATAGAATGAAATGGAACGTAATAGAAGATAATTAAATAGAATAGAGCGTATTAAGCTAAATAGAACGGAATAGAACAGAATAGAATGGAACAAAAGAATAACAGACTATAATGAAATGGAAGGTACTTGAGCATAATAAAAAGAAATAGAACGTGAGAGAAAGGAAAAGAACACAGTAAAATGGAACAGAACATTGCAGAAAGGGATAGAACGTAGCAAAATTTGACGAAATATAATGTATAGCATAGAGCATAATGAAGTAGAATCATAATGGATAGAACAGAATGAAATAAAGTGAAATGGAATGTTAGAGAATGTGCTAAAATTATTTCGAACATATAGAATTAAAATCCTGTCTGATATCCGATATGCATTACTTATGGCCTATTTATTACCTCTTTTCAATCATTTGTTCCTTAGAACCATTGATATCTTGTTTCTTTTCCTATAATGGGAACTTAAATGATTCCATCCCGCCTGGACTCCAAATGAGATTATAACATATATTTGCATTTAAATATCTTTATTAGCGAGCTGTAGGTGGTAGTATTGCGTAATTAACCTAATAAGATCCGTTTAAGAAAAAGTCATTTACTCCCACCGTTCCTCCATGTTTAATCATGGAGGTAAAGAGTTAACTGTTACATTATTAGCTGTAATTTATACACAGTTCATTTATTATATATCATGAATATACCTTGCAAACTATAGGTTATGCCTGCATTTTAATCTTGAAAGTGAAAACTCGGTAACAGTAATTTCAGTTTACTGTTGCATTATCTATTTTTGCTATATTCAGAAATCAGTGGATTATGCCTGTTTTCCGTTTTTATTTCAAGGTTGCTTTGTACTTTATTTGATATCTTTAGAACGATCATTCAGGCTACCTAAACGTTTCATTATGATTATTGGCGGTATTAATATGAATTTTTAAAATGCTTATAACTTTTTAAAAAATTATGATAATCGAATAAAAATTGTACCATTCGATTGACTGGAATGCACTCTTATTGATTATACACACTACAGTAAAACTGAATCACATTGTCTGCTTAATTTATAACTTTTTAAGCAGAGATAGATTCTCTATGGGAAATTACATTGTAAAGCTTGCGCCTGGGCGCAATTTCAATTGACAGTTGTAAAAATAAGAAAAACATTTTAATATGCAGCGAAACCAAATAAAGTTGACAGTTTAAATGCTCCACATTGTTAAATACTATAAAATACATTTTTATGTTCTATTTTTAAGTTTAAATAATCTGTATTACGTTCGAAATTCTTTTTATTGACTTACGATCTTGGCGAGAACTTCAAAATCAGTGATAACAATACATCATTTCTTCATTGAAAAATTATACACTAGACTTGTTATTTTTAAATTACTGTAACTTTTGAACTAATTATGGTAATAAGACGTATAAAATATCAAAATGAAGCTGTCAATGAGCTCTTTAAAAATACGTGAAAATTATACTACCCACTCACCTCTTTCCGCGCAGAACTGGCCCTCTTTTCTGGAGCACACAGTCTAACATGCAAACGAAACACTGAAGTGAAAGATATATTGGAGATCGGAAGTATTTGACCATAGAGTAGATATAAGGAAGCAAGCCAAACTTGAGGCACAAGTTAAATCATGTGACTTGTGGTTATATCTCCCATGCATTATTCTTGCACATCCAACTCTCTTTACTACGTCCTTAGTTTTAGTCGAACCCCGTTTTAGCGAACCCGGAATATAACGAACTCACGGATATAGCGAACGGAAATTTGAGTCCCGTTGTTTTAGTATTGTATTTCTTAACTGTTCGGATAAAGCGAACCACCGGCAATAGCAAACAAATAGCGACCCGGGTATATGATAACAATGCGCTGATTTGCGTTTTCATCGCAAAATTTTAAAGAAAAATGGTAAATAACTGCTTTGCATACGGATGCAATTTATGCTTTGAAGTTTCTGGACTAACACTTCACAGGACAGCGTTTTTTCCCCCACGTTTGTGAAACATACTTTTATAAATGAAGAATCCTTCAATGTACCCACATTCCATAAGCCTTGGCGATATTTTTTTTACGTCAAGAGGGTTTGCAACGCATATTTTGACAGTAAATATCGCTTGTACTTTACACTTCCCACTTGCCAAATATAACGATATATCACGTCCAGCTTCTCTCTTCTTTCTATAGCAACAAGTCACAAGGTCTATCTTTTCCCCAATTTTCCAATGGTTCTGAATGGCGATGCGCTCTCTACTTATTTCTACATCTCTGCCGTGGACAGAGAGAGAACCGAACAAAATCCAGGAGTCCCTTGAAAATCTAGGTGTGGAAGCGTATTTCCAATCCCTCAAGCGTTCTGCCATTTAGCGAAAATCGTTAGATGTCAACCGGTTTGAGAAGCAGAGTTATACGCCGAGGTTATGCTAGCAACAAGTAGTTCTTTGAGAGACCGCCCCCCCCCAAAGAAAAAAAGGGTCCAGCCATCGCTGTAGGGGGCCCCTCGAAATTTATGCAACCACTGGCCCTTTGCGAGACCCCAAAAAACATCACTGGGTCCGGCCATCGTCGTAGAGGGCCTTTCGAAAATATGATACAGCTGGCAATTTGCGAGACCACCAAAAATCTCGAAAATATGCTACAGCTCGTCCTTTACGAGACCCAAAAAACATCACTGGGTCCAGCCACCGCCGTAGGGCCCCCTCAAAATTATTCAACAGCTGGTACTTTGCGAGATACAAAAAAAAAAAATCACCAGGTCCAGCCATTGCTGTAGGGGCCCCTCGAAAATATATTACAGATGGTAATTTACGAGACCCCAAAAAACATCACTGGGTCAAGCTACCGCAGTAGGGGCCCCTCAGAATTATTTAACCGCTGGTACTTTGCGAGATATAAAAAAACATCACCGGGTCCAGCTATTGCTATAGGGGCCCCCTCGAAAATATGCTACAATTGGTTCTTTATGACATCCAAAAAACATCACTGGGTCCAGCCATCGCCGTTGGGCTTCTCAAAATTATTCAATCGCTGGTCCTTTGCAGATACAAAAAAACATCACTAGGTCCAGCCATTGCTGTAGGGGCCCCTCGAAAATATGCTACAGTTGGTCCTTTACGACACCCAAAAAACATCACTGGGTTTTTTGGGGTCCAGCCATCGACATAGGGGCCTCTCAAAATTACTCAACCGCGCTTCCTTTGCGATATCCAAAAAACATCACGGGGTCCTGTCATCGCTGTAGGGGTCCCCTCGAAATTATGGAACCACTAGTTCTTTGCGAGACTCCCCCCCCCAAAAAAAAAACAAAACTGGGTCCAGCTATCGCTGTGGGGGGCCCCTCGGAATTATGCAATCAATGGTCCTTTGCGAGATCCATAAAAACATCCCTGGGTCCAGACATCGCTGTAGGGGGCCCCTCGAAATTATGCAGCCACTGGCCCTTTGCGAGATTAAAAAAAACACCACTGGGTTCAGCCATTGCTGTAAGGGCCCCTCGAAATTACGCTACAGCTGGTCGTTTACGAGACTGAAAAAACATCACTGGGTCCAGCCATCGCCGTAGGGGGCCTCTCAAAATTATTCAACCGCTCATCCTTTGCGATATCCAAAAAACATCACGGGGTCCTGCCATCGCTGTAGGGGTCCCCTCGAAATTATGCAACCACTAGTTCATTGCGAGCCCCCTCCAAAAATCATTGTCCTGGCCATCGCTGTACAGGGTTGCTCGAAAATATGCTACCGCCAACTCTTTACGAGATCCCCAAAACATCACCGGGTCATCGCTGTAGGGGCCCCCTTGAAATTATGCAACCACTGCTCCTTTGCGAGACCCCAAAAAACCTCACTGGGTCCGGCCATCATTCTAGAGGGCCTTTCGAAAATGTGCTACAGCTGTCCCTTTGCGAGACCCCAAAAAACATCACTCTGTCCGGCCATTGCTGTAGGGGAATCTGGAAAATATGCTACAGCTCGTCCTTTACGAGACCCAAAATACATCACTGGGTCCCGCTATCGCCGTAGGGGACCCTCAAAATTATTCAACCGCTGGTCCTTTGCGAGATCCAAAAAATATCACGGGGTCCTGCCACCGCTGTAGGGGTCCCCTCGAAATATGCTACCGCCAGCTCTTTGCGAGACCCAAAAACATGAATGGGTCCGGCCATTGCTGTAGGGGTGTCCCTAAAAAATATGCTACAGCTAGCCTTTTGTGAGACGCAAAAAAAACATCACTGGCTTGGCCATCGCTGTAGAGATCGCCTTGAAAATATGCTACAATTCGTCCTTTACGAGACCCAAAAAACATCACTGGGTTCAGCCATCGCCGTAGGAGCCCCTCAAAATTGTTCAACCGCTGGTCCTTTACGAGATCCAAAAAACATCACGGGGTCCTGCCATCGCTTTAAGGGTCCCCTCGAAATTATGCAACCAATGGTCCTTTGCGGAACCCCAAAAAATATCACTGGGTCCGACCTTTGCTGTAGAGGGCCCCTCGAAATATGCTACTGCCAGCTCTTTGCGAAACCCCAAAAAACATCCCTGGGTCCGGCCGTCGTAGAGGGCCCTTCGAAAATATGTTACCTCGTGTCCTTTGCTAAACTAAAAGCATGAGACTTTGGGATGGACCCGATACAAAAAATAGGTGTCTCGCGTTTCGCAAAATAGCTTAAAAGCTTTGTCTCGTCTCGCAAAATCCCTGTACTGTAATGCTAAAAATGTTTGTCTCGTCCAGCAAAAAAGCTGTAAATCTCTGTCTCGTCTCGCAGAAAATCGTGTCGCATCCATCCCTAATCAGACTATCATGCACTTTGGCATATTCCGATTTTTGGCAAGTGGCAGAACGCTTGAGGGCTTGGAAATGTGCGGAGTGTTTGCCGAAAAATGACGTCAATGCGCGATGATAGACCCTTGGTCCGCATGGCGCTGATGGAGCGTACACCTTTATCTAGACCAGGGAGGGGCAAACTTTTTCGGTCGCGGGCCCCCCCCCCCAAAAAAAAAAAAAAAATTAAAAAAAAATTGGCGGGCCAAAATAATTTTTTTTTTAAATTTTAAAAACAATATACATGTATTAAAATTTGAATATGTTAATGAGATGAATGAAATTGCGATTTCATTTTTAAAAGTTCCTTATATTGAGGTTCGAAGTGAGATGTACTGATTCTAAGGAACGAGGCTAAATACTCATCTGCCAGTCTACTTCCGAAAGAGTTCTTTCTAAGGTTCATAGTTCAAAACACTTGTTCACATATATAAGATGAAGCATACATAGCACTGATTTTCTTCGCGGGAAACTTACTTTCGGTAATGATTTGTAAAACTCTAGCTTTGGCATATTTAGAAACAACTGCTTGAGATGACTGTTAGATTGCAACTCAATTAATTCAAGCTGCAAATCTCACCTCGCTGCTTCACAATTTACGTTGAAAGGCATGGTAAAAATATCTAATTATGTTTGATTGGCTCTGAAAACTTGAAATCTGCGTTCGAACTCAAAATGCAGTTTTTTCAAGTCATCTTCATAATTCTTTTAATATGGATATATATAATATATAAACAGGGGCGTAGCCAGAAATTTTTCATGGGGGGGGTTATGACTACTACAACTCATATATATGTGTACGTTTGTGTGATAATGTAGTGAAGAATGTACATTTTGCATGGCAAAAATTTCTCATGGGGGGGGGTTACGACCCCCTAACCCCCCCTTGGCTACGCCCCTGTATATAAATATATATTTTCTTTTAATTTCCGTCGGACCGGCAAATTAAAATTCTGTCCGCGGGCCGGATAAAACCTTCCGGCTGGCCGGATTTGGCCCGCGGGACGTAGTTTGCCCATCTCTGATCTAGACCGTTATCAGATATCAGCAGATTGATCCACTGCTACTAGTGTATCACTGCTTCGTCAATTCGTCGACGACTGCTGCGCCGTGGATTTCGTGTACGAACTCTGTTATACAGGATCCAGGGGCGTAGTCAGAAATTTTTCATGGGGGGGGTTACGAGTACTACAACTCATATATATGTATACATGGGTGTGATAATGTAGTGAAGAATATACATTTTGTATGGCAAAAAATTCCTCATGGGGGGGTTATGACCCCCATAACCTCCCCCCCCTTGGCTACGCCCCTGCAGGATCCCCCTCACGCTAAATCATTGAAGCTTGTGGTTGCAATGGGCTCATGAACATGGAGACTGGCATGCAGATTGGCAACAAGTGGTGTTTTCTTACGAATACCGCTTAATTTGGGGCAATGATAGCCGCATTCATGTTAGACGCTATGCCCGGTGATCGCTAACGTCATAGTGGACGAACACCTGGAGTTATGGCCTAGGTTGCGATTGCGTATCATGGACGATTTCAGTTGCTACGAACTGTGGGTAATCTTAACAGCGACAGGTACGTTAGAGAAGTGCTGGAGCCCGAAGTCGCTCCTTCTTTTAAGGCATTCCTGGAGCTATCTTTCTTCAGGATAATGCCCGCCCACATGTGGCAAGGAATGTGCAAAACTTGAAGCAGAAAACATAGAGCTTCTTTCGGGGCGTGCTTATTTAGTTACTGGATATGTCACCTATTGAACATGTGTGGGATTTCATCGGTAGGCTTCTCGCTCATGAACCTTGGGTACGCCTATACCAGATATGGACTGCTCTTCCCGAAGTATCAAAATCTGTTTGACTCTAGGCCACGTCCTATAGCAACACTTATTGCAGTGCATGGTGGCCACACCAAATACTGATTTCAGACACTTAATATTGTTTTTTTTTTCTTTGAAAAGTTAATTATTTATTTGTACTAATCCGAGTCGTTTGTGCATTAAACTTCACTTGATTCTGAGGTTTTTTTCATAGTGTTGCAATTTTTACTAACAGGAATTTACCTCTAAGGCGAGACCCTCCGATGGGACACGAAGCTGTGGAGTTCCATGTTATCCTATAAGAAAATCGATTTCACTCATAGCATCCACAATTATCAATGTTATGCCCTGGATTTCCTTCCACCCTCTAGCAGCTGACACGATGTGAAATTTCGATCTTTTTTCTGTTAGTATTTTAAATACTATTCGGTTGGAATTTGTAAAACCGGTTTTGCAAAAAGTAATTGTATTTTTAAATATTGGCGGGGAAATATAAAAATTTCAAGAATAGCAAACTATACATGGTGACATTAGCTAGATGATGAAGAAAGAAACGAGACAAAATATTAATAACTGTGGATGCTATGAGTGAAATCGTTTTCTCATAAGATAACGCCCGATACAGGATCTAGTAAGAATAAAGAATCAGTATTAATGTAACTGCCACTTCTTCATATACTACCTAGGGAGTAAAATTACGAAGATTTGGAACGATATTAATGCTATCATTTTATTTAGGTTCAGAATAATTTTCTAAACTACATAGTTAATATTTACATGTTGTATGTACGTTTTCCCCTTAGATTACGTTAATTATCAGTTAAATTTCCGTTAAATAAATGCCGCTTTTCACCAAAACTGGTTATCCATAGCCAAAAATTGCAAGTTTCTCAATGATTCTGAGCAGCCGAAATTTACAAAATTCTCACAAAATTGTAAAATCCGTTGAAATTTTTATGAAAATTTAAAGCCTAAAGTTGAGTGACAATGTATCATGTTACCAAATCGATTGGTTTAGAAAAGATAAAAGCTGTCGCAATTCAACAAAACGTCATAGTCAAAACGATTAGCAATTTTTGCAATTCATGAAACGTTTTACACAAAAAATTTAATAAAATTCTCAGAGTTGCACCGATCGATTTGCACATTTGCATAAATATGTTAAAAAATATGGGCGAGGGATACACTACTTTAAAAAAAAAAATATGAAAATCCAGCTGTTCCCTAATTTTTAAGTTCGAAAAATAGCTCTAATACACCAAAACATTTCGTTTGTAAAAGGTTCTCGAAATTATCCAGATTATCGTCAACATGAAGCTTTGAATTTAAAATTAATTTAACAACTTAATTGGCAACAATACTATTCTGATATCTATGATAATAAAAATAGAATATGAAGTTATCTATTTTGAATGGCAGATATTAATTGTCACACGTAGAAATTTTTTTGGAAACTATTTTTTCTGGCGCCCTTTGTAATTGACTTCATACCGGACTTTATCTTCTTATATGGATAGAATAAGACAGAAAGGTAAAATCGCAAATTACTGGAAATAAGCAAAAAATTTTGAGCAGCCACTTACATAATGGATTAGTAATGTTAGTGAGAGAAATAAGTAAGTTATAGACGATTATTGTTAGGCTCTAATATTGTTAAATCGTCCCAGATTGTTAGGTATTGCATATGCTCCGCCACTTTAACAAGGAAAATCGGTTTATAAACATTCATCTATTCTTTAATACTGTCATCAGTTTAAACATGAACGAAAAGCCCTTATAAAACATTTGGGCCACAAGCAATCTTTATAATTTTTTGAAGAAATGATCTTTCTAGTTTTAAGATATTTGTATGGTTAAAGATGAACTATTTTCGTAAATATCATTCAAATACGTATTCATCAGTGGACGAAAGTTTTCTAATTATTAAAGGTATTATTACAGTTAATGCTAAATTTATTTTTTTGATACATCGATAAAGCTTTTAAATTGGTCTCCTATTATTTTAGATCGAAGTACTTTAAAAAGACTATCAAGAATATTATCATTTTAAAGACAACTGCGAACTGAATTTCGTACTCAGATAAATCAACTAATTAGGTAACTCACATAAAATATATTGCATTGTTTTTTAGTAAATATAAAAAATTCTCGTCGCAGACTTCATTTTACCGAGTATATATACACACATATATAAACTCTAACTTAAAAAATTCTTCATAGTTATTTTTTTAAAGTTACTTAAATTAAAGAAATTAAAAATTAAAACTTTAGAATGCAAACTCTGTAGAATGCAAATTGATTCCGCTGGTGAGTGAGAGAATTTTGAATTCGATATCAATACAATAGATTTGAGGGTATATTATCTTTAAAAATAAGATCAAAAGGTGTTTTTAATCAAGGCAAAATTACACAAAGTCTAACATTATTTTAAACTCTATGAGAGAGAGAGAGAAAAAAAAAAATCCCTTTTCAAAAAGCAGTCGCTGCCCATTTCCGTACGTACCTCAATTACTTAAGTAAAACTTCCTTAAGTAAACCAATTAATATCAGTGATACGTGGATGCCCGATTTAATTGGGAAATAAGTTCAATAAATAACTATTTTTTACGATTGATTTACATAAAATCTCCTTATTAGCAAAATTGGAAATAACGAAATTCAACATGTTTCGAAAAGTTAAGAGAAATCAAATTAATAGAAAAACAAAATAAACATTTTTCAGAAAATAAATACAAGTTAAATGAAAAATAAAAGAATAGAAAGAAGAAAATGAAAAGTGAAAATCGTATTTCAACCCACCTCCTTTTACAGCGACAACTAAGCGCTGATCCCATCTTAACAGCAACGGATTAAACAGACTCTTCCTGACTTAATACGTTAGTGAATAACTGTCCAGAACAATGCAACACAGCTTTCGCTTTCACTTATTAAATAGCAGTACAATAAATAATAAAGTAAAAATGGCGTTTTAATAATTTTAAACCTCAGGGCTGCCATCTAGTGACATATAATTAAATTATAATGTAATTTGTATTTACTAGAAAAAAGCAAAAATTAGTAATTTATACGAGAAAAATATAACCGAATACAGCATAAATAATCATAATATGACTTCTGCGATAAATTTGTTCTTTTAAAAACATTTTTAAATCCTCTCTTTATAAAGTGTAGGGAAAATTAGTTTTAGTTTATAAATAATTTTATAGATGGCAGCAGTATTTTCTTGCTTTAATAGAAACATTCAGGTTTATATACGTCGAGGTGATCCCTTTCTACCTTATTTTCTAAACCATCATTTGCTGCACCCACAGAGACGTGGCAAGCGATTTTGGTATCGGTTTTTTTTTTAATTATATTTTTATTATAAATAGAAAGTGATCAATTTAAAAGAGTACCCGTTGGTTTTCCTTATTACTCTTAAATCTTACGGATGTGGCAACTATTCTAACGCAGAAATATATATGTTTTAAACTTGTTTAAGTGTGGGAGACAATTTCCATCAGTGTTGGACAGTCAGAAATTAATTTTTGTGGGGAAAAAGGAATGGGCACGCACATGGTTAATCCTGTGATAATTTTACTTTATAAAAACTTAATTTGATTCATTTTTTTTACATTATCATTCCATTATTAATTATTCCTCACCCAGTTAGATTTTTTTCTTTTTTTTTGGGGGGGGGGGGGAGGGGGGTGATCTTAAATATAGTGTTTTCCAGAGAAGTCTTGCAAACATCGATGCATTAAAACAAACCATTACTGAAAAAAAAAAATCTCCTCAATAATACCAACGATTTTGCTATAGTGTGTCAAAAAACGTGGTTCAACGTGTTCAGGTTTGAATTCAAAATGGTGGCGAGCATTTTCGACATTTGCTGTAAGGAATAATAATGTAAAAAATTTGAATTAAAGTATGCTTTTTAAAAATAAAATTATCACCGGATTAAGTAAGATTGTGCTTCTCTATTTCTGTTTTAACTCACAAATGAAATTTTGAATGTGTTTTGTCATCCACCTCCAAAGCCAAATTACTTTACTAAAACAGAAGAAACAGCAGTTTATAATGCTGTTTTTATGAAATTAGTTTATTAACCCTTTGAGGCGCAACCCTTTCCCAATGCTGAAAAAAGGGCAGCCGTTGCCATCGCTCAACTTAACTACCAGCAAGATGGCGGACTATCGAAACGTTCATCGCGTGCCACAGATCTAGAGAGCCTTTTTTTGACGACAGCTGGCTGTGCGCGGGCACAGCCAGCGTCAAAAAAGTGTCTCTAGATCTGTGGCACGCGATGAACGTTTCGATCGTCCGCCATCTTGCTGGTAGTTAAGTTGAGCGATGGCAACGGCTGCCCTTTTTTCAGCATTGGGCAATTATTCAGCTGTTCTCGGATTCTTCCATTTTTCAGCAGGTGTCAGTGCTGTTAAAAATAATCGTGACAATTTTTTTTCCGGGAAAGGACTTGCTAAAAAGTAAAGGATTCTCGTAGAGCTATGTCACCCGCAACTATTTTTTTAGAAATCAAATCTATTCTTCGTGACTGGCAACAATCAAAACGTCAGAGTTTGGTGCTCCCAGAGCGGGATCACTGAGCGTTAAAGGGTTAAGAAATAAATAACCTACAACGGTTTAGGCCGCTTTCGTCTAAACGCAGGGAAAGGAACTGAGTGATTAATTACGCATCTGGTCAGGAAAAGTGGGTGCAAAATAGGGGTCCTGTAAAAAATGCACTTCCTTTTGTCCAGGTCAGCCACTTTCACTTTATCTAAAAACGAGGAAAAGTCTCCCCGGTTTGAAATAACAAGCAGACAGGGGTGAGCGCCATTATCACCCACACACGAAACAGAGGCAGGCGTACACCGGATTGAACGGTAGAACTGTGCGTGTTTTTACAGTCTCAAATCCCATATAGAATTTTTCATTTACAAAAAAGCTGTCTTCATTTTCTTCGTTTTTACTTAAAATAATTGAGAACCAAAATCATAATATATTTCAGATGTTTCTAAATAAGACTTGATTGAAGTAACCCTTTAAAAATTAATTCACAGTAAGTGTTACATTAAGTAAGTATATACCTTTGCAAAAATGGGCAAAACTTGATAAAACTTGTGCCAAGTTTTATATATTAATTCGTTTTTGTCAATGCCGATGTCATGCTTTCAAAAAAGTAATAATAATAATAATAATAATAATAATGATAATAATAATCTTTATTTAACGGCTTAGAGATGGTAAGCAATTCTAAATAATAGTTGGGCAAAAGTTTCCAAAATTATGTCATTTAGATATCACAACCCATATCGCCCATGTTGTATATTTCTTTTAAGGGCTCAGCTCTGTATTAGTTTAGGGGAATTTTTAAAAATTATTATTACTATTATTATTAACTTTACAAAACTAGATCAAAATAATTACTGGGGAAAACTTATACATAAAAATATTTGTTTTAATTCGTGTTTGGGGGTGTGAACTTATATATATATATATATATATATATATATAATTTGCCCAAAATATTATTTACTGTTGTTTACCTTAAACAAATTTTAGCAAGTTTTGTCCCGTTTTACCCACCTTTTGCAAAGTATAACGTATACACAATTACAGCATATTTTTTGCTTCCAGTAACTGTCTAGATTGTAGGTTTAAAATGATTCAAAACTCATTTCTTAAAATGCAAAATGCAAATGTCTTAAAATGTTATTCTAATTAATGGTTAATTAGTTTTATTATAATAGTTTTAATAATTATATTTATACTATTATTGATATTGCAAAGATTATTGTCCCTCACCAACTGTGATTGAAACATATTTGTAAACCTTTAGTAAGAAAATCCGAAACTTTCTACATCATATCATTAATATATGGGGTATATTTTACTTATTGGGAATTTTTGTAAGAGGGCTGTATAAAAAATAAAAGTTTGTATTTATTTACATTTAATTTCCTGAAAATTTTATTCGATATCATAAAATAACTATGTAATTCATTCAATATGTTTTAGATCAACATTTAAAGAAGGAAACCATAGGCTACTGTTTTTAAGACACCCTCGATTATAGGGATTGGGAGTGATTATGATTTTTATTTCATATTAAAAATATTAAACTTTTTACTTTCACATTAAATGATCATAAAAGTTATTTAGGTTTTGCGGTTAAGGCAGATCTATACAAGGGTTGTCTCCTTAATTAAGGCATTCCTTGGGCGGTGGAATTTTTGAGGGGTTCTAACCCGAATTCACTTTACAGCTGGAGAAAACGGCCGCGTGGTAGGCCAGTATCCTAGACCTATGCACTTCAGCCGTTTACAAATTTTCATGAAACTAGTAAAAATTATTTATACTACAATGTAAAAGGTACTTGATTAATTTTTTTCTTATTTTTTATTAGATAAATTTATATCTTATCTCTCTTCTTTATAAAATTTATAGCTTATTAAGCTTTTAAGATAAACTGAAAAAAACTTGCTGAAATACCCAAGAATGATGAATTATAAATATTTAGAAGGATAACTTATCAAATATTGAACTTCATATATGAATAAAATACAGCAAGATAAAAAAGGATGCAAAAAAATCTATTATAACCATTAATATAACTTGATGTAAAATTTTGAGAGTATTATTAAGAAAAGGGAAAATACTATTCACTTTCGCTCAACAAATAAAACATTTTTGCATAAAATACTTTGTATTGCACTAAAAAATAAAATAAAATATGAATAAATATTTCAAAGAAACATTAATGTTTAGAAAGCATTTAAAACCAGAACCTGTTGGGAATGAGAAAAATTGTTTAAACGAAGTGCTTAAAAAATAACCTTGTTTAAATTAAGCTAATCTGACAGTGAATAGTTTCTTTTAAATAATATTTTCTCAAGACGCAGATTGGAGGTTTTTTTATTTTTTTAATTTTTTTTTTAATGGAACAGTTAAAGTGACCCGTCTAGTAAATGTTTAAAATAAAACTTTTTGGGGACAGAGAGGGGACACGTGCCCCCTCGATTGCTACTCTTAAAATACTTAGGAAAAGTTTAGCTTTCTAAAGAATTATCACCGCTCCCATACCAAATGAAAATTTCGAGGGGCACATGAAAGATTTGAGGGGGTCACATATCGAAATAACAGCAGAAAAGGTTAATTTCTTTTAAATTTTAAAACAAATGTTCGTTTAAAAATAAGATAACGTGTTCTCCTAATAATTCCCAAACAAAGTCATCCGTATTTGAATTACTGTATTCGTATTCGAGAAAGAAATGATCCGTTTCATTTTTGTATTCTCGGATATGAGAAAGAAATGATCCGTTTAAAATCCGTATTCACATATTTAAAAAAAAAAAAAAAAAAAAAAAATATTCGTTTTCATATCCGTATTCGCCGATCTACCTTTTATGACGATACAGCACACCGCTGTTCACACAATTTAGCACTTTTAACGGCATTTAAAGGTGTTCCAAAAGCTTTGCGGTCAGATGTGGGCACTCTTTCCTCCCTAACAAAATAGCTGGGTAACAGGTGTCAGGAACGTTTTTTCCCCCCCACTCCCTGTGTCTCTGACTAACGCGGCAATCTTGCAAAAACCTAATTTTTAACTGACCCCCCAGCTCTCGTCGAGGACGGTAGAGGAACGGTTATATCTCACTCTCCGCGCAGCCAACCCGCCAACCTGTCAAAAACCACTTTCCCCTTCATGCCCCCCTCATTTCTTCCCGATTCTACCATTCCTCTCAGAATGCTGTTTGGGTAACAAAAATCCTATAGATGGTCCCTTATGCAGGAGGAAGAAAGTCCACCCAGGGTCAAGTTTGGGGGTCACGCACGGCTATTGTTAAATCGAAGCCGTTCCACTGAAAAAAGAGATTTCCGTTGAATGTGTTTTCTTTCGGAAGAAAACTCTCATTTATGCGTTCTTTTCTTCGAGTACGGAGATCCAAATTTATTTCAAAATGAGATTTCGTTTACCACAAGTAGAGCATCGAAGTCAAATAAATAATATTTTATCAAACATTCACAAAACCTACATACATGCTTTCTGTCACCATTTACAAGGCAGTATATTTTTAAGCAAGTTATTGAAATATATATTTATCAAAGTCGATACATATATCGACTAAAATGCTAAATTAATGTATACGTTTAGTCGATACACGTATCTATTAAAGTAGGATTTAAACGTTAAAATAACGATAAGAGTTTTTTATGATTTTATACATGTTTATGAAGGTACATAATAGTATTTAACTGAACATTTTGGATTTGCCAATACATATTACAATAAATTTCATTTAAAAATAATTTTAATCGAAAAGTAAATAGGGTATAGATGAAATTAAGTTTTATTGTTATATAATAAAACTTGTCTTAAATAGAAAGACATACTTTTGTTTAAGACTTTCTGTTTACTTCATTTTCCACTGAATAAAAATTATATAGAAATGGACTAAATGTTCACTGGACCAAGAAATATTTTCTTAAATAATAAGTTTATGCTTAGTTAAGGATTTACTTAAGGCAGGTTTTATTCTGTAATGGTCCTGCCATGTGTAGGCGAGTGGATATGCACAGTGAATATGGTAGATGCATGAAGCGTGAAGAACCAAGGTTCTTGTCTACCCGCCGGTGTCGATCTGACGGCCTACATTTTTGGGCGGTTTTCTCGAAATATAACGTGAATACGCGTTAGAACCCCTTAAAAGTGACCTCGCTCAAGGCATCCTCTCCAAGAACAGACACACCCCTAGTGTTGATTTTCCTTACACACTATACAATATACTTGCTATGCATTATTATTTCATCACATTTAAGAAAATTTTCGTTAATGTTTTTTTTATTTTTATTTTTTAGTTACTGTCTCTTGAAAAATGTTATTAACGGTGCCCATTATATTAAATATTTCGTTATGAGAGAATTTAAGACTTTTCTTGGGGGGGGGAGGGGATCGAACTCTTTATAAAGTTCTTTACAAATTTCAAAAACAAACTTAGTTTAGTGAAAGAATACACACTGTTACTAATACAAGCTCTACTCTCGGACAAGCCAATAGTATATACTGAATAAATTTAAGAAAACACTTTGAGAAGCACAGAAACTGCATGACAAATTAACCTGATTCATCTTTCATTTCAAAAGACCTTAAAAAATATTGCATTTTTAAGATTTTCACTGAATGTTTATTAGGTCTGGTTTTTATAACAATGTTAATACGTCTTATGAGTGGACATTCTCATTTTTTTTTCTTTTTTTTTGTTACTTGATTCTTTTAACCTTTTACAGTCCAATGTTCCTAACTGGGAACATCGAATTAAAAATTTATTCAAAAATGAAATTTTATCAGTATTGACTTGAAAAGATTAGCAGATAAAGTTCAAAATTGACTTCATTTCTTGAAATAGAAGTTGCATTTCTATCATGACTGGGAAACTGGAAAAAAATCATGAAAATAGATATTTATAGAGCTATCTTGATACATCCTCCCCTCCTCCAAACTTAATTCAAATCTTTACTGAAATTTAAATATAAATCTTTTATTAAGTCTTAATATTTCATTTATTACTTAAACTACCCATCAGTGTATTCAGTTTTTGAAACCAATGTAAATTATAGTCAAAAATGAATCACGGAAAAAAGCGCACAATATTGAATGGGTTTGTATATTTAGAAGATAAGGGGGGGGGGCATGAATTTTAAAAAATGTGAGAAACAAGTGGGCGTCCAAAAGGACGTAAACAGAGGTACTTTAGTGTATTTTGTATTTATCTCTATTGAAAATTGTCATTCAGACAACTTTTCCAAGAACAGTGACCTAAGTATACAGTGTGCAGAGTAGCCCATAGCCGTCCGAAAGGCCTCATTGCTCTTTACCGTTTCATGATTTTTTTTTTAATATTGTGAATTTTTTATCAGTTTTATACTAAATTTTTCATAATCTGAATGACCCTCCTTCCCCTCCCAATAGTTCAATTTGTTTGTATTCTTAGGACAAAGTCCAAAACTAGTCATTCAGTAACAAATTATAGCAGTTTCGAAAATGTTAAATACCATCTCTCACCTAACAGGCAACCCTAAAAAAAGAATCCAAGACTCCACATATTTAACATGCAAGTTCTCTGTAATATGTTATCACATTCAGTCTGATTTGTAATCAGCTATGGCTTGTTATTACTGGTTTTATTTTTAAAAACTTCTTAAAAAACTGTTTGTATCAAATGTTAGTATAAGTGTAATGTTTTCAAACAAATTTTCATTTCTAAATGCTAAAAAAAACCCTTTTTAAAGGAAACTGGCTAAAAATTATTTAAAACTCATTTCTTAAAATGTAAAATATCGGCTATAATAACTGTAATTAAAATTAATTTTTAATTAGTTTTGTTGGAATAGTTTTAATAATTATATTTTTACCATTATTAGTATTGCAAAGCTTATTCCCCTTCACCAACTTTGATTAAATATGCGCACCGGAAAAAAAGCGCATGATATGAATGGGTTTATTTTTTGAGTTGAGAGAGGGGGGTGGGGGGCGTTAAATGAAAAAAATGTGAGAAACAAGTGGGCGTCCAAAAGGGCGTAAACAGAGGTACATTAGTGTATTTTGTATTTATCTCTATTGAAAATTGCCATTCAGATAATTTTTCCAGTAGCCCCATGGCTACCATGGCTGTCCGAAACGTCTCATTGCCCTTTAGCTTTTGATAAAGTTTTGGTTTTTTTTATACAAAGAAAAGAAATTACTGCAAAACAAATTTGAGCCCAGTACTCAAGGTATTAGGCACCCCTAATTGAATGCCCTCACCTCCCTCTTCTACAAATTTGAACCCAGCATTTAATTGAGGGCTAAGTGAAAATACAAGTGTTTCCACAGAATTCAAGGGGGTAGAAAGGAAATCGCTGTGCTTAGCTTCGACCAGCTGGTCACATGATTTTAAATCCCCCCCTCTCCCCTGGAGTTGCGGACTGTGTTGATTGGCAGCAGGGGCGTAGCCAGGGGGGGTTAGGGGGGGTCATAACCCCCCCATGAGAAATTTTTTGCCATATAAAATGTATATTCTTCACTATATTATCACATATATGTATACATATATATGAGTTGCAGTAGTCGTAATCCCCCCCCCATGAAAAATTTCTGGCTACGCCCCTGATTGGCAGAAAAGCCTCTTTGCGTAGTTTGAGTGACAGCTTGTTCAGCAAATAGCTGACAATGATGATGGCGATTGCGCAGAGCCAGCTTAGAAGGAGAAAAAAAAAAAAAAAAAAAAAAAAAAACGATTATTTAAGTAAGATGCAAAGTGAAATGGCGTAGCTCGATGATAATATTTATGTAGGATAATAAATATTTCAATCATATTTTTAAATTTCATTACATATTTTTCAAATAAAATGCTGCAGAATATTTTTGTATTTATCACCCTAATGTTTATGTCATAGCATTTATTTATATTAACGTGACCAACATTTTTATTTTGAGGCAGCTAGTTAATTTTTAAAAGTCAAATAAAAGCAGAAACTAGTGCAAAACAGTATTCTGTTTTAAAGCTTTTTATAGACGAAACAGTTTTGCTTTCATTGAAGGAACAATTACTATTCATAGTGTTCTTGGTATTTAAATATTTGCTGTCAGTATTCAAGGCGTCCTCGAAAATAAAGAACATCTGTTCATTATATTTATTGTGAGATCTTCACTTTGCTCCACTAAGAAAGTTATTTTCTTTTATATGTTCCGACCGATCAACAAAAATCGCTACTTTTGACAAGTGCAAATGTTAAGTTTGCTCTGAATAATGGCCTGACGACACTGTGCTGTTTAGCTAAAAAATGTGTGGCTATACCGTATTTACTCGCGTAATAGTCGCCTTCTCATAATTGTCGCACCCCCATTTTGAAGCAGAAAAAAATAGCTTTAGAGTTCCAAAAGTGAATATTTGTTTACAACGAATGAATGTGTAGTAAAACTGTAACAAACGACGATGACCATCCCTAGTGTCAATCTATGTGCTTACAATTCTCTTTTGTTGCTTTCCCTTTTGAAAGAGACTTACCATAAATCTTACCGTAAACACTTCAAATAGTGTCACTTTCGCATTTTATATAGAATGCGTCAAGAATACCGCAATAGACACGGCTATCCCGAAATATGAGATGGACTATTCTCTAATCAATGGTTTAGGGGGGAAAGCAGTCATTAAATCCTCTTTCGTAAAATACTTCTGAAACTCCTGTCAAAAAGCCGACGAAAAATAATCAGTGATCGGAATATTTACTTTGCATTCATACTGCCTCCCAGGGGTTGAAAGCCTGGGTGGTCAAATTGTTTTTATCTGTAAATTGCCATTCATTTATTTGGCTTTTCCCGTTCTTTTGAACAAAATATTGCAAGGAAAGCAGATGCATGATTTTTATGCTTTTTTTCTTATCAGAAACAGCTCACAAATGTATTTTTCTAATTATTGTCCTGGTTGGTTCATATTACTTACTTTAGGTGCAACATGCTTAGGGCAGTTGTTTTCTGTGTTGTTCCAAATCAGTATTTTAGTATATATGAATTCTGTACTATTTGAAATCTTTACGTTCTAAATGATATATGAACGCTGCAAGTGCATTGAGCAGTAAATAATATGAATAAAGTACAGACTATATTTTGTTGATGTTCTAATTCTTTTTTTTTCCCCTCAAATTTACAAATTATGTCTTATAAGAGAAAAAAGGGACGAGGAGCTTTTTACTAAAACTAGGTGAGGAGTCTTTAATATTGGCTTTTTTAGCTTTAAAGTTCCCAAAAGCTTACCCCAATCTTAAAACACACGCATACGGTGAGCGGAAAGAACAACACACGCAAGAAACGACACAAGAAAACTAGGACATGGTCTAGGGCTCCTAAAATTTTAAGGGGCGATTGTTAATATAATTTAAGAGAAGATTACTTAATCAAAATTATTTTTGGTAACAAAGGCCATCAATTCAAAAATATTAATATCAGCAAAGGAAAAAGAGGACGATAAATCACATCGAATGCATTGAGCATGCTGTGCCCCCAAAAATCTTAATTAGGCTTTACCATTAACATAGTTATTCATGATTATTAAAGCGCAACTATATATTTCGAGAGTCAACATCCCCCACCCCAACACTGCAACACACGCACAAAACTTGAAAGATAATAAATTTTATTTAATAACCAAACATTTTATTTTTACTATAAGATACAGTAATAAAGTTTATTTTATAATAATGTGTTTAGATTTTAAAGTTTTCATGAACTTAAAAATAAAAAAAAAGATAATAAAACTATTCCTTCCTAGTTCAGTTTTATCCCCGGTCAGTTTTTTATGACTTAAATCACCTTATGTTAATTGCGTTACATTCACATTTTATTCACTTTCACAGTAACAAGACAAATTAAACACTTTTTGATTAGAAAAAGTAATCTTTTAAATGTATATTTTTAGTGATGTGTATCACTTTAAATGCTTTTTAAATATCTTATGCATTTTATTTCATTTATTTGACTACATTTTAAATGCTTCCAGATAAATGATCACAATTTTTATCCGCTTTTGAAGAACTCTCCCCCCTCTCACACACAAATAAATTAATTAATTAATAAAAAAAACTCTTCTGAACAATAGTTTTGCTATAATTATTTCTATTGGTATCAAAATACAACAGAATTTTACAGTGTAAAATGATTCATACAAATAATACATGTTCTGTTGTAGATTAGGCATTAACAGAATTTCTTTTTGATTTTTACCTAAACAAGCACTTCCTCTTGAAAATAATCAATTAAAGAAATACTTAAACTCGTTACGTAACTTAATTCATTAAATTTATTATAATTTGTCACTTATTTCATTTGGTTGTTTTGTTGAACAAGAACGATAATTGATAATCCAGAATTGGCCATACAGATTTAACGGTCACAATCATCGTGTGTACATGTTTCTCTTAGATCCATAGTCCGATTCCCTATCAATGGCCTGTTTCTACCTCAAATTAACATTAAAAAAATCAGTGTTATTAAAGCCCATCCAAATAAAGCAATAATATAAATATATATAAGAAGAATTTTCCTATCTGTGTTTGTGTGTATGTTCATTAGATATAGGTGCCTAGACCGTTTGTTGGATCTGGACTAAATTTATCACTAGTCTATTGAGCGATTTCCTTCTGTGTCCATCGTTGCTTCCCGGCACTGGTTTTTGAAGGAGTACGCTGTGGCCTCAGTGGGACTAACGAAGCCGGGAAACAACGGCGGACACAGAAAGAAAGACACTGCATTTGCGTCTTTGCAACGGTGGAAAGAGAAGCAGACAATAATTTTTAGGCTCGTTAACACCTGCAACGGTAGTTTATCTTTGTGTGTGTGTAAAAGGGGGTGGGCGTACACACTTTTTTTTATTCTCGTAAATGAATTTCAATTTTCAAAAGAAATCAATCTTTAAGTCTGAAAATTATAATTCCGAGGGGCGTTTTTTACATTTCACACACCACACACACACACACACACACACACACACACAGACAGACAGAGATAGAGAGAGGGGGGGGGAAGATAAAGAAAAAAATGTCAAGTACAGAAACGCAATGTGGAAACAAATCTCAAGAGTGTTGTGTATCGTGCTCCAAAGTTGTGCTGAATAGTGTGCAGGTTTTTTATTTTTATTTTTATGCATGTAATTTTATTTTTTTTCATGTAATAAATGAAATTTAAACGCAAAGCTTTAATATAAATAATTTATCTACACTTATAATAAGAAAACGAAAACGACAAAACGCATATTTATACAAGTAAATTACATATTTTTGGCATTTTTGCCAATATCTGGCTTTTAAAATTCTTTTGACTTTGTTATATCAGTAATTTCATTGAGTGGTCAAAATAATTTTCAAAATCAACTGATATGAAATTATGTAAATAAGAAAGAAACATTTTTCAAAACACTGAAACACTTATCTTTAGCATAGTTTTTCTTTCCATGTAATTAATTTATTCTTTGTAACATTCAGTTATATTGATGGAATTCAATTACATTGACAAATGTAGGTTTATAGACTGGCCACATGCAAGCTTTCTAGCATTTTTAAAATGTTAATAATTTTCTCATTGTTATTATTAAATGGTATGGTCAATTGATAAATGAACACACACAAAAAAAAGAAAAGAAAAGAAGAAAATTTTGAATAACCGAACAAATTTCAATCTTTCAGAATACTATATTCAACAATATAAGTATTTAATAAGCATGTAATATTTCTCTGAAAATCTAACGGAATATTGTTTTGGTGAATAAAAAATTTCGTTTTACAGTATTCTAAAATTCTGGCATTATAATTCTTCCTGTCCTATAAAATTTCTGCTCACTTGATGTATTTCTATGAATTTCCGATTACAAAAGTACTTATACATTCCACAACCAACTATTAACTCTGTAAAAAAATATCTCTCGAATTTGCTGATTTTTCATCATTTAAAATTCTACGGGATTCCTTGTGTTGATAAAAGTGATCCGATCAGAGATAGTACATTAAAACTTTATTGATTTAAAATATTAAAACCCTTTAAATATTTACATAACGGGCTTTTAAAAACAGTCCAACTTGATACATCCAATAACGCACTGTTAAATTTGTAAAATGCGTTATAAAATATTAACAATTAAATAATTGATGAACATTTTCAGATGGCTGAAGCATGAGTGCCCAGCGTTCTGGCTTACTGCGCAGTTGTCGATCTGGAGTTTTGGGAGGTTTTTCCCCAGATGTAACGTAGATACTCGTTAGGCCTCCTTAAAAAGTGCTCGCTCAATACATTTTTCTCTTTGGAAGATAGCCCTAGAATGCTCTGCCTGAACAAAACAACAATATTAAATAATTGCGGGGATATTGTTTCTTTATCGTAGAAGAGGGAAAAAATCGCCCATCAACATCTTGTTTTCTTCCAGCACTTTACAAAGTTTCTGCAATTCACTTTATTTATGAATTTAACTTTGAAATCACCAAAATAAAATAAAAATGTTTAAATAAAAAATGTTAAGAAATGCAAGTTTATTCCGGGTATAAGTTTGAATTCAAGCATTTAATTTAAATGCATAATTCATTTGATAAAACTTATCGTAATCAGTATTTTGTTTTGAAGTTTGTGTTCAGTTAAAGGAAGTCAAAATTATAGTTTATTCCAAGGAAAATACATTCTTGAAAAAACTTTCCGCTATACGCGATATCTGCAAAAACCTTTTAATTAATCTCTCTAAAAATGTAATTTCTGCTTACATTAATAATTCATATGTATTTGTATCAAATTGTCTCCTTAGAGTATTTATTATTAAAGCGGACTACACTCGAGATTTTTTCTTTTTTTTGGGGGGGGGGGAGGAGCGGGGACATTATTTGTTGATAAAAAAATTCTTATAATATTTTTCATTTTCTTTCTAGGTTTGGTATTATGAAACACATTTCGGAAGAGGGGCAAAAGTTTTGTTATGCCACTGCTGACTGCTGTTCATAAGTTAAATGAAGGGGGCATGGCCATTTGATTAGACTAAATAAATATGATAATCAAAAATTTTGACCCTAGTAGCCCCCTTGCTCTACTTCCTGTGCGTCGTGTAGTGCAAATGAATACCTATATATGTATATAATTTAAATTGTATCGTTACTATAGTAATTACTTAACTATAATCAGTATTTTAATTTTTGTTCGATTATTATAATTTCGTACTTTTAAAGTTACAGAAGAATTCATTAATTTTCTTTTCATAAGAATGAGTATGATTTAAAAGTCCCTCAAAAAAGTTTAAGTTTATATTAACCCATTTATGCCTAGCGTCCCTTTTTAGGGACGGCATTATCGCTATCATTCGAAAACGTTATTTATTTTTCCTAGCCTTTATTCGCGAGTATTGAACCTCAATTCCACAAAATATTTTAATATGGCAAGTAGGATGTTGACATTTCAATTTTTATACATAACGATTTTAAATGAAATCATCCCTTGTTCAAAAAGTTGACATCAGAAATTTATCAATTACTTCTGGTGTTAGCAAAAATCGAAGAAAGTCGCAAAAATATCCAGGCACGAATGGGTTAAACCAATAGCTTTTTCCTAAGTAATGAAAAACATCGCTTTGAATTCAAACCCATGGTCAAGTATTCTTCCATCCCATTCGGCTTTTGTATTTTGAAGACGGGAAAGCATAGAACGATACGACAGCTCTAGGGAGGAGGGGGGGGGATGAGGGACTATCGTTAAGTTGAATTCTGTAATCCCACGATCTCGTTGCTGACCTATTGAATTAGAAAGAGTCTTCACTCACTCTGCTCTCCCAGTATTTTCACCCCACTCTGGGGTTACCGCGGGTTCTGAGACGACACCAGAGGAACTCCCTTTCAAGATGGGGGTAGACACTTTTTAGACCAAATGGCGTATACACCCCTACCACGACCACCAGTAAATTTGTTTGTAAAAAACATTCCTTTTTTCCTTTTAATAATTTATTTACTATTTGACTCAAAAGCTTACGCAGTTTTTATGCAGTCTTCAGTACTGGGGTTATACGGCAATTAATTGCGTTTGCTTGTGCGATTACGGTCAATTGCATACACTACTGATCTAGGCCGAGGGAGGTGCCCTTCGTAGTAGGGGGTGTGGTCTTTCTAAGGTGTTTTAACTCGTATTTACGTTAAATTTTGGAGAAAACCACTGAAAACTCCGACTGGGTCGACGGACATGACCTGAGTTTAGACCAGGCACCTTCCGACTCCCAGACAGTTTTATGCAGTCGACCAGTGATGGGGCGTGAATTAAATATGCTATCATTCTATAACAATTATGAAAAAAACATTTCTATCTTCATTAAAAAAATGAATTTTAAGACATCGTGTTTCAAAAATGGCGATAATCTTTTTTTGCACAAGAAAGACAAATAGAGAGTAGAAACAGACAATAGAAAATTGAGAGACAAATAGACAATTGAGAGACAATAGACAATTGAGAATACAAATAAATTTCGATTATTTTAATAAATTTTAACTTGTCTCACTTCAAATTCAATGACGCACGTTACAAGTTAGGTACACAGACATATTAAAAGACCAGGAATGGCTTACTATCTGAAGAAGCCCAGATAAAAGAAAATTTTTTCCTGAGGAGAATAGGGCAAATGATAAAAATTCATCAATGAGTATATGTGCATATATAAAGAGAACACTAAGCATAACATACATACATGAATTAAAATCCCACTTATGTGTGTGATTATGGCAACGCTACACTAGGGCTATCTGACAAGGGGGGGGGTGCCTTGGTAGGAGGACTTTCTAAGGGGTTCTAATGCGTATTCACGTTACATCTGGAGAAAACCTACCAAAACGCCAGACCGTTAGATCGACAGCCGCGCGATGGGACCCGAACCTGTGACCTTCACACTTCGGTCATCTACCATTTTCAGTGGCATAACCACTGTGCCATGGTGAGGCTAAAAATCCCACTTATATATACAGGGTGTCCAGTGCTAACGGTGCCCAATGGCTATTGCCTAAACTGTTAGAGACACATAGTTCCAATTGCAGAAATGCTTTAAATTGCATAATTTCTTATATAAGAAACAATCATATAAAAGTCAATAAATCAATAAAAAAATTATGAAATTTTAAATTTTTATACGATCCCCGCAGAAAAAAAAATTAAAAATAGAAATTACAATTTTCTTCTTCTTTTTTTTATATAATCCAATGCTTTTGCTAAGTCTCTCTACTAATATTTATCAAAATATAAATGCTTTTTCTTATTAATAAGGAATACAGAAGAAAGTTCTTCAAAATCCCTTAACAGGCAGTAAATTTAGAGCAAAAACAAGAAGTGAAACAGGCGAAATGTTATCACCCCCCAAGCGCTGAACAAAATCGGTGCTGCTTTACTTTTGGTGTTTTTTAGGGACACCAGCTTAAACCTTCCAGGCCTGATTACGTAATCTCTCTTTAAATTAACTTTTTCATAATGATAGAAATTAAATTTGTAGTTAAAAAATAAAATAAAATATCAGGATAATTAATTTTTTGAGTAAAATTAATAATCCTTTTTCTTTATGTGCACGGATTAGGACAATCTGTTCTCTACGATAGCTTGTGTAATTTTTCAGATAGTTGTAAAATTTTTGTGTACTTTTTCAGCCAGTTCTGAAAGAGTTAAATTGGCTGGGTTACTGTGGGATATTGGTGATGGTGTACTCATTGAGTAATTTTACCGTTAAAAATATAAAATTCTTCCTTAGTTAAAGAAACTTAAACTTTTCGACTTAAAAAAAAATTCACAACTTTGTTGGTTTTGTTTTATCTTCTGTAAGAATCGGATGCATCGATATAAAAGAATACTGAATAGACTGTTAAATACTGAAAAACTGCTGCTGACAGGCTAACTAAATTATGAAATGAAAAAATGAAAGACCAATGTCAATGCTTTAGGGACGCAGTGCTGATATGTAACATACGCCACTTCAGGAACTCCTTATTTTAATTCAATAGCGTTTATAATAAAATTATAAAAGTACGGACTGGGGAGAATATAGCAACGGCGAGATTCAAAATGGTAAAAGAAAATTAAAATTGTAAGGTCATTTCAGTATTCGTACTTTTTCAAATTATTTAGTTTACACATTTAAGAGTGTGTAATCAAAAATGACAGGCAGGTAGGTGGGCCATAACGGTTTATTGAACGTTACAGTATGCATGTTGAAATATGATGAAATTCTTTAATACAACCCGCCAATTCAAACTGGAATCCGAAATAATAATTTAATTCTGAGGATGAAATTCTCCTAAGTTTTAGGATTTCTACCCGTCATAAATAAAGAGTAGGGAAAATCCCTTTTAGTTTATTAATAACCGTATAGATGGCAGCACTACTTTTTACTGAAATAGAAAAATTGTCTGGTGCATACTGGGTGTCCCCAGAAAGCTGGTAACACTCTAATTCTTTACCTGTTACAGATAGGTGGGGAATGTAAATTGAAAAAATATTCAAAATAAGGTCGGAAAAAAGACTACCTTGAGAAAGAATGTCTCTTACACTTTTAAAAATTAACACTGTTTTAATTTGTACGCGACCCCTCTACAAAAAAATTACCATCCGCCGTACAAGGAATGTGCCCCTATACAATAATGACGTGATGAACAAAATTTCAGCCTTTCATTATAAAACGTCACAGAAATATGAAGAGAAATATATTCCGACTTAAACCACTTTTCGATGCCCAGGGCCGGCCCGAGGGGCCCCAGGAGAACCGGAAGAGAAGGGCTTTTTTTCTATCATGTCTTATGTAAGTTACTGCTAGCACTGCTAGTATATTTTAGCTTTATTTTTCGGCTATCTTCGGGATATATCGCTACCATATGCCAACCTTGGTTTACAGAGGAATCCGATAGCTCGTGGAAAATGTTAATTTTATACCATTATTCAAATCAAATATGAAAACAGGGGGGAAAAAATTAAAAACTCTTACATGCATTTTAATTACTGCCGGTGATTCGTAACTGTTCCTTCCAAAAATAAACTATTTCCCAACTTGAAAGGAAAAGCATCAGTCAACTTATAAAAAAAAGAGGTGAAAAAAAGGTGAATATAGCGTTATAGTAAATGTAACGTAAAATCCAAAAAACGCGATCCCCTGCACGCACACACATACACACACTCACTCTGCATATGTGTTCGACTCTGCTCTCCTCCTTCCGTTTTACTCAGTAGACATTATATTGGTGAAAATATAATTAAAAGGCGCATTCAATAAATAATGAGCTGGAGTCATAATATTACCTCTGTTGTCTCAGGTGCGCATGGCTCGTTGTTTATTGAATTTCCCTTATATTTCGATTTCTGGCGTTCTTCATTAATCTTAGTTTTTGAAAATTTATAGGAAATTTATTTTTTGCACCAGAAACTTAAATGAGTGATTCACAAGAAAATGTAGTTTAAGATGGCAAAAAGAAACTGTGTACTTTTATTAAAAACATATACAAAATAGACAATTAATCCAGTTTGTAAGACCCTGGCCACCTTGAACATAAAGTTAAGCGCACAGTGTTCGGTAATTTTTCCACAAGCGCACACGTCTTCTGAACAGTACACAGCCAGTAATACCAGCAGGACAAACGGGGCCTTTGACAAGGGCCCACAGATTTTAGGGACCCCAAAATCTTATATTCTCTACTTAAAAGAAAATTCTACAATAAAATTACTAACAAAGTTCCAAAAAAAAATTTTTTTTTTGAACTATGAAGTATAAACAATGAAAATAATTCAAATTTAAACTTTATAATCTAATTTTAGTCAAGAATATTAAAAGAAAAAATACATTTCCAGAATATGAGAGTCAAAATTTTTCCCTGGAGGACCCATTAATGATACTTCAGAGAAGAACGATCTATGGTACATATGGGCAACCTCCGGCCTGAGGGCCAGATCTGGCGCTCCTCGACTTTTAATCAGGCCCGCGGAACAAATCAAAACCTCATATAAAACTGACATAAACTATGGTTAAGGCGTAACCGGAAGGTTGCGGGTTCGATACTGGCGTACCACTAAAGACCACCGTGTACATGCGGTGTACGTGCACGTTAAATCCGTGGTTTCGAAAGTCCTCTCGGCGGTCACTAGCAGTCTCCGAGGGGTGCCAATATTCAGAAATCCCCCACCTTTTGATGAGGATCAAAATTGCAGCGGGAAACTCCGGGAAGGACGTACCTCTAAACGACACATTCAGTGACGTGAGCTTTCCTCTTCTGGCAAATAAATAAATATATATAAATCCCGATATTACGGCTCGCGACTTCGCTAACATCCTAAAGTTTGGCTGATGACTTCCTTAACATCCTAAGGCTTGGCCCGCAAATTTCAAAAGGCTGCCCATACCTGATCTACTGTAATCTTTCTTCCGTTAGTCAGTTTGATGACTGGTGGGGCATGAAACTCGAAAACATCGTCCCCAGAAAAAGAAAACCATCACAAAAATTTTTAAAAATTTAATTTGTACACATTTTTATGAAATACGACGATGCCTTCTTTCGAGGGCTTATGATGCCAAGGATGATGTAGGCAAGGGTGTGTTACTTCATTTCCTTGTCCAGGACAGTGAAAACTGCTTTAAAATTATGGTTTCGTTCAAAGGAAATTGCACGAAAACTGACTTTCAGTATTAATGTGATAAAAATAAGTCCAGGCGCCGGCCTCTTTAAGCAGAGCCATAGGCAATCGCCTACATTCACACTCCCTTGGGCCGGCCCTGCTATGCCTCTTTAAGGGAAAAAAATCACGTCGGATGTGTTTCAAGGGTCGTGCAGAAACTACGGAAGAAAATTATTTCTTGCACTCTAGCATTACATGTTCCCATTTAAATACATTTATAGCCCCTGATCATCTTTTTTTAAAGATATCTCTGAGACGTTTCATCATGAAAGGCTGAAATTTTGCGCATTACCTCATTTGTAAGTGGAGTCCGCTTTACTAACTGGGTGCTTCTTTGTGCGAGGTCGGTATACAAATTTCGAAAGTGTAACTTTTTGAAAATTAACGAGAGGAATTTTTTTTCTTACTTACTTTAAACATTTTTTCAGTTTGCATTGCCCACTTATCTGTAGTAGAAAGAATTAAAGGGCGTTACAACTCTTTTGGGACACCCTGTATATATCGAGAGGATCCCTTTCTAGTCTCACCATGGCACAGTGGTTATGCCACTGGAAATGTTGTTGTTGTGGGATTAAGGCCAATTATCTGCACTAGGGAATCTAGGATTGTGGGTGGAGTGCCCTCCGTGGGGCTTTTTCTATGGGGTCCTAACCCGTATTTACGCTAATTTCGGAGGAAACCACGGACAACTCCGAACGGTTAGGTCGGCGGACGCGACCTGGTTTCGAACCAGGCATCTATATGTCACTGGAAATGGTAGACGGGCGAAGTATGAAGGTCCTGGGTTCGGGTCCCATCGAGCGTCCGTCAACCTAACCGTTCGGAGTTTTCCGTGGTTTTCTCCGAAACTTAGGGTAAATAAGGGTTAGGACCCCTTAGAAAGACTCCCACGGTGGGTACCCATGTTGTGTTGTCCTTCTGACAAGGATTTATAAGTGGGATTCGAGCCAAGCGCACAAATCCGATTTACGTGTTCACAACAATAACAAGAGCAACACATCCCTTTCTATAGTATTTTCTAAACCATCCTTAAATGCACCTATGGTAATCGCACATTAGATAACTTTTATTGTAGTAAGTATTTATACTGAAAGGCCTTAATAGACCAAACGCTGGTAATTTTTTTTCTAATTGCTGAAATCCCTATACTATTAAACGCGTAATGTATGTATGTTTGTCCGAGCGATCTCGGAAACGGCTCTAAAGAATTTTTTAAAATTTCATGCCTGGCTGTTTTTTGGGTCCAGGAAATGATTGCGCTAGGTCAAGTGGCTGAAAAAAAACTTTGAACCCCTCAAAATGTAATGTGTGACTAAGGCAATGCTACTCTAGGGCGATTTGCCTAAGGGGAGGTGTCTTGGTAGGAGGACTTTCTAAGGGGTTCTAACGCGTATTCACGTTACATCTGGAGAAAACCTACCAAAACTCCAGACCGTTAGATCGACAGCCACGCGATGGGACCCGAACCCGGATCTCCACACTTCGGCCATCTACCATTTTCAGTGGCATAACCACTGTGTCATGGTGAGGCCCTCAAAATGTAAAATTTTCGTTTTGGACGGTAGCACCATCTATTGATCATTTGGGAAGCACAGTTGACTCGATCTTCGTACAAGGAACGCTCAAATAAGTTTGGGGCGGATTAAAAAATAGACGTCATCGGTATATAATAGTAAAAATCAATTTCGCAAAGAAACAAAATAAATGGAACTTGATATCCAGTACACAGACAAATAAATATTTTAATAATTATATATTATACTTTTCAGCTACATAAGTTTTTTAGAATAAAAAAGTTATTTTTATATTTAAAACTGTCGTCCTGGCAACCAGCGAAAGAAAAAGAGAAAACCAATCCCGGTTGTCATTCTGGAAGCACCTTGATGGAATATACGTAAATAATTTAATTATTTTTAATTCATAGTTATTAATATAAAGCTATTCGTAAATCTTCTGTCAAAAATTGTCTGCATTTATTACTTCCCCCTTTTGTAACTTACGTAAAACTAAATGTATTCACTCAACAATTAACTATTTTTAAGTTTTGTCATTTGAAAACTGCTTCCATGTCCTCTGTGTTGACTATCTCAAACTGTGTTTGATTATAATAATTTTTCAGCAGCCGTTTTTCAGTATTAAACAATCTAGTCACTTGTCCTTCTGTATCGATGAATTCAAATTGTATGTGAGTAGATACTAAAACTATAAGGTACTGTAAATATTTTTCTTGTATTTTATTGAACCATGCGATGCGAATTTAAAAAATGCATGAAAGTTTCAGCTCAACTGGATAATTTAAATGAAAATCACACACTTTGCAGTGATACATAGAAAGAAAAAAAGATCCTGTGACGTAACATGAAAATTACAAGTTTTTTTTTTATTGCGGCACTAGGTTAAATTCTACTTTAACCGCTTTATTCCGCCAAGTTGACGAGAAATATTTAAATCTATTAACCCAGACGATTTTTTTAAAATGTGGCAACCGTTTATAATGAAGCGATCTTTGAAACTCCATTCAAATTAATTTTGCACGTGATCAGCCATCAGTTTCGTTTCACATAGTTTTTGATTCACTGCAGATGAAGGTTTCAACTCATTTATTTTATCATCGCCTAAGCCACATATCGGCAACTGCCGGCCTTCCACGGCTTTGAATCTGGTCCGTGGAATTCTGTATAAAACCCAAATAAACCATTCAAAATCCCGTATAAATCCCCTTACCTTAAATAATAGTTAGGGCCCCTTAGAAAGACCTCCCACGGAGGGCACCGCGCACATAGGCCTAGATCCCACGTGTAGATAATTGGTCTTAATTCCACGACAACAGCAGCCCATGTAAATCCCTATTATGCGGCCCGCGACTTCGCCAACTTCCCAAAGTTTGGCCCGCAACTTTTCAAAGGTTGCCCATGCCTGGTCTAAGGAATAAATAGGGCTGCTAAAGTCTGGTTACTAAGATGTTTTCTAATAATTTTTCCATTCTAATTGAGCCGTGGATTAGACTGTGTAGTTTTGTGTTGTGCACTTTTATTGAACTAGAGGATAAAGCCCGTTGTGGAAACAATTACAACGGACGCTAGAATGTCTACACTCAGAATATTTAATCTTTACCCACTTAAAATAAAGAAGTTTAATTTTTATTATATACCGAAATCGGAATTGCATACTCTGCAGAAACTTTTCACATTCGAAACATTTCGTTTGGTAGGAACATTTAAAAAAAAAAAAAAAATGTTAAACTATAATTTAGAAGAACTATTTTAAGCGAATCGTAATCGTAATCGTAATTTTCCCTTCAAAGCCTGATAACAAACCGTGACTTCAGTATGACGCCAATGTCACTTGCAATACCTAATTTCGACACGCAAATGATAAACTTTTTGTACTCTCGAAAATAAAATGGAGATGAAAATAGCAAAAAATCGCTTAAAAATCAGGGGAACTGTAGATTTTCAGATTTTAGAAGTATAGCAGATTTTTTTACAAATTTATGAAAATTTTCAGGTTGATCATACCACAAACGGTGAGCATTACACGCTATTAGACGATAAAGTTTTAATCTGCTTGGATTAATGATGGTAAAAGTTTTATTTTTGTGGGTTGAACCGGAAACGTGACATAGTGAGAGTTCAGCATAACTATATAGTAGGATACGAGGTATTTTAGATTTAATCGAGGTTAGAAGTTTCTTTTTTTTTAATCCACCCGTTTTTATATTATTGTCAACGTTTATGTAGCAATTAAAGTTATTATAAAGTTTGGCCGTCGATGGCGGCAAAGAAGTTTACACATTTAAGAATGTGAAATCAAAAGTGACAGGCAGGTAGGTGGGCCAACTCTGATAACGGTTTGTTGGATGTTACAGTATGCATGTTGATATATGATGAAGATCTTTAATACAACTCACCAATTCAAACTGGGATCCCAAATAATAATTTAACACTTAAGTCTCTCCAAGTTTAGGATTTCTACCTGTCATAAATAAAGAGCAGGGAAAATCACTTTTAGTTTAATAATAACATTATAGATGGCAGCACTACTCTCTGTTCAAATAGAAAAATTGTCAAATGCATACTGGTTGTCCCCAGAAAGTTGGTACTACCAGGGCCCGTTTATCGGCAGGGCAACCGGGGCATTTGCCCTGGGCCCACCAATTTCAAGGGCCCAAAAATGTTGTATTTTTGAACAAATTTATGTTTGATAAAAAATTTTCATTTGTTAAAAAATTTATATTCTTTAAAAAATTTTGTATCTAATTAGATGTCATTCACGACTTCAATCGGGACCTAGCTTCTAGGTACGTTATATCCGATAGTACGTTATATCCTAGGTCCGTTATAACCGGTGTGCACTGTATTTATATTTAGTACTTAAACAAACAGTATATTTAAGTAGCTATATGTATCTAAAATAACTTAGATGCATAATACTGTTTTCGTGCAATTTCCCGTAAAATATTTATGGTCCGGTGCAAAGGCCCCAAAATTTGTGTTTGCCCTGGGCCCAATATTGTGATGATCGGGCCCTGGGTACTACTCTTCTAATTTTTCACCTTTACCTGAGATAGGTGAGGTGGGGAATGCAAATTGATAAAATGTTCAAAATAAGGTCGGAAAAAAGACTACATTAAGGAAGAATGTCTCACTTTCAAAAAGTTACACTTTTTAAATTTACACGCGACCCCTGTAGAAAAAAGATTCCTATCCGCCGTATAAGGAATGTACCCCATACACTAATGGGGTGATGCAAAAAATTTCTGCCTTTCATTATAAAACGTCACAGAGATATGAAGATAAACATGTTCCGACTTAAACCACTTTTCGACAGTCCAGGGCCGGCCCGAGGCGCGTGCGGGGCCCCAAGCAAACTGAAGAGCGGGGCCTCTTTTCCATCATGCCTTATGTAAGTTACTACTAGCACTGATAGTACATGTTAGCTTTATTTCTGGGCTATTTTCGGGATATATCCCTACCAGTAGCGGATCCAGAAATTTTTTGGGGAGGGGCCAAATTTTGAAGAAAGCTTATATCACTCAAACAAAATGTACAATAAAGCAAAATTTTAGTCTAAAATAATGTAAAACTTTTTTGGGAGGGGTAAAAAAAGATCATTTTATCTACTTAAAGTATGCAATAAAGCATAATGTTACGCTTTAGCAATCTCTTTTTTCGGGGGGGGGGAGGTGAAGCCCCGAGCACCTCCCCTGGATCCGCTACTGTTCGCTACCATATTCCAACCTCGGTTTCCAGTAGAATCCAATAGCACGTGAAAAATATTAATTTTACATAATTATTCAAATCGAATATGATAGCAGGGGGAAAAAATTAAAGGCTCTTTCATGTATTTTAATTACTGCCAATGATTTATAACTGTTCCTTCCACAAATAAACCATTTCTGAACTTGAAAGGAAAAGCATCATCCAACTTATTTAAAAAAAAGAATTGAAAAAAAGTGAATATCGTAATAGTAAGTGAAACATAAAATCCAAGAAACGCGTCCCCCCCCCCTACACACACTCACACACACACTCACGCTGCATATGTGTTCGTCTCTGCTCTCCTCCTTCCCTTTTACTCAGTAGACATTAAATTGGTGAAAATATAACAAAAGGCCCATTCAATAAATTAACGAGAGAACTTTTTTTAATGTCCGTTTTTTTTCTAACTTACTTTAAACATTTTAAAAATTTACATTGCCCACTTATCTGCAATAGAAGGAATTAAAGGGCGTTACACACCCTGTATATAGCAAGAGGATCCCTTTCTATAGTATTTTCTAAACCATCGTTAGATGCACCCATGCATGGCCGTTTTTAACCTACCCTAGGCACTTTTTTCACCTCCCACACTATTTCCAGAGCACCCCTCCCCTCCTTAACTTGCCAGCTCTGGTTCGGGAAGGGTGGGGATCTTTCCCTTAACTTTTTTTTGATCTTAGGAGGGTCCTCCCATCGTTTTCATCAATTCTTTGTGCCCCAATATCTTTTTCGCCCTAGGCACGTGCCTAGCGTGCCTATGCGGAAAAGCGACCCAGCACCAGCACCCATGATCATTGCACATTAGATAACTTTTATTTTAAGCATTTACAACTGAAAGGTCTTAATAAACCAAACGTTGGTGATTTTTTAAATTAAATTGCTGAAATAAGAGTGTAAAGCGTGGGAAGTGGCCGGCTGTAATATAGTTATTAGATATACGAGATATCTCAGACTGACTTTCTTGTTGCCCAACGGTTGCCAGTTGTACAAAGCGGTCCATTGATTTAGCATAGGTGATGATTGTTGTAGATGTTGCTAATGCCCATAGGACGCCGATGACTGAAATGAAGTCGCTTCCATGTTATTGAATTCCAGCGGGAGAAAGACAGATTCTACTCAGGGTCTCCCAATTTCGAACCACTTCCCCGTGAGAGACGGGCAGCTGGATTGGCTCGCCGAGAGGTATCGTTGCGGCATTTAGGACATCCCAGACAGATTTTATGTGCACCAGTTCCCTTTAGTATACATAATCCCCCAGCAGTGCAGACGAAAGAGGTTACCACCCTCCCAAGTGTTATGCAAAATCTGTGCTGCTTCATTTTTGGAATTTCTATGGGAACCGAACCCAACCCTTACAGACCTGATCCTATAATCTCTCCTTAAATTAATTTTTTATAACAATAGAGATCAAGTTTGTAATTAAAAAATAAAATTAAGTATCATGATTATTAAAATTTCGAGGAAAATTAGTATTTCGTTATGCGCGCGAATTAGGACATCTATCCTGTAAAATAGAGTTCTCAATTGTGACGTCAGGCTTGGAAGGGTTAAATTGACTAGATCAGTGTGGGACATAGGTGATGGTGTACTCATTGAGTAATTTTACCTTTAAAAATATAAAGTTCTTTCTTAATAAACGAAACTTAAAATAGGTGGCATTTTCAGTTAACTGCTCTAATCATTCCTGAAAAGGGTACAATCTATTCAAATTTACAGCAGATATTGCTAAAAGGCAACTTTTTAAAAAATTCACAACTTTGTTTTTTCTTCTGTAAAAAGTCGAATGCATCGATATAAAAGAACAACTGAATAGACTTTAAATAGTGAAAAATTCCTACTGACAGGCTTACTAAATTATAGCATACTTTTCTGATTCTTAAAGTTTTTAGATAACATCAGAAAGAAAATACATATTGTCCGACTTTGTCCCTCTTTCCCGTAGTCTTTTCTCTACCTTATATTGAACATCATTTTTTTTTTTTTTTCAGTTTACACTGCCCATTTATCTGTAATTGATAAAGAATCAAAGCGCATTACCATCTTTTGGTGGATATCCTGTATATCTCGAAGATCCATCTTTAAGGGGAAATAATGAAGGACCACTGTCAATGTTTTAAAAACGCACTGTTAATATGTAACATACACACTTCAGGAACTCCAGATTTTAATTCAATAGCGTTTATAATAACCTTATAAAGTACGAACAGGGGAGAATGCAGCAAAGGCTACGCTCAAAATAAAATTAAAATTGCAAGGTAATTTGCATATTCGCCCTTTTTGAAATATTTAGTTTACACATTTAAGAATGTGTAATCAAAAATGACAGGCAGGTAGGTGGGCCAACTCTGTTAACGGTTTGTTGAATGTTACAGTATGCATGTTGAAATATGATGAAGATCTTTAATAAAACCCACCAATTCAAACTGCGATCCCAAATAATAATTTAACACTTAGGATGATTTTCTCCCAAGTTTAGGATTTCTACATGTCATAAATAAAGAGTAGGGAAAATCCCTTTTAGTTTATTAATAACACTATAGATAGCAGCACTACTGTTTGAATAGAAAAATTGTCAGGTGCTTACTAGGTGTCCCCAGAAAATTGGTACCACTCTTCTAATTCTTCACCTTTTCCTATTTGAGATAATGTGAGGTGGGGAATGTAAATTGAAAAAAATGTTCAAAATAAGGTCGTAAAAAAGACTGCGTTAAGGAAGAATGTCTCTGTTCTAATCACTCCGGAAAAGGTCACAATATATTCAAATTTCAGGCAGATACTGCTAATAGGCTACTTCTTCAAAAATTCACACCTTTTTTTTTTTTTTTTTTTTTTTTCTTCGGTTAGAAGCCAAATGCATCGATTTAGAAGAACGACTGGATAGACTGCTAAATGCTGAAAAATTATAATCAAATCATGGTCCCCATATTTGATCACAGGCCCTGGATCCAGGATCAGAGACGGGCCCCATACTCCCCCTCTTTTTTCCCCAGCCTTAAGTTGCATTAAAATTGCACTGTTATTTCTTAGCCATACTCTTTTTAGAACGTAATTTAATCTGCAAATATGGGGAATAATTATGATAACTATAATATAAGTCCAAACTAAACTTTAGTTATAAAGTTTTGTTACTTAAAAAAGGACAAAATGACAAGAATCAAAAACAGTTATAGTGGTGAAACACATTTAAGAGTCGCAAAATAATGTTTAATGAATTGAAAATAGTAATACAATAACATTAAGTTAAATATGAAGGGATAACAGAACATTTTCGAAAGTTCATTTTATCCTTTAAAAAGACCGGAAATCTACTGAAAGTGATAATTTTGTCAGTGTTCTTTCTGCTTTCCGCAACCCACAGTCTTTATTGTGGGGCACTGTCCTACAGCACCCCCCCCTAATTCCTTCATTTATACATAACATTCATACAGTTAGGAAAGTTTAAGCTTCCAATTTATGGAATTATATTGGTTATTGGATGACAGTTTACTGCTCAAATCCTAAAAAGTAACACTTGCTTGATTCTTCCAACAGTGATAGTAGAAACAAAAATGGCTGGAATTTCCCTACGAAAGGAAATGTTTCAGACTAATTTTCACAGTGTTGCAAGACACGGTGAAAAATAAATTATGGCATATTTTTCTAATTCTTGAGCATTCGAAAAATAAGATAAGGAAAATAGCTATTGCCCCACTGTGTCTCTTAGTCTTCCCCTAGTCTATTTTATGTTGAACAATTTTTTCAATTTATACAGCCCACTTGTCTCCAAATGGTAAAGAATCAAAACGCGTTACTGTCTTTTTGAGGATACCTTGTATATCTCGCAGATCTATCTTTAAGGAAAAAAGCCTTCGAAAAGAAGGTATAAAACTTTCCTGATTAAAAAAGCTGAAAAGAATTTCGATACATTACCGTCTATGGCAGTTCAGAGATATTAATCTATTTCAAGCACAACACAATAACTAAAACGTTTATATCAACTTACTCATTATTTAAAGGTAGTAAATAACGTGTTAAGTTTTTTTACAGGGGCTTTCAAAATTGCGTTGGTAACATACATCTTTGATGAGATTATCTTCAAAATATAGACAAGTTTGACGATGATGCCTGGCCAAATTTGGCACAAGAAAGACTGTTGCATTGGAAAGTATTTTATAATAGATGCATTGGTCATGATTTATTTTTATGTGCGTGGCACGTTCTGGTTGATCTGATATGGAATGATCTCCTAGCTAGCTCAGATAATTCTCCTTATATACAGGCTGTCTCAAAAACACTGGCGTAGGCTTTTATTCTCTAAATTTTAATCATAGACATGTACTACAACAAAATACAAAGTTACATAAAAAAAGGTATAGAATTTTATGGTAGCGATTAAAATTTACTGAGTATTAAATCTGAATAGATGCAAAATTTAAATTTTTAAGTGTATCCCGTACAAAAAAATCCCAATTAGCAAAATGTGTCCCATACAATACTTAGGTAATGTACAAGTTCCAACCTTTCATCATAAAAAGGTTAACAGATATGATTGCATAAATACATAATATTTTGCAAACAATGATTGCATAAATACATAATATTTTGCTATTACTGGCACTGCATAGCCTCTTACCAACTTTGTTTAAACATATGTTTGAGCACTTTTATGTTGAAAGGCTGAAAATTTTTACACCTGAAAAGTAAGGTAAGTGAGGTAAAGGAGGTAAGTGAAAACTGCGTTTTTGCCCAAGAGTTTAGATTCACCCTGTTTATATACATATATACAGGGCGAATCTAAACTCTTGGGCAAAACTTTAAGGGGTGATAGGGCACATAATAAGGAATCAGAATCATATAGCAATGTGGGGTCAAAAACACAGTTTTCACTTACCTGGTAATAATCACTTTGTGAAAAGTATTGAAGTGTTCGTCTAATTTCTTAACCAAGTTTCATAAACTATAGGCTCGTCTCCAAAAATTATTCCCTCCATCCATTTTTTTTTTAACCCTTGTTGTTAATCCTTTTTTCCTAACACCTTTTTTTTTTCACCCTGAATATGTATTGTATAGGAACCACATCCGTGACCATCTCGCGGTCCGGACCTAACTCCATGAGATTTTTTTTTATGGGGTTACATATAGGATCGTGTGTTCGTGCCCCTGAGCCTCATGATATAAAATATTTACGCCAAAGGATCCAAACCGCATTCCCTACGATTGATAGTGACATGTTAAAACGAGTGTGGAGAGGGAAGAATTTGACTTGAATGCAATGACTGATGCAGCAGACTTGATATCTGCTGCATCAGGATAGGTTCACGTTGTGAATATTTATGAACATTTCAAGGTTCACATTGTGAATATTTATGAATATTTATGAAAATTTCTTCATCCAATAAAGTCAATTTTGTTTCTGTATTGGTGATATGTTTTTTTTTAAATAAGCCTTCAAAACCCGGGAGGGAATTGTGACACATCCTGTATGTGTATATAATATATATACATATAAACGCTGGATGTGTATACGCAAGCATATATATATTTGGAGGGGGGAAAAACGAAAAAAAAAAACTGGGTTCCTATTCAGTGACTACACAAAATAAATTTCTGAAAAATAAACAATATGTTGTATTTAGCAAGTACATAGCTTCCTTAAAGTTTTAAATACAATAATCTTATTAATATTTAATTGGCTATACTATCCCTTTATTATTATTCAATAATTATAGTTATAATTTAATTAATAGACCTTTATGTTAATTTAATTAATATACCTCTATGTTAACACTGTCAAATATTTTTTCCCTACTGCTTCTGGAAACACTTTTATAATCTTAATTCTACCATTACACATTCGAATTCTGGCAACACCGGTATTTTACCTCTTGATTTTGGCAACATTCTTACAACAAAATTTGCTGTCTCATGCCATGTGATCTACATTATTCCTCTTGGGCATGTGTGTTTTTCGATTATTTTGTTTTCAAATTAATTATGAATTTATTTTCTCGTTTTTCTATAGTAGGAAAGGGCCTAAATGTGTGGAGTCAATATCTCTTTTGATATGCCACATAACCGAAATCCTACTATTTTGTTGTCTTTAATTATAATCTTCTGGGTATGGCCCCTGAAGAATGTCCCAGAGGTTATAATTTCCATTCCATTCATTCTGGTATAATTTGGTTCCTTGTATTTCGAATTTCATACTGCTTGGTCTTCTGATTCTGATATACTTTTTTTCCCCTTCCGGGTATGTCATTTTTACAGTAATATTCTTTGTGTTTTACTTATTAATTACATACATACAGGATGAATCTAAACTCTTGGGCAAAACTTTAAGGGGTGATAGGGCACACAATGAGGAATCGTAATCACATAGCAATCTGGAGTGAAACGCAGTTTTAACTTACCCGGTAATAATCACTTTTGGAAAAGCATTGGAGTGTCCGTTTAATTTCTTAACCAAGCTTCATAAGCGACAGGCTCGTCTCCGAAAATTTCATCCATGAAATAAAATAAACATTTTAAACTATCTATTTTAGTCTTCTGTTTTCGGAGAAAAATAACTTAGTTTCTGACAAACAAGGGTCGGCAAGTGCACTGTTGTTTCGGCACCTTTTCCGAAGTGATTATTAACAGCGATGCGAAGACGACGTTGCCGACCCCACATTGCTATGTGATTCTGATTCCTTATTATGTGCCCTATGACTCCTTAAACTTTTGCCCAAGAGTTTAGATTCACCCTGTATATGTGTGTGTGTGAATGTATACATAAACGCATTTTCATTACCCTCAAAAATTATCCCATGCCGCGGCCGCCGAGTTCCTGCGGTTATTACGCCGCCGGTACAAAAAAGCTTGCGGCGAAGACTTCTACGGAGCACCGGGCTCTCACCGCGCGCCGATGGCTCTCTCGCCCGCTCCAAGCGGCTTCAACTTAGAGGCTTGGGTCGATTGATTTGAAACCTCCATTTTGGAAACATTTTTTAAACGGATTGCATCGGATTTTATCCACTAGTCTTTATAAGAGGATAAAACGGATCATGAACTTGCGAAAATTGGAAAAAATATACCCGGAAAAACATAAATTGAGCCAGTTTTGGAACTACACGCCTCAATCTCTGTATGGGACACTTTTACTAATTGGTATTTTTTTTTTTTTTTGCATGGAATCCGTGTAAAAATTTAATTTTGAATTGCGAATTGCTAATATTATAATTAATATAGTGTTAATATTAAAATTATTAATATATTGCTAATATTATTGTTATTATTATACTTGTTAATTTATTTAGAGTTAATACTGAAACTTTTAAACAGCTTTAAATGGTTAGGTTTGCATATCATTAAGGGTGCCTTGCATTAGGTAAGACAGATATTTTCCACGAGTATATACGTGGAATACAGGTGGAAAGAGTTAAAAAAAATTCTGTTCAGAGGCGTAGCCAAGGGGGGGGGGTTAGGGGGGTCATAACCCCCCCCCATGAGAAATTTTTTGCCATACAAAATGTATATACTTCACTACATTATCACGCATATGTATACATATATATGAGTTGCAGTAGTCGTAACTCCCCCCATGAAAAATTTCTGGCTACGCCCCTGATTCTGTTACATTCGAAAGAAACAATTACTTCTTTAATAACGCTTTTAAAACTTAATTTATCAATTTTAAATTATTGAGGGGGTGTTAAAAATAATAAAATTTACTGGTTGTTTTATTGAATGCCAATAGCTGAGTTGCCGTTACAATGATTAATTGATATTTTATTACAAATTTTAAAAAATAAAGAAAAGTGCTTTTTTGTGAAATGTAATAAAATTTCTGTTTTGCATAACATAGTTTTCCTGCAAATATTCATTTTAATAGATGCACCATAAAACCTCCATTATTAATACAGATACAGTTGCACTAAAAGGCTGAAAAAGATCATCTATTTTATTTTTACCGTTGCTTTAAATACAAAATAGTGCGATTTCATTATGCAATGATAAAGAACCAAAAACAGTGCCAAGAATAAAATCAAGGAACTTGAAAATCTCAGAAAATATGGCTGTCGCGGGTTAATGTCTTTCTTCTCGAAGAAAGGGTGAATGCTTCTGATTTAACCCAATTAACACAGTTTACCTGCGATACCAGAAGGATTTGTAAAAATCAGAAATGAAGTGAAATGTTGGTCTATTCTTTTGTGTTGACTTGATCAGAATCTGGATGGCAGCCAGGTGTTGCTTTGTACTTTTGTCTCGCACTGTTTAAAGGGAGGAAGAGAAACCAGGCTTTAGCCTTGTTCTCAAGGACACAAGATAAGGTCAAGAACTTTCCAAGTCTGTGTAACTTGAGATCAAAGTTAAAAGGGGCTTAAAATTTAAGTCATTTTTTTGTCTAGTTTTCGAGTGTGAGATGCTATATTGCTTTTGTATTTGTAACTTTTCCGCTAAACGTGTAACATTAATCTACTTTATTGTGACATTAACAAAATTCATTTATTTTTATGATTAAAAAATATCAATGAAACTTAGTGCTGCATAAAAGGAAAAACAAACTTTAATTTCTTTTACAACTGGCAGTTCTAATTTACATTATGCATAAAAAACTTTTGAGGGATCGAATACAAAGTTTTGTTTGAAACCATTGCTTAGTTCTATAATACTTTCTATAAAAGTTCAACAGAGGTCTAGGGTTATTTTATTCATAAAAAAATTATAGAATACCGGTATGTCTAAGATCTGTGAGAAAATCAACTAACTGCTCTTTCCCAGACGCAACTATAAAAAATAACCCCAGAAAAATTTACTGCATTTTATTGTATATATTGCAGTATATTAGCGTAAGTTTATGAATCTTAGTATTATATTAAAGTCACTCATCTCGAAGTGGAAGCTCTGTTGACAAGGTACTGGATTATGAATTGGAGTATCTAGGGTCATTTAAACCCATGTTGTCAGTAAAATTCATACACACACACACTCAAAATAGAAAAGAATATTTTTTTTCTCCATGAGTAAAATCCGACCTTAACCTATGGATTGATCTTTGAGACTGCCAATTCTATAAAATATTAACGAATAAATATGTATAAAATATTTTATTTATAAAAATCATATTTTAGGAGACTAGAGGAGAAAGTTAGAGAAAAAAGTTTCTCCGTTAAACCGTCTTGGTATGTTGACTTCCTATAACGTAATGTAAATAAATAAATAAATAAATAAATTACGATTTCAGTCTTAAAGAACTCAATAGTTAAAAAATATTTATTATTATTATTATCATTATTATTTCGTATCCGCTTCCTTGGATCAAGATTTTCAACAATATAGCATATTACTAATTAGAACCTCTAAGAAGGGATCAAGAAGTCTCAAACGAAACATTCGGTGCCAAGAATTAACATTACCTCAAATATTATAACAATGCATGTTATTTCTACTTGTAAATTCCTTATTAAAGGTTTTTAAATGCATTAAAAAATAAGCCAATAAAACAAATTTTGATAATATTAAAATAATTTGGCTAATTCTAATTTATAAGACTCTCTTAAAAAATGCTAAAAATCATATAATTTTTAATACAACTCTAAGACTTTTTTTTGTAGGAAAGAGTTGAACATTGCATTTTTTAGGTTAAATAAGAAATCTCTTGACATTAGATATTAATTAATAATCGCATTTGATCTCAAAATGACGTCGTAGGCTTATCTTTTCAGGACACGGTCCCCTCCCCTTTCAGTGGATAATTTTAGCCCCCTTCCTGCATCGAAAATTTTAGACGATGACATCATTTATAGGTCAGATGCATCTGACGTCAAAATGATGTCATTTATCTGGCTTTTACACAAGGATAATATCTTAAATGTAATTATTTAAATAAATGAATAATTCCGTAAGTTCTTTAAGAAATACAGTATTATGATGCCGCCAAGACTAAGTTTTATTTTTTCCACACCATTGAACCACAGCCATTGAATCACAGATCAATTTTGCGCTTTCTTGCAGAAATAATTACAGTCACATGACATTTATATTTTACACTCACATGTGTGTGTGTGTATTACGCTATGTACTATAAAGTACTGTGTGATAACGTGAAATGTTATGTACTTTATGTTTGTATTGAGTAGTCGTTTGTAATTATTAGGTAATGTAGCTGAAGCTTCTTTTTTCCATTTCTAAAAAATACATTTTTGTCACAACTAAGTCTGTAAAATTGGTTCACCTCAATGCTTTGATAAGGGTATTGCTACTTTCACCATGCGTATTAATAGAAAAATATGTTTTGAACTTTTTGAAATTCTAATCTGTTAGTATTACTTAATTTTTTAGAATGGTATTTCTTGGTGGACCAGCTTCATGGCATTGCTTGTTGACATCCACTATATAGCTGTAGGAGGATACTGAGATATGTATTCAATACTGAAATTTTCGCATTAGTTAGCACCCCCTCCGAAAAAAAATTCAGACCCTCTTTGGAAGGACATTCTTCAGACACCGATTGACATTACAAGTGATACTGATACCTTCACTGAAAGTGATTTATGATGAATTGTGTATTATGTTATTAGAATTTTTGTAAAAATTTTAACAAAGATTATTTATGAATTTCATGTCTATAAAAATAATACCCTTAAAAGAAAAATGCCTTTTTTGTGTGCAACTGACAAAAATACTATTTAATAAACAGCGCGTAATCTGGAAACACTTGGCAAGTTACGAATTTTATTGTATAATTTATACAAGTAATGTTTTAGGCTTAGAGTGTACCATATTATGTAGTAGATTTCCCTGTATTATAGTTGCACCTAGACTTTCACAATGAAAAATTCGAAAAAAAGTGCTACTATTTCGAGTAAACACGGTAGTATACTCTCTTCTATATATATATTAAAAAATAATTTTCTTTGTACATTTTAAAAATTAAAAAATTTGCAATTTTCATCCGTTTCAAGCTCCAAGGACGCTAAAATGATTTCAGTAAACAGCTTGCCTATCTGTCTGTAACATTTTTTTGGTTAGTGCATCACACAGGTTAATAGAACGAAATGAAAATTTTCAAACAAGAGGCTTCAAATATTTTTCAGAACTTTGAATAAATTTTAAGATTTTGTAAAAAGGTGTAAATTCTTTTTGTTCGCTTCATTTATTGCGACAAACATCGCATAAGAACAGCTCAAACAAATGAAATTAAGTTTGATAACATCAACGGTTTTTAGTTAATCTGAACAATGGGAGCCGAAAAATTTCAAGATTCTGAATAGAATTTCAAATTTTACGAATATTGTATAATTTTAGTTCGGGCATCACTGTAAAATGGAACAAGTGAAAAAAATGAAATTAGGCAGCATGTCAGCTTGTTACACAACTTAATTCATTGGTAAATTTTCGTGAAATTTGAATACGTTTTGCAAAAACTGCAAATTTCTACGTAGGGAAATGATTGCCAAGGTTTGCAATTTTTGACAATATATTATCAAATTTCACGAAAAACGACGTTTTGGCTGAACAATACGGTTGAATTTTCCACAAAAATAAATACAAAAAAGTAACTTATATGAAAAAAAAATGTACATTTGGACCGATTAAGTAAAAAAACACTGTTCATAGCCTAAATTAAAAATAATCTAGCCTAAATTAAGTAAATAGCACAGAATTCTGAAATTTTCTGAAATTTCGTAAACTTTCCCCTTAGTATAGTACATCCCTCTATGAAGAAAAGAGACAAAAATTTTATGTTCACGCTGATTCTTCCTTCCTACTAGATCCCACACATGACAACTTTAAAACATCGTCTTGCAGTTGCTTCAAGTATTTCACGATTAGCGTTCAGGAACCTTTTCTTTTTTCTGAATGTCTCAAATTTTCGTGCTTATCCTATATATATATATATATGTATGTATATAAGAAAAGAGACAAAAAAATCTATACTTCAAAAGCGACACGCAATTGGCTCAGTAATAAACACGATCTTGCAATTTTTCAGCACAGTAAATAACCATTTTGCAGACTGAATAGTTACTAGATAGTTATGAGTTAAAGCATTACCGTATTATTAAAAGGTAAATACAAACTGTAATCTATAATCTGGAACAGATTTTCCCCTGCTGCATTATAAAGTTTGAACAACGTACTTCACATGAAAACTATAAAAATGAGTTTTTGGTTCTATGTTAAGAGAGACAACGAAAATTTGTTCAACCGCGTAAAATAAATAAATAAAAATAAACAACAAAAACAAAAAATAAACAACAAAAAAGTATTTTTCAGAGGTTTATTATTATTGTTATTAATCAGTTGTTACACAACCGTATAATCCAAAGTAATTCCACTTGAACGACGTAAAATTAGCTAGTTAAAATGACCGTTAAGATTATAAACTCACATAAAATTTAAAACAATTGAAAACTATAAAATCAGGAAGTACAATGAAACAAGCGAATTAAACTTCTAGAATCAGTGTACGTATGTGCTTTTTGCTAGATGAAGATTGTCTTCTGAGGTAGATTTAACGCATTTTGTAAAATAAAAGTTTTCATCTCGAATTTGAATTCCACAAAAATTTCCAGAATACATGTTACCGAAAAGGTTTGTTTCATAAATAAAATCATTTATGATTAAATCATTTCTAATGTATTCATTTAATTTATTATAATAATTATTAAGAATTTGTTTGCATTAAATCAGGAAAAATATATTGTTGATACTAGAAAATAATTTTTTCGTAGTTTCAGTAAAATTTTTGAACAAACAATATTTTGCTTATACACACAATTAATTTTGTTGACACTAAAAACTTAATTTCCCTTTTATTTATTTACTTTGTTCAACATATACAATTTTACTGTAAAACAATTTTTTAAAGTGTTATATTAACAAAATAATTTTCTGTGATTTATCCGAGTATATCCAAACGTAAAACCCCCGCATGTAGCAAAATAATAGTAGTTCCGATGTTTGAGTACTGACACATTTTTAAAATATCTACCTGAAACTGGAATTACATAGTAAAAATTTCTAATGCATTCAACCAACAATTTTTCAACATCACTAATAAGCTGGAAACTTTTCAAAAATAAAACTAATGTTTCCAATGTTGTTTACATGGCCTAAGTCATTATTGGGAAAATATTGCCTTGTTGTTCCGCCAGTATTGGTTTTAAATTTTTACTGGCATGGTGAGTTTAAATTTATTTGGTTAAGTGTATGTGGCGAATCTGAAAATATGAAACCGAAAAGAGATATTGCTTGCTTTTTCAATGTAAATCATTTTGTTAAAATTCCGTTGAATAACGCTGATTAAAAAAATTTAAGTATAAAAAAAAAGTTAAAAAAAAAACCCAAGCTTTTACTCAAAGATGAACTAAACGGTATTTAATTCTGAACCGAAATGCCATAAAAGGAGAGCAGGGTGATAAAAAGCTTGAAAAAATAATAAAATAAAGAATGAAAAATCGAAGCTGAAAAATTAAAATAGAAGTTAAATTAAACATATTGATGCAAATTCTTTGTAAAAGATATTTCGAAAAGAACGATGATCAGTTCATTAAGATACAAAACAAAGATACACTTTTTAAGACTCTTAGAACTGCTTCTATTCGTATAATACGTGGAGAAGAGTGTTTAGTTATGGCCATTTAAATTGCAAAAGATAGTTATCAAACCATACAGCAGTAAAAATTTAAATTTAAGAACATTTTTGATCGAGTTGTTTTACGGAAAACATAACTACTTATGAACTTACGAAAAGTTATGCTTCTTAGACATCTATGAATGTAATTTGTGTGGATTTAAACTGATTTTATTTCACAGCCTTTTATCTTTCAGAAAACAGAATGAGAACTTCAAGGAAAAAGGCCATATCCTGTACTCTGCTGATTCGAAGTTCCAAAGTTTTTTATCTTAACATGCAGTCTATTACATTACCAACAGTTTAGAGAACGTATATAAAGTCGTATATTCACTGTTTTATACACCTTAACAATCAAATTTTGATTAAAATTTTTAACAAATTTCCAATTTTTTAAAATAAAATATTTTTTTTTTAAAAGAAAGCGCCTTTTTGGAATTGAAAATGGTGCGTTAACAGTTACATAATGTGCTTTAAAATATGGAATGTTCAGAAAAAGAGCGTCCATGGAAATAAATCATTAACTTTTATCTACTCATAGTTGGTTCCCTTAATATTTTTTCGTCTCTAAAAAGACTCATCATTTTCAACATTAAATATATCTATAACTATTTCACTCAGATACGTTGTTTTCCCCCCTTTATTTACCTTCTTTGAGCAATTTTCCCAAATATTAGTGATAGTAAATGAGGGACCGTATAAAGATAAAATTTGGTATTTTAATATGTATAAAGCTCCTTGTAAAAAAATTGACATATCTAAAAGCTACTCCAAAATTTTCTAAATGAAAGTAGTTTTCTATTAATTACGGTTTAAGAGATAGTCGCTATAATATCTATTTTGAATCTTACCCGGTATAATATTCTTTTGTTAATTATAAGCAATAAAGAAATATTGAAAATGTTATACATTTTAAAATAACCTGCGATGTAGTTGAAAATTTGGTATTAAAAAAAAAATCATTAAAAAAATTTACTTACAGCTTCATGATTCGTCCGCTATCTTTCAAACTTTCTTTTCCAAAATCTCAGTTTCTTAATTGCACACTGTGAAATATAGTTTAAAAAACTCACTTCCTTATAGCCTTCAAGTTTCTTCTTATGTCAGTATGGATCTTCACATGGATTTCCCGTTAATTCACTCTAAACCAAGCAGATGCATGTATGCACTATCTATTCAAAGATATTTAACTGTTAAACTGCTGTAAATCAATGCCAGGGAAATTGCTACCGTTTATTTAAAAACTGCCTTTGTTCGTGTATTCTAGTGTTTATTTTGGAGCAAGTATTACTTTTCAGACTAAGACAACTGTTGACTTCTCAAAAAATATGAGAAATAAACTGTTTGTATATGATTCAAAGCAAACAATCCTTTCTTCGCTTTCAAAAACACAGTCTGGCTTCAAGACTCTTTTAGTATCAATCGTTTTTCAGTCCGTTGCCCGAAAGCCCGCTTTACATTTATTTTTACAGCACTTTCGATGAAAATCTTTCGAAATGACACATAAAGTTCTTAAAACATGCCGCTAATCAGTCGTTTCTGGTCGCTGGATTTCGCGTTTAAATAATCCTCAAAGAGCTTTTCAGATGTCGTTACAAGTTGTCGAAAAGATTCACTGGAGATTAAAAAATTCTTCTTGAGAAAACATATCACAGTTAAATTCTCTATGAGATCATAGAGTCTTAACTGTCATTTTTGCATTCTACTCGAACCGTTCACGTCTTCCGCTTCCCAGGCAATGTGCCTGCTCGTCCGAACAGCGAAAAGGTAAATAAACAGAGTTAACCCACTGACAGTCTGAATACGTTTGGGGTCTGGGTTGAAGCTATAAAACAGGGCTTCAGCACTCGACGAATCTTGCTCTCGCCAAAACACGGCCAAATGATAACTCGGAGCTATATCCGACTGTTTATAGACCGAGTGAAAGACTGCTGCTTCCCTCTGGCACGTGATTCTCGAGTCCCATAGTAACTCTCCACCCTCTTCCTCATCTATTTTGGTGCCCTCACGTTTGATTCAACTTCACAGCCGATTGCCGTCACGTGTTGCCGTCAGGTTTCAACACCTCGGGATCTCTCCGTTCTCACCTCGCAGCTCTTGGTCAATATTCACTATCGCAATTGTGCTGTCAGGAGGAGGAGAAATGAAGCGAGTCGATGGAAATGAGCTTTGAAACTTATGTAGTCATGAACCACATTCTGGTAAATGATAATAATAGTAATAAAATACCTACAAAATCAGAAGTGGGGGAGAAGTAGAACGAAAAGAAAACAAGACTTAGCTCATACCGTTGTATTAGAAACGTTCAAAAACCATTATATGAAATCAGAATTAATCTGTATTCTCTTTATGAATAGATAGATTGGATATAGAAAGTAAAGTAAAAAAAGGAAAACAGATTAAAAATTCGTAAGCTGCTTCTGCAACAAAAACAAAGAAAAAATCAGAAAAAGTATCCTTCTATTGACACTACAAAAACTTTAAAAAAGGAGGGGGGGAGGGGAGGGAAGGAAACTCATTTAATTATTTATTTTACGCTGCTTCGTTTCGCTTCTTTTGTTTGTTATAGCAAGCTTACGAAAGGGCATCTGTCTAGGGGGTGCTTTGGTCGGAGGACTTTTTAATGGTCCGAACCACGTATTCATGTTACATCTAGAGGAAGCCGACCAAAACACCAGACCGTCAGATCGACAACCGCGCGGCCGGGCCCGGTAGTGGAATTTCTCCACTTCAGCCGTCTACCAAGTTCCGTAGCTTATCCATTCGACTATGGGGAAATACATCCAAGCGGAAGGCGGCGACCGCAAAGCTCTTTACGCCGTACTAACTCCTTCGCTGGGAAATTTCTTTTGCATTTCCCAGCGAATGGAATGAATTCCCATTCAGCTATGGGAGAGTATTTTATGCTGAATAGGCAATGGATTTGATATAGGGTTACTTATAACACAGTTTTAGAAAACCCGCGCTTTTTTAAAATAACCCACGGGTGGGTTTTATTGGGTATTTTTTTGTTTTATTAAGATTTTTTTATAGTATAACACATTTTGAATTTAAGTTTTATAGTTTCATTTCAAAAGAGAACAATTTTAGTGATTAATTAAAATATAAAAATAACTTCAACTTTAATGTAGTATCATCTTTTCTGCTGGTATTCATAAAAGGCTCCTAATTTTTTTTTATGACCACAGATAAAAGTATATTATTGTTCACTTAGAAACATATGTTGTTTTTGATTAGTTGTTTTCTATTACTTTTATGATTTTTTATATTAAATTTATGATTTTTTAAATCTTTGTTTTTTAAGTCAGTTATATTTTCTAGTTAGAATAAAAGTCAGTAAACCCTTTGCTGGCCAACTTTCTACAGAACTACTATATTTATTTAATAATTTTCTTTATAGATATTCATTTTTGCTTTAAATATAAATTTCTTTTTACTTTAAAAAATCTAAATTAATGTCTGATATTAAATCCCACATAAACAATGTATAATGAATTAGTTTTATATTTCTCAATACTTAAGCAATGCCGAAACTAATACAAAACAGGATGGTTTCCTGAACCTGAATTCATTCTCGAGATGCATGCTTGTAAGTTGTAAGAGACATATACCATTCTTCTCTTATCTGGGAAAGGATTTTTTTGTCACTATACCGATAGTTACATATTTTATTCGTATTTGAAAAAACTTATTTATTAAAGAGATAAATTACTAAGTTATCCCTGCCTGCACTCTACACTGTTCATTTCAAAACAAATATTGCAGACAGAATTGGATCAAGGTATCATTATTTTTAAAAAAGTTACTGTTCTTTATGTTGAAGTTGGAAAAATAATTATATAAAATTAAACTGGTATACTGTGTTTTGGGGGGAGGGCATCTGATTCTGATAGGTTTACTTCTTTATTTTTATTTTTTCCTACGGGGTATGCCATTTCTGCAGTAATAGTCTTTGTGTTTTACTTAACTGCTATGCATAATGTTATGTACTCTATTGAAAGTGGTATTTTGTAGCATACCTATAAGTTCTTTTTTTTTAAACAGGGATATCCGAAAAAATTCCAACACATTAAGCGACACGCGCATATAAGATTGTGCAGGAAAGTGTTTTATAATTGGTGGTTTTGTCAGGATGTATCCTTTTTGATTTTGCCTATTGAAAGACGAAAGTACATGACGTACTTTGGTGAATGGAAATATTGAATATCAGCGTTATAAAAAATAAAGACAAGAATGAAAGTGGTGTGAAAGAAAGAAAAAAGTGAGGATGCACAGAACTAGAATAAATTCATTACAAAATGATATATTTCAGCATAAAAAAATGTAATATGATTCAAACTATTTTAATGAAAACAACTACATTCTATTCTGATTTTAACGTTATTTCCATTTTGTATTTGCTCATAGTATATCTTTTACGATTTTAATAATAGTAAAAAACTTGAGAGCTGAACTGCTCCTCATATGGCAATCTCAATGGCGATACAGAGTTTGATTATTTCATTTTATTAGCTAATATATTAAGTCTAAATTACATTGAATTACATTTACTAAAGTCATAGTTTTGTTTTTAAAAATAATAAGCATCAATTTTGTGAGTAACTTCATTTTAAATGAAAAATTCTAACTTGAATAAAAATAAATATTTTTTTAGTATTCATTTAACTTCAAAATTAGTTGCTTTTAAAAGGAATTATACAGTGCATTGTAATTAGCAGCACATGGAACAACGGGGGCCATGTCACGAGCATTTGTCCTTGATATAGCAGCTTAACAGACTTAGAGAAAGTATCATTATTTTAACCAAAGAAGAAACTTTCATAGAAAATAGTTTTTTTATATTATGTCTATTGAGACATTCAACCAAAAGACAACTGCATTTGCTTTTTTTTTGTTTTTTTCGTTTTAATGCGGACAGAAAATTTCTAAACCTTAGCATGGCCATAACACATCTATCATAAAATGTGCTTGAAATAATTTTACAATTCAGTGGAGCGTGTTTTATTAATTTGGATTTTATCGTTGAAAAGTTTATTATTTCTGGATATGTATAATTTCTAAATGTTCTGTCTTTGACGAAGATATTTTAGATTACGTCGTGCAATTACCAAATACTTCCACAGCATGCTTTTTTACATTCTAATGAAAAACAAAAGCTAAGTTTTGTCTAAGTATTTTTTTTATTTCTTAACTTCATGTATACTTAGAAATACTGTTTTGTTTTGTTTTTTTCACATTGCAACCGAACCGAATTTTACAGAAATATTTTTGTTAGAAAGCTCTAATCATTATCCAAGGTTTGCGTTTATAAAATTCCTTTTTTTTTCTTTTTTTTCAGAATCTCTCTTTTTTGTGTGTGTAAAACTACCATGTCTACTGTTTCTTTCAAAAACATTTTCATTTCCAGAAGACCTGTTTAAAAAAGAACTTATGCCACAGAACTACACATGCATTTAAAGCATAGCGAAAATGCTGGCTATTGCATTGGCTACCGCAAGATAATTGGGATACGTATGTATTTTTAAGTATAACAAGCTAAATCGTTAAGCAGTTTTTACTGATTTCGAAGTCATCAGAGTAAACAAGACGTGTTTGTAAAGCCTACCACTATAATAAAACTCCTCTACCTATCTAAACCCACGCATCTTTAAAATAAGAAGTTTTTAAAAAAATGCTGCTAAAGACATCATTATAATGAAGTACCCTGCCATAAAAATAATAGCCACTCTTTCAAAGCAGAATACAACGTAGTAGAAAAAATAGTAAATAGTCATTACTTACAAGTTCTAAGTAAGAAAAAGTAGGTATTACTCACCATTCCAGGTAAGAAAGAAAAAAACCCCTTTCTGGGAAAATAAATGCATAGTTGAGCAGTTGAGCAGATTTGAGTTTTTGCTGTCTAAATACAGAGTAGCTTGACCTGAAATTTAGGAAAATACTAGCCTGAAGAGATAGAGATGGCGGGGGACGTAAAACCACAGTAGAAGTATACCAAGACCATTAACTTTGAGTGGGGAGACGCTAAACTTAAATGTGTGTAGTGAGTTACATGCAGTGTTGGGCGTTAATCAATTAATTTTTTAATCGACGCGTTAGTTGATTAAAATAGTAATTGCGATTAAATTAATTACAATTAAATTAATTGCAATTAAACATTTAGTTGCAGGTTGCAATTAATTTATTTGGATTAATGGATGTTAATCATCATTCGCAATTAAAATACTTGCAGTTAACTTTTTAATTATTCAATGAAGCAATTAAAACTAACAATTATCTTACTTATTTATATGGAATCAATTAAAAAATGTGTAAAATTTGATTTACGAGCGATGAATTTACGATTACTGGGGTTGTTAGTTAGGTTGCTATCATTGTCACTCGATTCCAGAAATGCTTGAGTAACAGTGCTAGGGTCTCTTTTATCGTTAATTATCTTCTCCGCTCGTAATAGGAGTCTCAAAGCCTTTTCGCGAAATTCTTCTACAGTTTCATATTCCTTTTCAACATTTTTTTTGATGTAACGGCTAACATATTCTCATGAGTTTTCTCACAAGTCTTATGAGTTTATTCTCATTAACCGTTAATCTTTTGTACTAAGCAATTTTAATTCTGTTTCAAACTCAAAAATATCAACGTTAGGTAATGAAATAAAGTCTTCAATTTTGTTATAAGCTTTCGTAAAAACCGTACGCTGTGCTGTGCGATCTTTTATTAATTCTTATTTGCCAATAAATAATAATTATGGAATCTTACCTAACGATCTTCAGAATTCAGCTATACCGTCCTTCAAAGCGGACGCCATGAAAAATGTTGACACTAAATGATACTCATCAACAGAAGATTGCAAATTAGTACTACCAGTAATACTGGTTCATTGCGACTAATACATGAAATTCTGAATACACAACTTCAAAGACAAAACAGAACATTTATTAAAAGCCTCTTTAACATTACTCCGCTATTTACAACCAGCTCTTTCTTAAAAACTACCAATTTAAAAAATCTGTTTCCAAAATTGTAATTGCACTCTCGTGCATAAAACAAAATATTAAATTCAATTACAGCAGTTCTTAAACCGTTGAGTTTGTCTACTCAGTCTAAACCTGAGATAATGCTTTGTGGAAAGCTGCAGGAGGACCAAAGAGTGCTGATATAATACAGACGTATTAGGACACACGTTAAGCCGACCTGAAACCAGATGAGTTTGATGTGCTACAGCAAATTTTCACAATTAAAGAAAAAAAGCTTACTTTTGCATAGGTCCTTAAACATAGAAAATGCTATCAAAGAGAACGAATTCGATTATACACGAGTATTTGACGTGTACTGCGTCAGTAGCAGAAGCCCTCGACATTATGCAGAGTGAGACTAACGTATACTACGGAATAGTTCTGCCGTGCCTTCTGGCGCTAGGAAAAAAATACTGAAAATTGAAAAGAAAACTTTTCTCTTCGCAGCAATTTGATCAAGGCATACGGAGAGGGTGTCGAAAAAGGTTTGAAAAACTGTTTGACGTCAGCACTCCTGAAGTGGAAAATGTAGCTATTGCCGCATTATTATACCCCAGATTTAAAAATAAATAGCTTGTTTAGAGCCAGCAGATCGTACAAAAATTCTAAAAGTTTTCAAAACCTGTATTTCCAAACAAATGAATGAATATGTAGTAGCAACAGTGGCAACAAAAGAAAGTACCCAAGAACACATTTTTTCAATTTTGACTCTGACTCCAACTCCGATATTTCACGACAGAAACACGCCGAAGCTCCTCCGATGCACCAATGACTAAAGCAGAACTTTTAATGTTGCATTTATTTGCAGAAGAAAGCCACGATTTGTAACTCCTCATTAGATAGCCTGAGATAAAAAGCATTTTTATAAAATACAACACACCTTTACCATCATTAGCTGCAGTTGAACGCCTATTTTCTTTTGCGACACTGACAAATCTGTCGAAGAGCCACAAACTGTCCGACAGTATGTTCGAAATAAGAGCCTTATTAAACTGTAAATTAAATTATTATAAGAAAATGTAATCTGTCATTCATTACCTGTCTAATCATGTTTAATTAAAGTTAATGATGATTATTAATATTAGTCTTACTTTTTGCTAATATGCGTTTCAATCCAAAATATATTATTAAGCCTGTCTCTGCTACCTTTCACGCCATTTCATTTAAATTCACGCCATTTCATTTAAATTCATAAAACAATTGAAAATTAATTATTTGTCAACTGCAGCAAATGACGATTGACAATTAATTAATTGTTAATTGCTGCTACTACAATTAAAAATTAAAAAACTGGTAATTCCAATTTTTGATAATTACAGTTGATAAATTCTTAATTGTTGCGGCCACAATTAACAATTAATCAATTGTTAAATCTTTAATTGTCCTTGCAATTAAAATTTGCCCAACACTGGTTACATGTGCTTTGTGATTATTCCTAGAAAATTAATAAACAAATGTAATTAAACCATTAAGGTATCCGACTACGTTCGGAGACCATTTCCTTAAAATAACTAATATTTCACATGCTGAATATTTTTTAGACGTGTTTCAAAGAAAAAAACCCTTAAAAATGATGGCAATTTAAATTATTTTTATATTAATTTTTGCATTTGAAATTTACTGAAGAATTTACTGAAAATTTCACCATTGGTAAAAACGGGCTGCGAAACATGTTTTTAAAATAACCATATGCGGCTTTGCATGTGTACTCATATAACTGTTAATGCAACAGACCTCAGGTTAAGTTGTATTTTCAAAACTTTTGGATTTATAATTATTTCGGGGCAGTGAATGATCCTTTTTCTCATAATTTATTCTATTTTTTGAAATAAAGAAGTTGTAAAACGTAATAAAATAGATCTATACCAGAACCTGCGGTTTGTTACACTCATACAGGTCCAAAAAACATGCATGCCAAGTTACATCATTTATCGTTCATTAGTGCTTGAAAAATCATCTTTTTCGTGCCGCAGCTCCGAAAAAATTTCGTTTTATAGTAAAAGCATTTGAAATTTTGACAGCCGTCTTTTGCTATTTAAATAGCCGTAACTAGCGTTCTCCAACACATAGAATTAAAATAAAAGCAGTCTTGGAATATCTAAGTATGAGGCTTTACTTTGAGACAGTAAAACAAAAATGTGAATTTTCGCCAAACTTGATCTTTTCAACCTAGTCGGATACCTTACATTTTAATTACTTATTGAGTGATCAAAACTATCTTTTTGATACAATTAGACCTTTGTTGATAATAAAAACAAAATAATTTTGCTTAAGAACTTACTTTTTCCCACCTGCCATCGTCAATAACTCAATGTGAATTGACTTTGTACCTACATGAAGGGATGAGAAAAGGACATTTGGAAAGTATGATTATGCATCATTGGGCCATATTCATATACCTAAAAACGATGCCGTTATAATTTTATAATATATTTTTTCTCCTAATTCATTTCACTTAGGAGAACCCAGACAGACTTCACCGGGTCTCCACAGCTGTAGGTACGCCACTGAATAGAAGCTCTTTCGAAGAATGTCTGTCCTTGTAATCAAAATCAAGGTTGCCAAGCAGATATATTAATAATGCATGTAAAGCACAAGAAGAGAGAGAAGAATTTCAGACTATTGCATTAGAAAAAACACCAATTTCACAGCTGATTAAAATAAATTAATTGTGTTACAGAATGAAAAGATGATCAAACTCTCTCTTCATGGGCTGTTTGACACATTGTAATAAACGATGAACCTTAAGATATGTTATGAACTTCAGTATGAACTATGCTATGATTTTTTATTATACCTTCAACATCAGTTATGAAACTCACTCAAGGAGTCACTAAAATAACAGACCAGATGTAAAACGTTCCTCAAGAGACCATATCAGAATTTTTCCCCCGACACTGGAGCATATATATGTTGATGATATTCCGATACAATCACGTATTAGCCAAACGCAAAACTTCGCCAAATTGAGCGTGTATTTCTATGCACGATGATATTGAGCTATAAAGCGAAAATACTTTTTTTAATTATAGCAACTAAAAAAAAAAGAAAAAGAAAAAGAAAAAAGAAAAACGAACTATAATGCAACAAGAGAGGCTTGATGCTCTCGTAGTATTGTATATTATATAGAGAGCAGAAAACTTAATTTTGATACTGTTCGAAAATTTCCTCAAACAAAATGTCGCAATTCGAGCTTTATTAAAGTAATGATATATAGGCACTACAGTAGAATACCCAAGATCCGCAGACCCGAAATCCGCACTGTCTGTTCAATGTAAACAATGAAATAAGCCCTGTCAGCTGCAAATTCAGAAAACTACACTAAAACCACAAAGTAAAACTAAATAAGCTATTCCCACTTGAAAAAGATATTTTAAGAGTTTGTGAGCTTTGATGGTAACATTGATATCCTTCAAATGACTGACAGTGACATAATTAACACTCAGTTATGGTCACAGGACACAGACTCTGACACAGTAACAAGTGAGGATGATCAAAAAGTTGATAAAATAGCATTTAATGAAGGTTAGGCTCTGAGAAAGAAATATCTCAGATTTATAGAGCAGCAAAACTGTGTTACAGAACAGGAAATAATAATAATAATAATAATAATAAAACATAATTAGAACATCCTAAAGTCCTAAACTACTGTTGAATATACATGTTTAAATAAGTTGTACTATAATTTCATAATTTTGTATATTGAATTATCCCTCTGTATTTTTATATCATGATTCTGATTATAAGTAACATGTGATCTTTATTGTTTTTTTTTTCTGGGTGGGGTGGAGGGAAATAGAATAAATTTCCTAATATGACCCAAAATCCGCAAAATTCTAAAATCTGCACAAGGTCTGGTACCAAGCTGTGCGGATTTCGGGTCTTCTACTGCATTTGTTAGTGTCCTAGATTGTACCGACCTCAGAGAGGATCGGGGGGGGGGGTGCAGGTGATCTCCAGAACTCTTATCCTTTTCCCATTTTCATCATAGGATAATCTCATCTCAGTTTAACATATCACTAACTTTTTCTTAGCCCCGGAATATCGTACGTTCTGATGTACATAGTCCCAAAATAAAATAAAAATATTAAAGTTCCATTAAAAATTCAGCAATCTGTTTGAAATTGAGTTACCATCGTAATAAAACTTCGGAAGCTCTGCGAAACGCAGCCTTAAGATACACTAATTTAAATTTTCCCAAGCGTCACCTTGTATAGAGATTAGAAAATTCACTTCGCAGCTGAGGTACGATCCCGGGATTCTCCTGTTCTCTGCCAAGACTCACTCTAAAGTTTTTACTCCACTACTTTTAATATGAAATCGAACGAACTTCATTCGTTTGAAGGAGGGTAACCAAATGAATTCCGGTGGGTCCAATCTAGGTTTTATTCTTTCGGGGGTGAGACAATGCTGCAATAAATTTTCTCAGATAAATTAGCAGAAGGGATAATTTTTGTGGGGAAGGCACCCCTCCATTCAATCTCTTACACACATTCTGGAGAGTAAGTTAGGTGGTCAATACATTCAAATAAAATTCCTTTAAAAAACTTTTCGTTGTAAAACACTTTTTGGTGCAATTTTTTAAAAATGGAAACAAAACTATGGAGTAGTTTTGCTTTATGGACACAAAACCAACTTAAGGGTGGGGGTGAGATGGGGTGAAGAAACCCCCTATCTATCCCCACTTCTGAAGGCACTGTATTAAAAAGTAAAGAGGTTTAAACTGCTTTTTGTAGGAACTAGCACAGGTGCCGACTCCATGGGTTTTGAGGGGGCTTTACCCCCCTCAATACTTTTATTGAAGGGGGAAGCCCCCTCGAAAATTTCGCTCTAATCTTTATACTGTCCAATAATTTTTTTTATATATTGGTTAAAAACTCTAAAAGTAAGTATACAGTAGCGAGCGAAGACCAAAGGCGAGCGCACACGACACTTCCCCGCGCTGCCATCAACTTGAGAGACGGACTCGGAGCATCGGATCCCCTTTGGACGGACTCCGACGGACTCCCATTGTTTGATTCATCCCGTTCGCGAGCGAGCTAGAGCGGGGCCATCATTATGACGGACATCGTTATTGATAGCGCGTGCGTTGCTCTTACGAACAGAGAGAGCTAGAGATTGAGGCCTGTTTCCTCCACGAGGAAGGAGCTCGTATGATGGATGCAAACGTGTAATTTATTTCTACTTATTCCATAATCATTTGATTGTAAATGTTGCTTGCACGTAGTTTTCGTATTGGATTAGTCTTGTAAAGGTAAGTTGAAAATTTATTGTTTTTAAAATTAGATATTTTGAAGCAACAAGATTGTTTCTGTATTACTGTTTCTATATTACTGTTCCTGAAACTGCTCGATGTATTGATTTACTTTTGTTTAAGTAGGATTGTAAACATATTTATCTGTTTCATGAAATATTTGCTATGTTTATCTTGACCAGTGGTTAAAAAATATCTTCAAGCAATTATAGCATTTCTTGTGCGAATTTGATAACGGTAGCATTACTCTTTTGCTAAATAGGATCGTATCTTGTATTATTTTCCACTCATTTTAATTTAAAATGGGATTGCATGCTATCTTAATGCAATATGCATAACGATTTTGAAAACTTGGATTATAATAACTCTTAATATATGTTTTATAAACAGACGTCAAAACATAGTATTCGTATTCGTATAATCATACGATTATACGATTACGTAGCATCGTAAATATTCTATACTGCATCTTAAATATTCATTGCAGTAGCATCGTAAATACTCTAAAAAGAAAAAGAACACAGTAAGCATGTTCAGCAAAATTTCAGAGGAGGGAGGTATTCGCCCTTTGAAAGTTACTTATTTAGGACTCTGTTTCTTGATTATCTTTTACATTAACAATACCTCTACTGACTTGTTAGAGCTTGAAGGGTTGTTTAGTAATTTTTAAACACTTAAGTTTTCTCATGTATCTGGTGAATAATGCAAGCATAAACACTCAATAAAATATACAAAAAAGACTTAGGAAGTATCTTGTAGATGAAGTATAAAATTGGGAGGACTTTTTAGGTTAAAAATTAGCCACTGATTGATGATTTTCAACTGGCTGTATAGAGATTTTCGGAAGTAATGGTAGAAAAATCTATTTATTTATATTCGTAAAATGTAAATATAACGTTTTCTTTAATATTCATATTTTTATTTCAGATTCCCCGAAAGTGCAGCTGCCAGGCTGCACATCAAATTATACTAAAGAAAAAAAAGTACACACCTGCATTTTTATTTCCGAGGGAAAAGAAAAAATGGTTATCAGCAATAAACAGGAAAGATTTTGTAGGTTTCTTAGCCAGGTTTCTTAGCAAGGAGAAAATGACTTTTCAAGTAGTCATATTAACTATTTAAAGCAAAAAGCTTGCGCCATAAATGAACATGAAAAAATAGCTAATTTTCTTTTAGATGAGATCTATATTAATCCTTTAATGGATTTTAAAAGAGGAAATGTTGTAGGGAGTGCAGATAATTCAAGTGAATGTTGCTGCTAGTACTGTTCTTCAATCTTTTCCAAAAATAAAGATGTTATGACTTTGTAAAAAATGTACAAAGTGAAGACCTGTGTAAATATACTCTTAAAGTATAGGAAGTACTTCATGAATGTGGATGGATTGTTTTGTCGCTAATATCAGACAACAACTCCATTAACTGTACTATGTTTACTGCACTTTGTAATGGTAGTTAAACTTCATTTATAAAAAATCCATAAGATAATACAAAAAAATCCCTCTCGTTTGATACTCTTCACATAATTAAATAAGAAATAATAGGTTTACTCAATGTTTGACAAATCAAACCTTTTTCTATCCCGATCCATTGGATACAACAAAAATAAATGTGGCAAGCCTTCTGCATATGAAAAAAAAAACTATATGATGAACAAAATATGACAATAAAATAGTGTGCTCCAAAGTTAAACCAAAACGTACTCTTTCCTTCGTCAATTGAAAAACAAAACGTTAAACATGCACTAGGTGTTTTTCATAAAACAACTATCGCTACTTTAGAACAGTACAGTGCTAACTATGGGAATGAATCCCTAAAAACAAAAATTTTTGTCGAGCATGTATCAAGATGGTGGAAAATTGTAAATTGCAAACATCCCTACAAAGGGACACATACTCGTGATCCATTTTGTGATGCAGTAAGTACAATAGATCATCCAAATATTGCATTCTTAGAGAAGTTTTATGAATGGATCAGTCGTTGGTCCGAATCTACAGATAAGACACAGCTGAAAATTCCTTATAAAGGTGGAATGCTTTCAAAACCGACAGAGTTTGCATTAAAACATACTACAAAAACCCTGATAGCTATCTCAAAGTACACTGCTGGCCATCGTAAATGCAACACCCTGAAGGAAGCATGCAAATAATATGAAATTTACAACATGCATTAGCTGAGGTGAGATATGCAAATGATTAGAATTTCAGCGCAGACGCACATCAAGCGCGCCTGTGGCGCCACCTCAAAGCGCTATTTAAGGCTTGGAGATTTCGACGGTTTCAAGTACAGCAATTGTGTTTTTCTTGCTTTTTTTTCAAAAAAACGATAAATTATGCCTCGTAGGAAACAACGATCATCTTTTGATCAAGTATCCGAGTTTGACAGAGGAAGGATAGTGGCATACCGAGATTGTGGGTTATCTTTCAGGGAAATCGGTCGTCGTATTGGACGAAACCAAACAACTGTGATGCGGATATGTGATCGTTGGGTGCAGGAGGGTACGACGGACAGACGTGATCGACCGCATCGACCTCAGTGCACCACGTCACGTGATGACAGGCAGATTGTACGCATGGCAGTGACGGACCGCTCAGTCACATCACGAACCATATCACAGCAGATTCAGTCTGTAACGCATCATCCAGTGTCTGCGCGTACCATTCGACGTCGTTTACAGCAGAATGGTCTGTCCGCAAGACGTCCGTTGCTTTGTCTACCTCTGACGCGGAACCACAGACGTCTCCGCCGCCAATGGTGCGATGAAAGAAGGATGTGGACGACAGAATGGAATGAAATTCTCTTTACTGACGAGTCACGCTTCTGTATGCAACACCACGACGGTCGGATTCGAGTCTGGAGACACCGTGGAGAGAGGATGCTGAACAGCTGCATTATGCACCGTCACACTGGTCCTGCACCGGGTATTATGGTATGGGGCGGTATCGGATATCTCTCTCGCACTCCTCTAGTACGCATTGCCGGTACTTTAACCAGCCAGCGCTACATCTCCGAGGTGTTGGAGCCAGTTGTCCTTTCTTACCTTCAGGGCTTGCCAACAGCCATATTTCAGCAGGATAATGCACGGCCACACGTGGCACGCATTGTCCAAGGGTTCTTCGTCAATCACCAGATTGAATTGCTTCCCTGGCCGGCGCGCTCTCCGGATCTTTCGCCGATAGAAAACATGTGGTCCATGGTTGCTCAACGACTGACCCAGAGTTCATCCCCAGCTGTCACACCAGATCAACTTTGGCAACGTGTGGAAGCTGCTTGGTCTGCTGTACCCCAAGAACACATTCAAAGTCTCTTTGAATCAATGCCGAGGCGTGTGGCAGCTGTGATCTCCAACAACGGCGGCTACTCTGGGTACTGATTTTGGCAGGAACCACGCTTCATAGAATGCTGTAAATTTAATCATTTGTTACTTGGTCAACATGTTATCTACACAATAAATTTTGTTGTGATATCTCTTGTTTTTCTTGGTGTTGCAATTTGGGTGGCCAGCAGTGTATATACTACAGAATTTAAATGCAAAATATATATTAAAAGGAAAATTCGAAACTGATAGTTAGAAGCAAGATTTGGACAGTATCCCCAAATGAATGTGTTGGTAATTACAATATTTCATTCAGGAAAATACTGGAGTCTAACAATAAGTTAAAATTTTTAAGCTTAATTAAATTGTATTCTAAACAAGTAGGAGAATTCACTATTAAATCTCCTGATTGTTCTGAACTAAACAGTATGGATATGGACAACTCAAAATTTCACGAATAGTTATTTTGAAGTTACAAACCTCTCTCATAACAAGGATATTTCATCATCTACAAATTTTGTGCTCATATATATTGCTGGATATGTAGCATTAGGCATGATTTAAATTGTGATATGTGTGTTTCTGTGTCTTCATCTAATAAGAATATCTAGTTTCAATCTCCTTCTGAAGAAGTTTCCAAGTACTTTTGTTTGATTGATCGAGGCGGCTTTAAGTGACCAAGTAGCTTTTATACTTTGCATTGTAATATGTGCATTTTTTATTTTTGAAGGATTAATATGTGAAGGTTTTGAAGGTAAGTTTTTAAAACAAACGAATTTAAAAGATATTGTCATAAAAATTACAATGGAAAAAATAATCCTTGAAAATATTATTAGTGTAAATATGTGTTGTTGTTGTACTTCAGCTGATGTATTAGTTAAAAAATGTCTCTCTGTCACAGCAAATATTTTACTAAATAACTACTGCAAAGCTAAAAATGACAGCCTGCAAAAAAGCAAAAATAATAAACGAAAATTATGCACTTTAATAGGTGACAAATATACTGCAAAGATTGTTTAAGTATAATACACTTGGCAAAATTGTTATATATATATATTATTGAAAAATCCATAAAATAATGTGTTCTGTTTCTTTTAAGTAGTACATACCTTGGTAAAAGATATTTTGAATTTTTTAAACTGTATAATGTAATTTGTATTTTTTTATGACTTCAAAATGCCATGTGATATTTTAACTGAATTAATAATGCAAATAATCTTAAATGCCAATGTTAGTTTATGCCATATGAAAATTGCTCTTCCTAGAAAGTTTAAAACATAAGTATTGTGCTCTGTTCTGTTCTAAATAGAGTATTTCTGCATATAAATATTTTTTAATTTTATTTTAACAAACAAAATTCCTTTCTGAAGCTGCAAATAATTAAAATAATGAAATATTCTCATTCTGGAAAACTAAAATTGTCTCAAAAAAGCTGAGTAATATTACTATTCATAATTTTTTGAAGCTAGGTTAATCTCATATGTTAAAGCTATTGTAAATAAATGCTTTTGTACATACTGTTGATTTGTTTTTTGAATTATGAAATAAGAAAAGTAAAATAACACAAGATATTTAAAGTGGTTTTATATTGCACCTATATGCATTAAAGAGATTTTATTTAAATGTTTGCTCTGGGTTTAAATATGATTACTTAAAGAAAAGAGAAATCCTTGTTTCGGAATCTGCGAGAAATTAAAATAATGAAATATTCTCATTCTGGAAACTAAAATTGTTTACATTAAAAAAGCTATACTATTTATACTATAAAAAGCTGAGTACTATTATAATTTATCCCTTTCAGCTAGTTTAATCTCACATGGAAAAGCTAATGCAATCAAAATGGGATTTTGAACATATTGTTGATTTAAAATGTTTGAATTATGAAATAGAAAGCTAAAACAACAGAATATATTTAAAGTGGATTTTTATTGTAGCTATATTTGTTATAGAAATTTCATTTAAAATTTAATTTCTAGAATTTAATTTCTATTAAAAATACATAATTTTCCATGGAAATTAAAAAAAGTATTATGCTTTTCTAGTTTTCAAAAATTAAGTGTTACATGCTTCACTTCATTTGATTACATTGTCTCTTTAAAAAAATCTTGTCATCTGTATGCTGAAAAAATTGCAAAATAATGCAAGATATTTATGTAGTTTTTGTATTGTTCCTGTATTTATTAAGATACTTCATCAGGGCCGTAACCAGAATGAAATGTTAGGTAGGGCTTAGAATCTAGCTCGGGGGGCCTGACCAAATATAAGTATTAGTAATCGAGGGGGCAGGAGAAGAGACTGTTTTTCAGTTTGTATATTTTTTTCTAGAGTGTGTGCTTCACAAAACACAGTATTTTAAAAATATTTAACATTCATTATGTCAATAACTTTTTCATTGAGATTCCATGAAAAATATTCAAATGATATTTTGAGTGAATGCAGTACTGGATATCGGTTAGAGTAATTTTTTGTGCAAGTATAAGTTATAAGGTATAGTTACTAATTAATTGTACCTTTTGTAGTCCATTAAATGCTACCCAATTAAAGAAGATCAGTAAAATAAATATAACTATCAAACTTTGGAATGAAAATTTACTGAAAATTGCATTTATTTTTCGTTTTAAATATCTAAATAAAGCAAAATATAAATATTATACAAGGTGATCAGTTTAAAAGATTACCCGTTTGTTTTTCTTTTTACCCTTTAATCTGAAGGATGTGTGAACTATTCTAACACAAAAGTACAATTGTCTTAATCTTGTTTAAGTGTTTACGTGTGGGGACCCTTTCCAACACTGTTAGACTGTTACAACTTTATGTGTCAGGTAAAACAAAAATGGAGACTTACCTGTTACTTAATCCTGCGATGATTTTATTTTTGGAAAACAATTTAATTCAAATTTTTTTACATTATCATCCCTTACACCAAACGTTAAAAACGTTCGCCACCATTTTGCATGTAAACATGAACACGCTAAAAGTTTTAAGTTTTTACTCCCCCTCAAAATCGTTGCCCTGGGAAACAGACTTAAAGGAAGAGCGGCGGTTTTGTGTTCTGGGAAAAATCCAAAATCCGGTGCTATATGCAACTAAGAGCAGCAAAATAATTAACTGTATTTATAGAAATCTAACCATTGTGATGAGAAATCTCCCCCCTCCCAAACGAGGGATATTTTTAATGATGTGAAATTTACAGATCATTAAAAACCATTCGTTTCTAAACTTTCGTATTTATCAGTAAATTTACAAAAATTTTTGAAAATCTTAGGGGGGGGGGCTGAAAGCCTGTTAAGTAGGGCTCAGCCCCCATAGCCCCCCCCTCTGGTTACGGCCCTGTACTTCATTTGAATATTTCCTTTGAGTAAAATTTTCAGTAAAGTTAACTGTTGTTTACATAGTTTATTGGAAGGAATTGCCTGTGACATAATTTTCTGTCTCTGAAATAGCTTTTAAAGCAGTGGAGATTTATTTTAAATCGTACTTTTCATAAACAACGCGCAGTTCATGCACAGCCATAGGCCTCTTTGATTCAGTCTCCGTCTGGCATGCGCCGGCCCGTCAATAAGGATGACCCCGGCTAGAGACCAGTTCAGAGTTCCATCAGGAAGAACGCGTACCGAAGGATGAACAAAATTCTCTACTAGCCGCGACTGCAGCAGCATTTGCGGGGATGCTAGAACCATTATCTTCGCAGAAAAGAGAAAGACGGAAACGCCGTTAGTGGCGAACCGACATTTACGAAAGAACAAGTGGAGAGCTGCTTTTGGATTTAAGATCCCAAAGTATCAGTGGGCGGTACAAAAATTTTGTAAGAATGTCGCCTACCGACTTTCAATATTTATTAAATAGAATTTAAAATAAATCCAAAATAAAACTCAGAATTTTGGCACTGGGACAAAATTTTTGTCATCGATGGTCGATAAAAACATCAAATTTTAGCTTTATCGATAAAATGGCTGTTTTTAAGAATCACTCATAAATAATCCAGCATGACCAAAATCAATAAATTATTCTTAATGATTGATTGAATTAATTTGGTAAATGTTTTTAGGATTGTAAAGGAGCCCCCCTTCCCCTCCTAAGGACTACACATCTGGATATTTTGAACCTCTTTTCATTATTTGAAAGACTAAGCTTGCCTTCAAGAGCTTTTTTTTCAGCTGTTCATACATGAAATCATTTTTCTGAATAATCTTGCTTAATTTATTATTAACATACTTAGCAGCTGATCCAAGAGAGGGGATAGTAAGCTTTATCTCCTTCCACAGGCATAAGTATATAGCTTTATCACGGGAGGGGTCCACTCTTACTACAGAATTTAATTGACAGTAAGTTTTACTATGAATATCTTGTAAAAATTTTCTAAAGCACAAAGAATTTTAAAATTATTTATAGTAAATCTTTGTCTAGATAAAGCATAAAAAACTTCATTTCTATTTTTTTTTTTTTTTTTTTTCGTGTAACTGTTGTAACTGTTTATCTTAAATAACATTCATGCATGTTACTTTTATGTTCAAATATTTTATGGCATAAAATAAAACAAAACTGTAGTCTTAATGTGCTTAAGTAAAAAATAAAATAAACGATAATAATAAATAAAATAAACGATGTTTAAAAATAAAGGCATTTTTTTGCAATAAGATTTGCATTGCAAAATAAGTCGTTACTAAAATACAATTTCGAATAAACAAATGATTTTATTTCTCTGGGAATCACAAAATTATCTATCTTCTTTTATCTACTCCTGTGCCTCATATTATATCATTCGTCCATAAAAAATATTGGCTGGTGTTCTTACTTATTATATGAAAGGAGCGAGTGGGTCACTTTGACTGAATTTGTTTATTACTCTTTCTCGACAACCAAAACTTGGGATTTTTGACAAATGTCTCCATGTTCAGAAGGGCAACTGTTGTGAGACTGTATAAAAAAACTATCCCTTTATGTCTCTTCACAATTATGTCTATGTTCCGTGTAAAAGTAAGTATCCAAGTTATGGAGGTATCAAACGTAGGAGATTTCTCTATAAAAATTTTAGTGGATACATGGAGAAACAGAGGTAAAGAATTTATCCTCTGTTTCTAAACGTTTTCTTAAGGCAGAGCACAGTTCGGCTATCTACTTGCCTGCTAGAGGAATGCCTTGGGCGAAGGACTGTTTAAGTGGTACTAACATGTATTCGCGTTACGTCCGGAGAAAAACGCCCCAAACTCATCTAACCGGAAAGTAAAGTACATTCTGACAACTATACGGATTTTTGCGCACTTAGATTAATATATTTTTAAATCTGTAAAATTCTAACATTTCTAGAATTAATTTTTTTTAAATTTAAAAACTAAAATGTAATTGTATTTGAATTCACCCCCCCAAGTACTTATATGCATATAACATATATTCAATCTTTTGTGGTATAACTATCTAAAAATTAAACAACTATTTTAAGGGTGATGTTATGCTCTGGAGATATATATATATATCACAATTTTACCATGCCGTCCAGTCGTGTAATGGTTTAAGAACCATTCTACCACCCCTTGAGTGCGGGTTTGAATCCCGGATTAAGCATGGATGTTAACGTGTCCCTACCTTTATATGTGGGAACACTCGTGGGACCTAATAATAAAATGGCTACAATACATTCAGGCGGTTGCACTGGACAATGCCTAATCGTCAAGTGCCCGCCCGTTAAAAAATAAATAAATAAATTATCATATAATGTAAAGTAGGGTATGGTGGAGTATAATGTATAGGTATTTCTTTAAACAAAAATATAAATATATCGTTTTTAAGGGACATTTCTTTTTTGCTTATGCTTTTAGACAACAGTTAGCAAGATTTATATTCATTAAAAAATTATTAATTGCATTTGGATATAATATCAGCTTTTAACTACTTATTTAATCCATATTCTTTCCTTGTGTCACCCAAATCTTTCAAAAAATTACTATATTTCCCAAAATTTTGAGAATTCTGTTATTAATTTCAATGCAGAAAACAGTTCATTATCGTAAAAAAGTAAGATTTTTTTAAAAAATAGTTTTTTTTTTTATGTATATGATTTAGTATGGTGAGGTGAAATGGGTATACGCTAGACATGGTTAAATCAAAATGCCCCTGATGAAGTTTTAGTGAGTATAAATGTTGCCTTACCTTAAATTATAGGCCAAAAAAAGAAAAATTATTAAAAAAAAAAGACATTTATATACTGGATGAAAAGGAAATACCTCACATTTTACACCAACACCACCTTACCGTGCAACAATGAGAATTCGGAATATAGTGTTTATCTAGTACCAGCCATTATATTCTTAAAATTGAATAATTTGTAAGCCATAGTCATAATAGAAAATATATAAAATTTCTGTGCATTTTAGCATTTTATTGAGACAAACGTACATGCAGGGTATCGACCTATGAGGGGGGGGGGGAGCTTCGGCACAGGCCTCTTTATTTAAGGGGCTCTAAAGTGAATTCACGTTACATATGGAGAAAATCGTCCGAATTTCCAGACCATTAGATCGACAGCCGCGTTTTGAGCCAGAGACCTGGACTTTTACACTTTAATCATTTGCCATGTTTAGATAAAGTGTACAGAGCCTTATCAAAGGCAAATCGGGACTTTGCCCAAGGCCCCTCCTGTCCAAAAGAAATCCCAAATTCATACATTAAATTCTTAAATGTTCTTTACGTGCACGCAGTTTTATGCTGAAATCTTTAAGAAAGCGGGGGGGGGGGATAAATTTTTAAAACCCCTTTTCTTTGAAAAATTGGGTTCTTACAGATACTGATAAAAATTAAACATCCATTAATCGATTCAAGTGTTATTGTTATTACCCAGTCATGGGCGCCCATAAGGGGGGGGGTCAAGTTAAGGGGCTTGCCCCCCTTAGAGTTTAAGCATATTGTCTTGTGAATATAATGTGTAATGTCTTATGAATATATGTAAATAAAATTGCATCACAAAGCAAAATCGGAACAAAAATTGTAAACACATTTACATCTCATTGAAGCTAAAGACTCTCTAGACTGTCCCCTCTGTTCTACTGCTGAGCCAATTGAACTTAATCATATTTTAATGTGTCCTTTTTTGTCTAATTTTCATTGTGAAACTAACAGCTAGGTTAGCAGAGCTAATTTGTACTGAGTTGTTTGCGAAGGTCTATGGTCACTTGACTGTCCTTGACGGTAGGATAAAAAAAAAGAAACTAAAATTGTTAAAAATTCAAAATTTGCCTCCTCCTCCCCCTCTAAAAATTTTATTTTAAGTTTGCCCCACCCCTAGAAAAATTTCTATGGGCGTCCATGTACCCCATATATTTATCTAGAGAACAGTCTGACGGTCATAATATACAGCTGAGAAAATTGAAAGCTAGTAGCAATTTTAATCAAAAAGTATTGCTTTTAGCTTCATTCACGATCAGTAATTAATAACCAAAACATTCTATAGAAGTGACTCTTTCCGACTTGTGAAGATCGCTGTGGAAATGACGTTGAAAAGGCCACTCACACACGCTGTCAGTATTTTCTCACAGACCCCTTGCCGTATTTATATATAAATCAGGTAGTGAAATTGCTCATATGATCTGAATAAAGTTTTTTTGATGTTTGAGAAAATACCGATCATCATCGGATCTCTAAACATTTCAAAATTAGGGGGGACATTTAGGGTAAACATTTCAAATTTCTCCCCCCGAAATTTCAATTTTTGTGTGAAATTCTGCCTTTTTTACTGTTTGGATCCCCTCCCCCCCTGAAATTTTCGGACCCCCCCCCCCCAAATGTTTTTTTGGATACGTGCCTGCATTTCGCACCCCGTATGCACGACCCTCTTAACAACTGCAAATAAGTCAAGTCACTGCAGAAAATAAAGTTAGATTTTTCAGGCTATTTTCATGGAATTTTTTTATCTGGCTACAAAATCCCTTGCAATTTCAAACCAAGAAGATCTAAAAATCTCTGACAAAATTCTGTTTTCCCTATTGACCGGACCAGTCAACTCCGACGGGTGGAGGGGGGGGTGGTGGGTGGGAGGGAGGCTTGGTTCCCACAGTCTCCTGCCCGGCGCCACTACTAATTATTTATGCATATATTTTTTTTTACAACACTTCGATGCTCCTATCGTCAGGTCCGGTTGAAAAATTCTCTCAAAGGTATCGCAACCTCTTTCTTTTCTTTCCCGTCCAAAGGAACCAATAGCCATCCACAGAATCGCGGGCTGGCTCCACCCTGGGTCGACTTTTTATGAAGAAAGGGACGGAATTATAAGAGTGAGAGTTGGAAGGCACTAGATCCAAATCAAACGATACGATACCTTTCTTAGCATCAAGTCGACTTTTGGAGCCCTAGTTCGAAGGTTCCCGTGTTCCGGTGTCTGCAGAAGTCGAGACTCCGGCGTTCTGAGACTCTGCTTGTCGAAGGTAAGTGAATTTATGTGATATGCTTGCGGGGATTTAAGGGGACGGTGGACATTAAAAAGTTTTTTTATATTTTATTTAATAAGATAGGATTATGAAATTTTGTATTTTAATTTATTAAACTAAAAGCATTATAAATAACTGAAAATTAAAAAAAAAATAAAAAATATATTAGTAATTAATTAAAAATTAATTACTTTTTTAATTTCGAAAAAATGCTCCATGCGTTCTAATTTTGTTTTATAATAGCATAAAAATACATTCAAAAAATCTGTGTATTGGTTTTTGAATCGACCGAGTAGTTAATTTTTTAGAAATATTTTCATGGATATATACCAAATTTTCCCGAAATATTTCAGTTTTAATAAATAAAAGTGAAATTTCATAATCGAAAATTTGACCATATTTAAAAAGGATACATAGATTTATTGTAATATATGAGAAGAATGTTTGTAGTAAATTTTGTACAATTCCGACCAAAATTAAGACGCATGGTGCATTTCGAAGGCATGAAAATCGCAAAAAACTTGATTTGGAGAAAATCCAATTTAAAGTGTAATTTTGCACTTACCTTTAATACCGTCTCTTCTGAATAATTTTATTTATGATTTTACCTTAACAAAACATATTTTTCAAATAATTTCATTCAAACATTAGCTTATTTTGTAATTCAATATTGTAATTCAATAATTTTGTATTTCAATAAAAATTGTCACGTGTTTATTTACGCGTTTGTTTGCATTTTTGTGGACATTTAACTGTCCCTTTACTTTTTGCAAACCCTATAATCTTTTTAAAAAAATGTCGTAAACATACGCGGTTTTTTCTCCATGGTTCTGCTTTAACTGTAAAATATTAGTATATGAAAAAAAGAAATAAGACATTTTTTTGTCCAATTTTGATGATTTGTGTGTCCACCGTCCCCTTATGTCTTACTATTTAAGTAATTTTGTGTGTACCAGGGGCACTGACTTTACGAAATTTTCGAAGGTGCTCTAGACGAAGTATTTTTTCGGGTGAGAGGAGGAACGATTTTTTTTCTTTTTAAAATTCTCGTAGTTGATATTTACTTAAGGCAGTAGATCAATTTAATCTTAGTTTAAAATTACAACGGAGCTCAGTATCTATCGAATTTTATTTATTTATTTTGTTTCCACTCAAGTTCTAAAGCATCCACATACATGAATGACCTAAAATTTTATTTTAGAATTTATCCAAACATTGCGCTCCCATAAAAAAATTTTGCGAGAACTTAGGTTCCAAGCACCCATAAGGATAAAACCAAAATAGGATGATTTTCAAATTCTAAGCAACAACAAACATTTTTTTAATAAACTTTCAAGATTCTTTCTTCCACTATGCAGCCGACCAGTAGTCGAGTGGTTAAGACCGTTGAAACTGGCGGACGGCTGAAGTGTTAACGTCCAGGTTTTTAACCTACAGCACGGCTGTCGATCTAACTTTCTGGAGCTTTCGTCAGCTTTCTTCTAATGTAATGTAAATACACGTCAGAACCCTTTAAATAGTCCTCCGCCCGAGGCATCCCTCCCCTCGATGGGACAGTCCTTGTGTAGCCTTAACCAATAATCTAAACTTCCATCCGTGATTGATTTTATTCAAGTTTATGTTACGATAAGCAGTAATAGAATAAAATCATATAATTCCATAAATTATCTTTTCAGTGAAAACAACTGCATGTTTTTTTTTTCTTCTGAACAAACAAACAAACAAAAATAATAATATTTCCGCATAAGTAACTATAAAAGACTTCTTTGAAATTTTCTTTCTGCTCTGTACTCATTTGATTTTTCCTGCGGGTGCTTGAGCCCTAGAGCACCCACATAGTCGCCGCCCCTGGTATGTATGACTCATTATAGTGTATTCATTTTCATTTCTATATCATTCTTGTTAGTCGTGTTATGTATAATATACAGTGACATCTCACTTATACAACTTACAAGTGGCATAGGAAAAAGTCGTAAAAGTGGACAGAGAAACAGTCTTATTATACAAGTTTAGAATTTTATACGGATTAATCAGTTTAATTATATTAAAAAAACTTTTGAGTGCTAAGAGCATATTTTAACAAAGTCAAAATACATTAAAAAATAAAATAATTTTAAAAGTTCACATACAAGGTTGTAGTTAATATACTTATCACTATATTTATTTTAAAGATCTACAAATCAGATTTTTTTCGGAAAATGAAGCGATATTTGTTTTTTTCTGTAGTCGACGATAAGAGAAGTCTTTTAAAGTCTGATAAACTAAGTCTGATAAAACTTGAATGGTATTTTGGGTATAATCAGTTTGATAGACATACAGCCATCTTCCCGCATCAGATTTCATCATAAATAAGAGTGGAATTTTAATAAGAAATATTATTCATTACTGAATTTACATTTTAACAATAGTGAAGGGATAAAGGTCTCTGAATGGAATGATCTGTACTTTGAACATTATTAAATGAATTGAAGTCGTTTAAAGCATCGTATAACTAAGAGAAGTTTAACATTATTTCCCATAAAATGTTGACAGGAACAAGTGATTCGTACATATAACCGAGAGAGTGGTATAAGTGAGAGGTCACTGTATATGTCATTATTTCAACTATAGTAAAATTTGTATTGTTAAGTTTTTAAAAGTGTCAAATTACAATTAAACCTCCTCGGAGCTTACTGAAAAAGTATAACGAATTTAATTCAGTTACAAGTACACATTTAAAGAAACTTAATATGTGAAAATTAGCAGCTCTCTCCAGCGCCGCATGGGGATGTTTCCTTGTAAGATGGAAAAATTGGAAATTTTAAGACATAGGTTAGGTGCACCAGTAATAGACACTTTAAGAATAATATAAAAATTAACTACTTATTGCTAATTACTAAAACTATCCCGAAACAAAAACTTTCTGTTTTCAAAACTTAAACGAAATTTCAAAATATTTGACATCTAAGAAATGAGTAGAATAACGTGCCGATTTATTCTTTAAGGAAAACCTTTGAGAGGAGCATCAAAAATGTTTTATTAAAAGTAGACTTAGTCATATTACATTATTTTCAAAATTCAAAGAAAAATACTAGACAAAATTACAAATCAATAATATTAATAATAGGATAGTTGCACCAATAATTGACACTTTGCCAGTTAATTTATTATAATAAGCTTTCATTTCAGAACTGATATCACATGGCGCTATCTACCAATTTAGCGATTTTTCTTCAATGTTATGTATTTTTTTATTTAACTCCAGGGAGCTCTTCGCATAAGAAATTGAGATTTTAAACTCAGTGGAAAAAAAAGTATAGTTCTCAATAGCTGGCTTAATGCTGAAATAAGTTCAATTTCAACCTGTTTTTATTTGAAGCATGTTGTATCAGATAATAATATATAAAATGTTTCTGTACATAAAATGCTCCTACTCAGTGCATTTTTAATTACATTAATTTTTCATATTTCTCTGTCAATAGTTTTCATATAATCGAAAAATATGTCAATAGTTTTCATATAATCGAAAAAATTTCTCTTTGCATAATATCTGATACAATTCAATGTAAATTAATTCCTAAAAGGAATATGCTTCAAATAAAAACAGGGTGAAAATGAACTTATCTTCTTTTCAGCATTAAAGCAGCTACTGAGAATCAGATTTTTTTATCACTCAGTTTTTAATCTCAGAGTTTAAAATCTGAAATTAGCGCCAATGGAGATAATAATAATAATAATAATAATAATAAGTTGCATAAATTTTAAGATATATGTCTAAAAAATTGGGACTAAATATAATCATTTCATAAAAGTTTTGAAATAAAATCTTATAATAATAAGTTATTTGATAAAGTGTCAGTTATTGGAACACCCATACTAGTCTCTTTTCAAACCTTATAATGAATATTTTTCAATTTACATTGCCTACTCAAATATAATAAATAAAGAATTAAAGGGTGTTACCTTTTGCCTGCAGATAACTTTCTGAATAGCTATTTCCTGCATTTTCCAGAAATTTTATGCCATTATCATGAACTTGATAGAAACACCAATAACTAAGAGAAGTAGTTTTAGAAGAATGCGTTCTTTTACCCAATAGTTGACAACCCATTTTAAATAAATATATAACTTTATTTGTTAAAATAAACTCGACAGGTTTGAATAACTTTATTTAAAAAAAAAGAACTCTACAGGCTCATTTTATGTACAGTTATTTGATACAAATAAGTTCAAATTCATTTCTAAAAAGAAATATGCTTCAAATAGAAACAGATTTTAAACGAACTTATCTTAATTTCAGCGTTAAGCCAAATACTGAGAATTAGACTTTTTTAGCACTAACTTTAAATTCGTAATTTCTGATACCTTGTACCCCCTGGAGGTGAAAATAAATTGCATAAAATTGAAGACAAATGTTTAAATTCCCATTAGATAGCACCATTTGATAACAGTTCTGAAATAAAAGATTATTAAGTTAAATTATCTGGCAAAGTGTGAATTACTGGAGCACCTATCCTATATAATTTTTATAAACATGTTCATTCTATTCATTTTGTAGAATACTTTCATTAATAACTCGTGAGCCCAAACACAGTGTGAGAAGCCGGCCGCTTATTTTTCATTTGAGCTCGCAATTTTCCCCACTTTTTGTTTTAAAGGGGGCACTCAAAATCCTTTATATACCATATTGTGATTCTGGTGGGAGATTATCGTTATTGTGTGGGGGACTAGCGGAGGATCCAGGAGAGGGACGAGGAGGCTTGAACTTCCAAAATAAAATGCTTAAGGACAGTTTGATGCAAAAAGTTTTTCAAAGGGCGCTGTACTGGGCATTTAATCAAATCGCTTCATTTAATTAAAAAAATGTATCGTTCTTTAAGGGAAAACGTAATTCTGTTAGATTTTTAGCATTGAGTAAGTTATTCAAAGTTCTGCAAAATACATCAAAAATGTATTTTCGATACAAAGTACAAGATACATTCATTCAAACGCACAAAAAGACAAAATACTTTTTGAAAACAAAAATACAAAATATATACATAATACATGTAAAAATGTTCAAGTATTATAATTGAGAATAAGCTGATTTTTCAAATGAAGATGATGATTCCAGTTTATCATATTCAAATATATTTTAACGCGAGAAACAAAAACAATAGTATTAGTTGATATTTAGCATACATAGTATTTATAAATTTTAAAGTAAGAAAAACCACACCGTGTTCTTCTAAATAGGAGTCTTGCAAATTTTACCTGTATAGTAATAACATTCGAAACAGAAAAGTTCTGAGAAATTACATTTATGCTCAAAGTATAATTAAAGTTGTATTATTTCAACATCTTAATAATGTATATCAGATTGATTCAAAATAGTTTCTAAAAAATTTATTCATAATAGCACTTGCGTATAAAAATAAACAAAAACATGTTTTTAAAACAAGGTTATCCTTATTAACTTATACTCAGGATTAGGATAAAGAAATAAACGCATATTTTTAAGAAAACTAATTTAACAAATAAACCGCGATGTATATGTTTGAATTACGTATTAATGGCATATAAATTAAATTTTGATGCCTGGAGAATATTAAAAGAGGTGTTTTTATTTGAAAAAGGGGGTTGATAAACATATACATATGCATTTCTTACTTATTCAATTAAACATTTGAAAATAGATACACAAATTACGAAATATCAATTAAAAAAATAATAATAAATAAGTTTTACTTTGGTATTTAAAATTTATTATAGATTTGTATGTTCCACTGTTAGCATTGATAGCAAAAATTTGTCTTGCATTACTGGCGTTGTCCTTCAACCTTTTTATTTCCATCCACTAACAGAATTTGGAAAAGTTCTCTACTAATAAATGCACACATGCACAATCGGTCTGCAGAAATACTGACTTATGTCCTTTTCTGTAGCTTTGTAAAGCGTTCAACAATTTGTTAATATTTCTCACGTTAAAATATATTTGAATATGATAAATTTTAATTTTCCTCTTCATTTGAAAAATTAACCTATTTTCTATTACAATATTTAAATTTCTGATGTATTTTGCATTTTGTATGCATTTTGAAAATTCATGCATTTTGTATTTTTTCAGTTCAGAAAGTATTTTATACTTTTATGTATTCGAATCAATGTCTCTTGCATTTTGTTCGAAAACATATTTTCCATGTACTTTCCCCAACTATGCTCAGCATCCACATGCACAAAAACTCAACCACACTTTTTCATCTTCTCCTAATTGGCAGAAATTTAGAACAGTATTAGGATGTTGTTGTTAATTGACCCCTAATACCCCCATATGATCCTTAAGCCTACAACCAATTTAAAATTATTAAATACATATTCCAGTAATAATGAACTTTTTTATTTCACATAGTAAATACACTCCTGGTAAATTTGGGGAAAAAGATATAAAGCAAAATAAACCAAAATAAAATAATGATTGTTTACTTAAACTAAAACAGACATAGTATGCTTGTTAGGACATGCGTTCCTGCTCTTTTAACAGTTCAATAACTGTGGCACTGCCTTTTGGAGAACAACTATGAAAAAAAATATCGTATACCTTAGTAATGACAGTTACCTCTAGGGACAAATTTTAAGTAAGCAATTTTAATGGAACCCACCCCTTATATCTAAAGTTCCACATTTATTAGAAATAGAAAAATGAAATTACCTAGATAATTGTTGGTCCTTGTTCTAGAGTTTTTCAATTCTTTGAAACACAGGTTCAAATAATAAAGCTTAAAATTTGGGGCAACCTTTGGTAATGATATTTACAACTTTATTTTATTTAAAAAAGATTCTTTTAATATTGAAACTACTTCCTAGTGCAGTGCTTGAAAGAATTGTTGAAACAAATTGAAGTATCTGTGATTGATATGCTTATTTGAAATTTTTTAGCCAAAGGCATAAAATTTCATATTATGTTAGAATGACCCTTATACATTTTACTTAGGGCTCCTCTCAACTTGATTTCTAGCATATTCCCGAAGTCACTTTAATTGAAAATGCATTGTATTTGTAGATATGCTTATATATATATAAGGGGCGTAGCCAGAAATTTTTCATGGGGGGGGGGTTACGACTACTATAACTCATATATATGTATACGTATGTGTGATAATGTAGTGAAGTATATACATTTTGTATGGCGAAAAATTCCTCATGGGGGGAGTTATGACCCCCCTAACTCCCCCTTGGCTACGCCCCTGATATATATATATATATATATATATATATATATATATATATATATATATATATATATATATATATATATATATATATATCAGAAAATACAATCAAATTTGGCAATGGATTTTTTTTTTATTAGAAAAGTAAATTTATTTTTTTAATAACAAGTATTGCAGTTTTGGTGCCCCCTCCAGTTTTTTTTATTATGGACCGGACTTTAGAGTCTTATTCAGTAATTAGGACCTGATACTAGCTTTACGAGCATTATTATTAAAGGTTTAGGACTATGTACAAGTAGTTTTTACGGCACCAAATTTACCACACATAAAAACTGCGTCAATATATCACGTTCGTTAATAGGTTTCTTGCATTAGTCAAAATACGTGAAAAGTGGAGAGTGTGAGTTTTGCAACTACACCCTTCATAGACACGGTGTTACAAAAAAGTGGCAACACGATTTAATTCTTTATGTATTAGAGATAAGTGGGGAATGTAAATTGCAAAAAAAGTTTTTAAAAAGGCAGGGTTAAAAAAAATATGCAAAAAAAATTTTCCTCTTTCTTTCTTTCTTTTTTTGTTTAAGTTACACTTTTACACTGCTTAGTTGATATTGGGCTATGCATGTATTTGAATGTGAAAATTTAATGCTAGAGTGCAAAAAATTGTTCTATTTCATATTTTGTGTGCGACCTCTGAAATTCGATCACCTGACGATTATGAAAAGCTTTCATTTCAGAACTGATATCATATATGGCGCTATCTACCAATTTAATGATTTGTCTTCAATGTTATGTATTTTTTATTTAACTACAGGGAGCTCTTCGTATGAGAAATTGAAATTTTAAACTCAGTGAAAAAAAAAAAGTGTGATTCTCAATAGCTGGCTTAATGCTGAAATGTTCATTTTCAACCTGTTTTTATTTGAAGCATGTTGTATCAGATAATAATATATAAAATATTTCTGTACATAAAATGCTCCTACTCAGTGGCGGATCCAGAAATTTTTTTTGGGAGGGGCTAAATTTTTTAAAAAGCTTATTTCACCCAACTAAAATGTACTATAAATCAAAATGTTAGTCTAAACCAATGTATTAGGCTTTTGGGAGGGGCTAAGTAATAAAATATGATCATTTTAGCTATTTAAAGTGTATAATAAAGCAGAGTGTTACCCTTGAGCAATCTCTTTTGGGGGGGGGCTGAAGCCCCCTAGCCCCTCCTCTGGATCCGCTACTGCTCCTACTCAGTGCATTTTTAATTACATTAATTTTTCATCTTTCTCTGTTAATAGTTTTCATATAATCGAAAAATTTTTTGTCTTTGCATAATATCTGATACAATTCTATGTACATTAATTCCTAAAAGAAATATGCTTCAAATAAAAACAGGTTGAAAATGAACTTATCTTCTTTTCAGCATTAAAGCAGCTACTGAGAATCAGATTTTCTTATCACTCAGTTTTTAATCTCAAAGTTTAAAATCTGAAATTAGTGCCAATGGAGATAATAATAATAATAAAAAGTTGCATAAATTTTAATATAAATGGCTAAAAAATTGGGACTAAATATAACCATTTCATAAAAGTTTTGTAATAAAATCTTATATTAATAAATTATTTGATAAAGTGTCAGTTTCTGGAACACCCACACCAGCCTTTTTTCATACCTTATAATGAAGATTTTTTCGATTTACATTGCCTATTCAAATATAATAGATAAAGAATTAAAGGGTGTTACCATCTTTTGCCTGCAGATAACTTTCTGAATAGCTATTTATTGCATTTTCCAGAAATTTTATGTTATTATCACTGAAACTCCAATAACTAACATAAGTAGTTTTAGCAGAATCCGTTCTTTTACTCAATAGTTGACAACCCATTTTAAATAAATATATATATAAAGTATTATAATTGATTTTTCAAATGAAGATGATAATTCCAGTTTATCATATTCAAATGTATTTTAACGTGAGAAACAAAAGCAATGGTATTAGTTGTTATTTCGCATAGATAGTATATATGAAAATTTTAAAGTAAGAAAAACCACCCTAAGTTCTTCTAAATAAGAGTCTTGCAAATTTTACCTATATAGTAATAACATTCGAAACAGAAAAGTTCTGAGAAATTACATTTATGCTCAAAGTTGTATTATTTCAACATCTTAATAATGTATTTCAGATTGATTCAAAATTTTTTCTAAAAAATTTATTTTTTAAGTCACACTACATAATATCATTTGCGTATCAAAATAAACAAAAATATGTTTTTAAAACAAGGTTATCAATATCAACTAATACTCAGGATTAGGATAATGAAATGAACGCGTATTTTTATGAAAAGTAATTTAACAAATAAACCGTGACATATATGTTTGAATTACGTATTAATGTCATATAAAATAAATTTTGATGCCTGGAGAATATTAAAAGAGCTGTTCTTAAAAAGGGGGGTTTGTTATACATATACATATGCATTTTTTTACCTATTCAATTAAACATTTCAAAATAGATACACAAATTACGAAATATCAATTAAAAAAATAATAATAAATAAGTTTTACTTTGGTATTTAAAATATATTATAGATTTGTATGTTCCACTGTTAGCATTGATAGCAAAATTTTGTCTTGCATTACTGGCGTTGTCCTTCAACTGTTTTATTTCCATCCACTAACAGAATTTGGAAAAGTTCTCTACTAATAAATGCACATATGCGCAATCGGTCTGCAGAATTATTGACTTATGTCCTTTTCTGTAGCTTTGTAAAGCTGTTCAACAATTTGTTAATATTTCTCACGTTAAAATATATTTGAATATGACAAACTTTAATTTCCCCCTTCTTTTGAAAAATTAACCTATTTTCTATTACAATATTTAAATTTCTGATGTATTTTGCATTTTGTATACATTTTGAAAATACATTCATTTTGTTTTTTTCAGTTCAGGAAGTATTTTATACTTTTGTGTATTCGAATCAATGTTTCTTGCATTTTGTTCGAAAACATATTTTCCATGTACTTTCCCCAACTATGCTCAGCATCTACATGCACAAAAACTCAACCACACTTTTTCATCCTCTCCTAAATTGGCAGAAATTTAGAACAGTATTAAGATGTTGTTGTTCTTTGACCCCCTAATTCCCCCATATGATCCTGAAGCCTACAACCAATTTAAACTTATTAAATACGTATTCCAGTAATAATGAACTTGTTTATGACACATAGTTAATGCACTCCTGGTAAATTTGGGGAAGAATATATAAAGCAAAATAAATCAAAATAAAATAATAATTGTTTACTTAAACTAAAACAGACATAGTATGCTTGTTAGGACATGTGGTCCTGCTCTTTTAACAGTCCTATAACTGTGGCAGTGCCTTTTAGAGAACAACTATGGAAAAAAATATCATACACCTTTGTAATGACAGTTACCTCTAGGAACAAATTTTAAGTAAGAAATTTTAATGGAACCCCCTCCCCTCTTATATCTAAAGTTCCACATTTATTAGAAAGAGAAAAATGAAATTACCTAGATAATTGTTGGTCCTTGCTCTAGAGTTTTTCAATTCTTTGAAACACAGGTTCAAATAATAAAGCTTAAAGTTTTGGACAACCTTTGGTAATGACATTAACAACTTTAATTTTATTAAAAAGATTAAAGTTTTTCTTCTTTTAATATTGAAACTACTTCCTAGTGTAGTGCTTGCAAAGAATTGTTGAAAAAAATATAAGCATCTGTGATTGACATGTTTATTTGAAATTTTTTAGCCAAAGGCATAAAATTTCATATTATGTTAGAATGCAGGGGCGTAGCCAGGGGAGGGGATATCGGGATATATCCCCCCCCCCCCGAAATTTTCGGATTAGTGATGAAATTCCGTCTATTTATACACATATAAGTTCATATCCCCCCCCCCCCCCCGAAAAATTTTCCAGGCGCATATCCCCCCCCTCGAAAATTTTTCCAGGCGCATATCCCCCCCCCCCCGAAAGTTTTTCCTGGCTACGCGCCTGTTAGAATGAGCGTTATACATTTTACTTAAAGCTCCTCTCATATCTTAACTCAATTTCTAACATATTTCCGAAGTCACTTTAATTGAAAATGCATTGTATTTGTAGGTATGCTTATATATATATATATATATATATGTAACCGAAAATACAATAACTTCTTGTCAATACTTTGTCAAATTTGGCATGAATTTCTTTGTAGTAGAATAGTATATTTTTTTAATAACAAGTATTGCAGTTTCGATGCCCCCTTCAGATTTTTTTATTATGGGTCCGGGCTTTATTCAGTAATTAGGACCTGATACTAGCTTTACGAGAATTATTGAAGGTTTAGGACTATGTGCAAGTAGTTTTTACGGCACATAAAAAATGCGTCAATATATCACGTTCGTTAATAGGTTTTCGCATTAGTCAAAATACGTAAAGTTGGAAAGTGTGAGTTTTGCAACTACACCCTTCATAGACACCATAGACACGGTGTTACGAAAAAGTGGCAACACGATTTAATTCTTTATGTGTTAGAGATAAGTGGGGAATGTAAATTGCAAAAATGTTTTTAAAAAGGCAGGGGGAAAAAGAATATGCCAAAAAAAATGTCCTCTTTTTTTTTTAAAGTTACACTTTTACACTGCTTAGACGATATGGGGCTATGCATGCATTTGAATGTGAAAGTTTAATGCTAGAGTTCAAAAAATTGATCTATTTCATAATTTGTGTGAGACCCCTGAAATGCGATCACCTGACATGACGATTATAATAAGCTTTCATTTCAGAACTGATATGGCTGAACTTATATTCAGAACTGATGGCGCTATCTACCAATTTAGTGATTTGTCTTGAATGTTTTTTTATTTATTTTTATTTACGCAATCTGCGTAAATTTGCAGAAACGAAGATTATGTTTTGTGTAGAGTGTACACTACTTACAAACTGATTATTGACTTCGATTGTTTCTGATATAATAGATTATACAATTTAAAGCATTTTTACTGTTGTAACTATGTGTCTTTGACTATAGACATAGGAAATAGCCATTGGGCTCCGTTAGCACTGGGTACCCTGAATATATATTTGCGTGTTTCACTACTGTATTGCATCTGTGACATCAATTTTTTTATGACAAAAATAAGCACTCGGTCCGAAAAAAATATTATTTCTTAGCCCTCTAAAATTTTCTAGCTGCATGTGTGTATGTGTGTGTGGGGGGGGGGGCGCATTTTTGTAGTTCGCACCACTTAGAAAAATTTGTAGATTGTCACTGGTTTGTTATACAATTCTATGCATAATACATGATGCAAGGAGAAATACCTATTAAGAGGTCCTTTTAAAACTAGAAGTCAAATCCCATAGTGGAGGCAATTACAACGGACACTAGAAAAAACACCAGACAAAAATCTGTACGCTCAAAATATTTAATCTTTGTCCGCTGAATATAAATAATTTCATATTGAATTTTTATTATAAACCCAAATCGGAACTGCATTTTCTTCCAAAGACGTGCGAAAACTTCTCGCATTCGAAAGATTTCGCTTTTCTTTGAACATCCCCTCTTATATCAATGTTTCATGCCAGAAGAAAATCATTTTATTTGTGAAAAGAAAGAGCTGCGTAATCTAGAAAAACTATTTTAAACGAATAAATCGCAATTTTTCCTTCAAAGATAACCGTGACGCCAAGCTGACATATTTTTGACTTGCAGAGCCTAATTTTGCCACGCAAATGATTTACTTTTCTGACTCTCGTAAATGAAATAAAGCTGAAAATAGCAAAAAATCGTTTAAAAATTAGGGAACAGGTAGATTTTCAGATTTTTAAAGTAGCGCAGATTGTTTTCTATATTTTGGTATATATAGAAAATTTTCAAGCGTATCGTACAAACGGTGTACATGTTATTACGCTTTTCGTGCTTTTTAATCTTTTTGAACTTTTTAATCTTCTTGGAGTAATGGCGGTAAAAGTGAGTCTGGGATCAGTGTAACTATATAGTAAGATAACGCTAGCTATATAGAACAACATTCAAATAAGGAAAATAACAGTAGCTTTATACAAACAAGGAAAAAAATCCCAGCTACTTTAAAATCTTAAACTGAGTAATGTTAAGATATTTTTAGAGATAAAGTGTAATGTCATTGTCTTGGTTAAATGAAGTCTTTCTGAATGCTCGAAAATGGGTAAATGCGGGGATAGCGAGGACTCCAATAGAAAATCTTTGTCATTTAATATTGTTGACGATGGCAGATGAAAAATTAAATTTTCTTTAAACCGCTGTATATCAGATTACTTTTGTTTTTACAATCAACAATTAACTAAATATACTAAAAAAGTAATTATTCAACTAATAAGCAATTAAAATGGATGATATAGTTAATTTTATTTATTGTTTTTGGAAAAATTTCGTGTAGCTAATGTCACACATTTAAGTTAGACTTCTTCAAGAGTATGAGCATTCACCACCACCTCCTTTTTGCCTTAGAACTAGCTGAACGCTTGGCGTCGACACCAATAGTCATTTTAATAAAATGAGCAGCCAAAGATAATACGTTTTCGTATTAATGTGTACATGCCGAGAGTGTGCACGTTAAATCTGTGGGGCCGCATGTCCTCTCGCTGGGTAAGTCGGTAGGAAGGAGAGAGTACGGATCTGGTTACAAATACAGAAAGGACTCTCTTTCCGGTGATGCTCTAAATTAAGGGGGAAAGTGAGTCTCCACTTTCTAGAGACGCTTAGAGGCTGACGTTCAGAGCAGTCCAGTACAGTTGCACTGTCAGGACTGCTGTCTTTTGCTTACAGACTTTGACTGTAAGCAAAAGTTATGTGCTAAGTTAAATATTTACTGGCACGGTTATAAATGGCTGTCATGATTTATCGCAAAATTGACACACACGACTACTTATTAAAAACTTTTGATAAGTAGATAGTGAATGCCCTAAATTTTATGAACTGTGTATGGAAATTCAGATGTGAGTTCCGATAGTGTGTAAAGGAAAAGAAATTCAGATATTGGAACAAAGCAAATGTACACAAGTTGCATTTTTGCTTCTGTATTTTTTAAATTTAAATCTTAACTGTTTGGCAACAATCAAGCTTCCTTTGTTCACTGAAGATTCAGTATTTTTAACTTTAGACAAAAGCCTTCTGGTTCAAGCCTTGACGAGTGAAAAGAACTGGAGGATACCGAAAGCGAACAATTTTTTTTTTTTTTTAAATCCTACATTCTTTTCACGGCTTACTTCCCTCACCAGAATATTAATTAAGTTTTAGGTTATTCTCAAATCCAACAGTTTTCCAATCGTGTTTGAATAAATCGCTTAATGAATAATATATATATTGGTTAATTTAAGTAAGAAATTTTAAGGACCCGATCCGTAAAGTTCGGCTATCGTTTTCTTTGAAAGGTGACCTCTAAACTTTGCGCACAATGTTTAGGGAGTTTTGGAACGCAAACCGCTCTACGTAATGAGACACTACCCAATTCATTATGTAGGTTTGACAGTGATTTATCTGATTTGAAACAATTAACAGTGGTTGTTTGGTTTGAGGCCATTCGCAAAAAATGTTCCGAGAATCTCGACTGCCAATATTTGTTCTCGCGAGTAACAACGATTATTTATAAATTTAAAAAACACATAAGATGAGTTATTTGCGAAAAATATTATTATAAACAAACATAATTGTAACGCATTCACCTTTCTCTATGTCTTTGTTTTCAGATATACAGAAATTTTATACTTTCATTTTGATACGGTGGATTAGATGAACAAAATCTATTCGATGAGTACATTTTCTCAAAAAAAGCATTCAATTAAAAGTCAAAATACCTACGTTGGTTTCGGCTATTATATATTATTTATTATTATTAAATATGAATTAGGTTAAGAGAGTTTATAATTTTTCCCATTTCAGTCGAGTTGTGCATTTTTCAAAAACTCATTTACTCGCAAAGCTAAAATAGAAAATTTCGCTTACACTCGAATACTTTTTTGAGTGGATGTATAAAGCTTTTTTAAAATTTTTTATAATGGAGTTTTAGTTCAAAATTCTTCAAACCCAAAAGTGTTTCCACACTCTCAAGAAAGCATCCAGGTGTATGTAAATTTTCTATCTCGGTTTCATATATAAAGTAACGTGCTTCATAAAAATTAAATCCTGAAGTACACAATAATAACTTTTCATATTTCTATATAGAGTTATGTATTTTCTCAGAAAACTGTATTCACAGAACTAAAAATTTTTAATTTAGCCTACACTTGAATACTTTTTGAAAGAATGCAATTCTTTCCCTTTTTGTTATCTGCAGATGTTGGTTCATAGTTTATAAAAAGTGAATTCTTAGTTCTACAACAAGAAATGTTCATTGCAATACAGGGGCAGGTAAAACAATTATGAAACGTGAAATATTTAAAAAATCTACAAATGATAAACTTTAAGCATAAAGCTTATAATGCAATTTTCAAGATAGATAAAATTTATTATTAACATTCAGTATTTTCAAGGTAGTAACAATTTAAAAAAAAACACTATATCAAAATTTTCAATAAAGGTATTTAATGGTTCGGTGTTCAGAGTTATTTAGCGCAAAAGGGAAAATATTTTAGGCAAGCTAATTCATATTAAAATGTATGTGGTAATGTATTTAAGTTCTTCCGAAATGTTTTTCCTTTTTCTAACATAGCTAAATGTTTTTACATTCATGGTCAAAATATTTCCACTATGTTTTAAAAAGGTGGGATAATTATAACCAAGTATCAAAACATAGAAAAAGCCATTTTAACCTGGAAAAGCATATGTTTGTCACATATAACTTAAAAATATCGAGAGAAAATAATTTAAAATGATTTATTTGTTACATTTAACTTACAAGTAAATTATAGAATCGAAGTTTTACTATTGATTATTTAAAAAAAAATAAATGCTTTAAACTTACTGTCATGGCCTGTGAACAGAGTCAGAAGTAAATTCCAAGATATTAAAAGTATATATCATAAAAGTTTATAATAAAAATAAATCAGACACATAAACACAAAAACTTGAACTTGACCATGGACTTAAAAAAAAAAACAAATAGCACATTCTTATAATTAAATACAAAAAAGGACTCACATTACATCACAACCTATTACTGGAAAACTACCGCCATATGAAAATGTTATTTCAATTGGTTTATTCAAATCCTTGGTGGGCATATTTCTCCCGAGAAATATCGGACTTCACCTGCAATGACATAGCTTAAAATGTTGTTCTGTAAAACTTGCGTCGATGAAAAAAAAAAGTAATAATAATGTCTTGACAGACAACATACCAAGAACAGTTTCTGTTTTTGAACTCCTTGAACATTTATTTTGATTTTTTTTTCTTAAATGGTCGACATTACTTAATACAATTTCTTTCAGAATTTCAACAAATCTTAAAATCAATCAGTGGTGGCTCGTGACCTGTTTCAGTGGTGGAGCCCGAAAAAAAATAGTGCCAATTAAAATTAGGAAAATACATATACCCATAGAGCAACCCCCCAACCCCCCCCCCCCTACGCACGCTGTGTAAGTATTTAAAATTTTTCAGATGGCAAAGGATTATCAAAATTACTATATAACTTTTGCTATTTTTTACCTAATTATGTTAATATTGAAAGGTTTACTCTATTACTAATCAAAAAGCCACATTTAATTTTTATTTCGTATTTATGTCCTTTATACCTGCCTTTTCATAATTTTTAAATGATTTATTTATTTTAAAGTTAATATTAACATATAAAAAACATTTTTACGCCGCTTTTCGTAAATCAAGAAAACAAAACAGAAAAATATTTGACTGCATTGCAAAAATACGATCGAGCAAGTAAAAAATGATTTCCCCCTGAGTGGAAAATTTCACCAATAACTACCGAATGGTGAAATTTTTCCGTACAGACGTGTAGATCATCATGCAAGGGCCCGAAGATATGGGCCAAGAAGATAACTCCAAATAAACCGTTTGGAAGCCAAGTTAATGCCGGCAATATGCGGCAAGTGTGCTCAATGTCAAATATGTCTCTCAACCCAGTAAACCTGAGAAAAAACGCCAAGTTTTGGGCAAACAACCCCATGGCCCGTGCTTGGTTTAGATAGGGAAAAATCGTTACTATCGCTTTTTTAAATGCTTTTTGCAATAGATAGTATTAAAATAGAGTAAAATGCGTGCATTTTTTCAATAAAGGTAAATTATTAAAGAACTGTGTTACATAATAGGAAGAAGCTTTGATTTAGATGGTGGTGAGTCGGTGGGGCCAGGCCCCTGTGACGCCTAATGACGAGCTGCAACTGCGAACAGTATTTTTCCTTTCATAAAAAGAGCGATTTTCAATATATCTTTGCAACAAGAGGCCCCTTTGATTTAATGAATAGAAATTTTAACTTTATTACTCAATTTATATCAATTATTTACGCACCAGGATTCCATAACTCTGATCACTAACAAAAACAAGAATAGCAGTCTCGATTTAGCAAAATTCATGCAAGTATTATGAGAAATTAAGTGGTCATAATTACCCCAATTTTTTCTCATTGTGTGATTTTGTTGGGGTAATTATGACCACCCCGTAAAGTTTTAAATAAATAATCCTATTAAAACAAAATTTTTACTGCACGTTCGTTCTTAAAAGGTCAAAGCTTCCTCCAAATTAATTTAAACAACAATTTTCCGATAATTAAAAGAATTAAAAATTCACAAAAGTGAAATTTGCAAAATGTACGTCAATTCTTCAACATTAGAAAAACCGGTGTTGAATACATGCAGACTTTTGCATCTCCATATTAAACGATTGGTTGGTTGACAGACAAATATTTTTGGGGAATAACAATTTATGCTCATTGCCCGAAGTTAGAGTATATGTTGATCAAAGATCTTTTAACAGATTTTATGACTTGAATGTTCTGTCGCTAACAGTTGGTGTAAGTTTTACATTTGGATAAGAACCTTCGGAATCCCTATGTTTACAAAACTTGTATGGATCGGGAAGCGTTCCAGTAGTATTTTTTAAGGTTGTTTCAGCACTTTAATTAATGAAAGAGATGAGTCACACTACATTCACGGACTGATAACATCTCTTCCTTTTCTCCCATTGTTTCATTTCTGAATGTTAAAGTCTCTGCTGAGACTACTTCAATGCTAAGGTTCTCTTTTAAGAGTTTTTTTTTTTTTAAACCTTGATCTAGCATGCCTGGTAGTTTACCATTGTCGGTCAGTTTGTCTCAGTAAGATAGCTGGATATGTGTATATACATCCCAGGACCCACAGTCGAGAAGGCTTGAATGGGCATTCCTGAACTTGGCCCTTGTGGGCTTCACAAGTTTGTTTTTGTTTTGTATATTCATAAAAGTGCATTCATTTTTCTTGAAAAGATACCATACTGTTTCAAAATTAAATAAAAAGCGGCTTTGGTTTTACTTATTTATCATTTATAAAGTTTTAGAAAAATCTAAAATTTGTCTGCTGTGACAGTAGTCGACTTGGCATGGAATTGAACAAACAAACAAACAAACAAAGATCACTAAAGCATAAGCAATTAAGCAATACACCTACTGGTTTTTGTTAAGTGTATGTGCTAAAAACTTCCAAAGGATTTTAATAAATAAATAAATAAATGGACTTAGTTTGCATACTGAAGATTTTTCCCCCAAGGGTTTTTCTAATTCCATGCACGATAGCATTTTATTAATATGGATATTTTAGTCTCTACAGAAAAAATAGTTGCAAAACTGAAAGACAAAGAAATTTTTGCTCTTGAGTCTACTTGATCATACTTCTTAATTTTAGTTGGAAAATACAAGCTAGAAACGCGTCAGTACTAGACACCTCTCACAGAAATGAGCATAGTCTTGCCGCGATTAAAATTAATCTATCAATAAATCATCTACACACACCAAAAAAAATAATCACTAAAGCATAAGCGATACACCCACTGGTTTTTGTTAATTGTATGTGCTTTCCAAAGGATTTTAATAAATAAATAAATAAATGGATTTAGTTTGCATATCGAAGATTTTCCCCCCACGGGTTTTTCTGATTCCATGCACGATAGCATTTTATTAATATGGATGTTTTAGTCTCTACAGAAAAAATAGTTGGAAAACTGGAAGACAAAGAAATTGTTGCTCTTGAGTCTACTTGATCATATTTCTTATTTTTAGTTGGAAAATACAAGCTAGAAACGCGTAGAGAGACGTCAGTACTAGAAACCTCCCACAGATATGTGCATAGGCTTGCCGCGATTAAAATTAATCTATCAATAAATCATCTACACACACACACACCAAAAATAAAATAAAATAAAATAAAATTATCTAAACAAGCTCATTCTTCAGATAAACTCCGCGTGTTCTCAATCAATCAGCAGCGGGAACTATATTTGAACTGTGATTTTCTCTCCGAAGGTAGTAAAAACTATCGGATGCGGAAGAAAAAACAGTGAATTTCCCATTTTTATTCTCCACCTTCTGGAGATGAAAGTAAAGTTCCTTGCCGGGAACGGGCACTTGCCGTTTAGGAATTGGCCACCACCGAGGCTGGAGTTACTAGTCTCTTAATTACGGAGGCACCTAATAGGTAGACTAGCGTCGCTTCGGGCGGTTGGGGGGGGGACAAAATCACGGAAGGGACGGACAAAATCCCACACAAGTCCATGCCGGGAATCGAACCCGGATCCGTGGTGTGGTAGAATGGCTCTCTAATCACTACACAACCCGGGCGACGTAATAAAAAGTTGATCCTGCTTATAGGCACATATGTTACAGGTAGAGGTGTCCACGTGAATACTGTTAGAGAAAGTGGAGAACACTTTTCTAGTTGTCACACTTTAGTATATCTGATTATATGACGTACATACTATAGTGCGTTTATGAGGCATTCGGTTCTCAGTCAGTCTTCGCTAGGTATTAAACTTCAGTACTAAAATAAAGCAAAGAAAAAAAGACCACTTCACTGCATTGCACTAAAACGTTTTCTTCATGCCAATGGTTGGTTTGGGAGGGAGCGGCAAAAGCCATAGAAACCCATAGAAGAAGGCGGTCTCGAGCTCCTCCCCTCCCAGCTAGGTGATAGTTGGGTCTGACCCCCTTCCCAGCAAGGTTCAGTATACCTAAGCTCGATATAGAGAGCTTCGGTATTTTTACAGCATATTGAACTTTTGGTATTATCTCAGTATTAAAATGTTCGAAAGTCAGAGATGAGCTCCGTTATAGGCCCACTGCCAAAAAATAAATAAAAGTGCCATATTGGTACCATAGTAAAGTCCCTTCTTGTCTCTCACACGTTTGGCCATGCTACAGGAGTATTTTCCAGCAAGAAAGGATTGATATAGTCTTTATATTTTTTCAATTTTATTTCCGATTTTCTCCAGATGTGACGTGAATACGTGTTAGAACCCCTTAAATATCCTCCGACTAAACCATGAAAGTCCTCGGCAGATAGCCCTTGTGTAGCTTTGCCATTACACATCACAATACAACTCAAAGAGTATTATTTTGAATATATACAGGGTGTCCCAAAAAGGTGGAAATAGGCTTAAATTATTTATTTGTTAGAGAAGAATGAGCGATATAAATTGAAAAAATGTTCAATATAAGATAGCAAAAAGGACTGCGATAAAAAAATAAAAAAAAATTCTTCTTGTAAATTTTCAAATGTAACGTTTTTAAAAAATTGTATGTGACCCCACTATAAAAAAAATCCCAATTACTAAAATGTGCCCCAGACACTAGTGAGGTGGTTTACAAAATTTGAGAATTATATCCTAAAAAGGATTAGAGATATGAAGATAAATATTTGCTGGCTTTAACCACTTCTCAATGGCTCTCGATGGGGAAAAAAAACCACCTCGGATGATCTCCTTTTAGGGGTCGTACAAAATTACGAAAGTGAAAAAAAATTTTTTTTCTCACTCCAGCATTAAAAGTTTAGATCCAAATTCATGTATAGCCCCTAACCATCTTTTGTTTAGCGATTCTCTGAGACGTTGCATGAAAAAGACTGAAAATTTGTACATCACCTCATGACTGTATGGTGCACATTTTACTAACTGGGAATGTTTTGTACTGAGGGGGTGGGTCTTTTACAAATTTAAAAACAGTCATTTATTGAAAATTAACGAGAGGAATTTTTTCTTACAGAAGTCTTATTTCCTATCTTTTTTCAATTTACATTGCTTACTTATCTCTAATAGATAAATAATTAAAACGTGTGGTATCCCCAAGAGGTGGTAACACGTTTTAATTCTTTATCTATTAGAGATAAGTGAGCAATGTAAATTGAAATATATATATATACTAGCTGAAGTACCCGTTCTTCGCACGGGAATGAATGGACTTTTTGATATTAATATTTGTTGTGATTACTATTTATTGTAATAAAGAGATATAGCAAAATGGATATCGCGTTATATTGTGTTCAATAATCATGCATACTGAATTTCAAGGCAATCGTTTTTACGGTGCAGAAGGCGATGCGGCGTAGCACAATCTAGTGGCGAGTTTTAGCAAAACGGATACGGCAAAAATATTCTTCGCATTCAGATATCGATGTATACGAATTTTCATGACGATCGGCTGAATAGTCTTGAAGTTCATGTGTTGACGCGACATCTAGTGTCAAGTTATAGGAAAATGGATCGTGCCAAACTCTTCCCCGTGTTCAAATATCTATGTATACCTATTTTCATAGCGATTATTCGCACAGTCAAGAAGTGATACACTGCAGGGCCATCTAGTGGTTAATTAAAGTAATGATTTGCTACAGCGCCGTCATGTGGCGAGTTATAGCAAAATGGATAACGCCAAAATATTCTCATTGTTCAAATAGCTATGTATACTGATTTTCATAGCCACCGTTTGAATGGTCAAAAATTTGGCCTGCTGCAGCGTCATCTAGTGGCGAGTTAAAATAATAATGCATTGCAGTGCCATCTAGTGGTGAGTAACATCAAAAGTAACGCAGTTAGAATATATTCTTCGTTCTCAAATGTGTAAGTATAAAAAAATTTATGCCGATCAGTCGAACGGTATAGAAGTTGATGCGTTGCAGCGCTATTTAAAGGTAAGTTACAGCAAATGGATAGTGAAAAATATTCTCCGTGTTCTAATATTCGCGTGTACCAAATTTCATCAAAATTTGTTGGACGATATTCGCATAGCAAACGGCTAACGGATTAGAATTCGACGTTCTGCTGCGCCACCTAGTGAAAAGTTAGAGGAAAACGGATAGCATAAAAACCTTCTCCATGATAAAAGACTTAGGTGAACCAAATTTCATGGTGATCGGTGAAACGGTGCTGGAGTTTTTCAACCTCCTACACACATACCAACATTCATTTTTATCTATAACCAGTCTTATTATACGTATATACCAGTCTCAAGTAAAATCCAGTTTCAAATCTAAGCCTCGCCAAAGTGCCAGCATACGCCATTTTGCAAGAGTTTTTTCAGGGAATCATTCGAAGCATTGACTTAGCAGCAATCAAAATGGGAAATGGTTCGACCGCCAGGCATTTATTTGAAAAGTGGAATCCCTTAATACAGCCGCATTTTTTAAATTATCAACTATAACATGTTTTGTGAAAAAACACTCAAAATACTGGTGTTAAACGATAAAGTAATTAAAAAACTTTGTAAAAAACACACATAAGAAGTAAAAGGAAAAAGGAACTTTTACTTCTCCTTTTACTTCTTATGTGTGTTTTTTACAAAGTTTTTTAATTACTTTATAACATGTTTTATTCATCGTTACCTCAATGTACTAAATGCGAAGATTTCAATTTTCTGAAATTTGGCGGATTTCCCCCAAGTTAAATCAATGTACTCAATTGGCGAGAATTCTGAAGCTACATCGCTTGAAATGCCCTAATAACTGCATTATTTCTGCACGGATAGTTAAAATTTAATGCTGTATTCTATATACACTTGTTTTCAAAAATGCTATTCCCTTAAGCTCTCAGTAAATTGAGCCAAAAAGCCTAAAACTGTGCAAACCGCTAGAACTCACACTCTAAAAATCGGCCTATCAGCCATTTTATTTTTCGCCCAACTAAAAAAAATTACATATTAGTCTCGGATATCTTCGATCCTCATTGTTTTGCGTATAAAACATTTCATTCCTGCTCTCATTTCTTATGCGCACATGATATTATAATTAAAAAAAATAACCTAAAAAAATAAACTAAAAAAATCATTATTATTCTTTTATTTTTACTTTAAGAATTTAAAACATTTTATTCGGCAAAATCGCCACACATGGCAACCAAGATGCTTATTTCACACACTTTTTTCACTACACGCTTAAAAATGTCGAGCTAAATAAGCTCCGACGGAGCTAATTTACACTCCTTTTCCCACTTCAAACAGCCATTCTCCCAATGGAGCTAAATTAACTCCACCTATCGATAAAAATCAGTGGAGTGAAAAACACTCCTTTTATGAACATTTTATAAACGCTCCACTTTGACTTTATTTTATACACAAAAGGAGTGTTCTAAGAAATTTGTTCTTTTTTTATTAATATAGCTGTACTCAATTTTGATTATTATTTTAAGCTGATAAGGAGTGTTTTAGGAAATTTTGATTAAATATTAGACTTAAATTTGATTATTTTAAGATATAAAAGGAGTGTTTTCAAGTATTTTCTTTCCGGTTCGTCCACATTGCTTGAACTTAAAAATGTGTAATTATTAATTGATTATACTTCTTAATCATGTCACAACATCACTAAAAGAAGCCCCCCCTCCCTCAAGGGGGGGAGGATCCCCCCTAGTGCTTAACTTTTTGTATTTTAATGCTAGTGTTAGCAAGTCCAATTATAGACCCCGTAAGTAAAGATATAGCACCAATGGTGGGTCCACAGGGGGGGGGGTGCCCCCCAGACGAATTAAATTTATATTATTGGATTGAATTATTTTTTAAATTCAAATGCATTTATGAAAGGAGACTCCATAATGCGCTCCGTATATTCCCCCCCCCACACACACACACATTGGGGCACTGCCCCCCCCCCACCAATACTGATTTTTTTCGTATTATTGTAGTGTTTGAAAGCATGTGTTGTATTTCATAAGTACTCGCATGGCACCATTAACGAATCCAGAAGGTGTTGGGAGTCAAATGCATTTATAGCAGAATGGAGCCCCCCCCCCCAAACAACCCCCCTATATTGAAGGAAGCCTTCCCAATACTGATTTTTTTTTTTTTTTATAGTTTGAAAGCCTCATATATGTGAGAGCCCCTATGAGTACTCATATGCTGCCATTGGTGGATCCCAGTGGCGTAGCCAAGGGGGGGGGTAGGGGGGGTCATAACCCCCCATGAGGAATTTTTTGCCATACAAAATGTATATTCTTCACTCCCTTATCACACACACGTATACACATATATGAGTTGCAGTAGTCATAATCCCCCCATGAAAAATTTCTGGCTACGCCACTGGTGGATCCAAATGGGGCTATGTCCACTGCCCACAATTAAATTTAAACTATAAAAGAGTGGTTTTTATACAAGTTCAATTGTATAAGAGGAAGCAGACAAAAATATGTGCACACCCCTATATTTTTTTCTGGATCTATACCCCTGGTCTAATTTGGCATTTTAAATACCATAATAAACATTTAGGTATGATAACTAATAGATAAAAGTTATCATCAATCAAACTTAGAAGTACCCAATGTTTAAAACCTCTTACTAACACCATCAAAAAAAAAAAAAAAGCACTGAAGTTTTCTATATAACAAATTATTTAACTAGGTATAAAATTACTACATTATTTTCAACTTTGGAAAATAACAGAAATTTGATGATTTCATTTGGAGTAAAACTAGTCTCTGAAAGTTTGAATAATTTTTATGAGGAAAAAATATTTGAATGTTAATTCTTTTTTTTTTTTTTAAATTCATATCCGAACAATAAAAAGTATTGATGTTTATAACCAATTCTCTTAATACACTGTTTCCGTTTTAAGAGAGAGAGAATTTAAAAAAAAAAAAAAAAAAGAAAAAGAAGGAAAGAAAGAAATGCTTGTAATAACTTGTAAATAAATAATCCTTTTATTTGTCATAAAAAATCTTTTATTAAACATATACAAATTTTACATTTTTCTTTTGACATAGAAAATATCACTTAAAAAAAGCAGCACAAGAATATTTTTTTTTCCTTTTTCGTAACTTCAAGAGACATTTTTAATATCTTGTAAACTTCTTTACAATCAAGCAGTCTACTTACTTGAGATTTCTATAAGCTTGAAGGGAGGCTAAAATATATACTTTATGCATACACATTAATTTAAAACACTTTTGCTTAGTTAAAAAAAAAAAAAAAAAAAAAAGTGCAATATTTCGGTTAAAAAAAAAAAGCTTTATTTTTAATTAACAAATCTTTGAGCAGCATAGGAGAAGCATGTGGTGAAAACTGGGATCAAACCAGAGAACTCTGGTGCACTAGATCCAGATGTTATCCAACTAGACAAAAGGTAACTATCTGCTCAGCTTCCAATTGCCGAAAAATAAAGCAAACGAAAGCGTGGCAACTGTGAGTCCACCACAATAGCAAATAAATAAATAAATATATACTAGCTGACCCGGCAAACGTTGTTTTGCCATATAAATTATTCCTAGGATTATTTTAGTAGAAAGAAATGACTAACTTATTGTAAATGTGTGAGACATGGTATATGAGTGGAAGAGGCATGGAGCGCTGTGAACGATGCTGGAATATAAAAATAACAATACCAAACATTTATATTTTTAATTCATTGTAATTTATTCTTTAAATTTATATATATCGCTAATTACAATAATTTTACTAAAAAATAATATCAATCCCTTAACGGAATAGAGTGAACAATTTTTTTTGTTATACCATCTTTAGCCAATACAAATAAACTGGATGGTTTGACCACTTGAGAGCATGCCACGTATAATTCTCCGTGTGAAAAACATGGTGTGCTGAAATCTAAGCCACAAACAGGCATAGTTTGGCCTTGAGACTCATTGATAGTCATTCCATAAAAAATTTTGTCCAAAAATATAAAATAAAAGAGGATGAAAATCTGAAACACTTTCAGATTTTAAATACGCACTATAGTGCTATATATTAAAATCATATGATAATTTATGCGTCGTCCCTATTTTTCTTCCTTATTCTATTAAGTTGGAAAGTGTATCATTATTCATGACTGTGCTGTATTTTTCTTTCTTGTTTAGTAAAACCCATCTTTGGAATCGAAATCTATCTTAAATTCGTCTACTAAAACTATTTTACAATCTTCACCAAGTATATTACATACTTCATCATTTTGAATATTGTTTGGAATGTGCATCATAATCCATGAGTGTAGTGTGTTTGTCTTTCTTGGGTTGATTCCTACTTGAACGCCTCGACTCTCACCAAGATCGCAATCGGGAATAATACCGTAAACGGGGGCAGGTTGAGTTGGCGACTTTTTTTTGTCACCAACATCTAACCTTGGCAACTTTGCTTTCTTGCCAAACATAACATAAACATACATAGTTATATATGAAAAAATAAACCCAAAAACTACAATGCACTTATCTAAACAGCTTATTCAAACATTTGTACACATACTTAAATGCAATTACAAACAAAATGAACATGAACAAAGCACTACCTCGGGGCTATGGGGTACGTTAAAAAATATATAATATAAAACGTTCAAAAGAGGCAAAATACTAAAATATGTTTCTGCAAAAAAATATACAACAAAATTTCCCTTAAAATGTTAAAATCACAGTTTAAAATTAATCAAAAAACACTCAAATAAACTGACTATCTCCCCCCTCAAAAGATTCATTCGATTTTAATATTTTCAAAACATACAAAATTTACATTACTAAAAACATAATAAAATCAAAACTCAGCACAAACAACCCCAAAATCCTTATACATTAATTCATATTAAACCGAAGTATTGTACCTGTTTTCTGCAAATCCATGTAAGTAAACCGATTTATATCGAATAAAATTATCCATCTTTCTTAAAACACTAAAAACCTCCGTTTTTCATCACAAATCATTACTCAGCAATTCACATAAAATTAAAATAACACAGCATACGATAACCTTTACATAAATATGCTACAAAAGAAAACAGTATTAAATCTCAACCGCAAACCAATACAGTAAATCATACAATGAATATTTAAATAAACAAAAACACATACCTCAAATCTTCTATTTAATTCCTTACTTAATGGCTTTGATGCATCAAAAAGCACCCAAATAAGCAGAATTTAAGCCTACCGCGGATATGTTTAATATTCTGCCTAACAAACACTTTCAAATTTTCATATACAACAAAAACTTAATTCATACAACGCATCTTAACATAAAGCAAATTCCAGTTTTAAACAACTTATCCTTATTTAATATTAAAAAAATGAAATTTCACTTATTAAAAACCATATTAAATAACTGCGCACTTTTCCACCAATGAATCAGAACAAACAAGCATGTTCAACGGTTCATTTCAGGTTCGGTTACAGATAAATTCTTTCAACCAATTACATAATTCCTTCAAACTTAACTGTGTTCCCTGTTAATTTCTTTGACCAATCACATAATTTCTAATGACATCATGAAACAAAAACACAACTCAATTACACCTCAACTCCTTATAAGGGTTACTTGAGAACATCACGCCATCGTAAACATGTTTACCCATCTTCACAATTTGGCAATGTTTCATACTTGGCGACCTGCACCTGGTAACAGTAGTATTACCTGGCGATCATTAAACATATGCAGTTACCATGATGATTTTTTGCATTTATATGGCAATCGTAATTTAGAATTAAAATGGCGATTTGGAACAACATGTGAGTACAGCATGCCGTTACATTTATATTTATTTTGTATTGCCACTTAATGTAGTTTTAATAATTAAGTGTCTTCAAATTCCTTAACTGGTATGTTTATCGCTAATTTGTTTACTTTAGTTTTCATCTAGTTCTTTTGGGAGCGTTGAAACTGTACTTACGTATTATCCTGGCGGTCACTTCCGCCAAACTACTCTTTCGTCAAATTTGCTGGCAAACTGTTGCCAATCATATTCCAAACCATCAATAATTTCATGTGCCTGGCATTTATCTTGGTGAAAAATTGCTTGCTTTGGTGGACCGCCGGGGTAATACCTAAGTACTGTTGAAACTTGTGCATAACTCCCAGAGATTGATGACTGCAAAGCTCGCCAAAGTACATGGATTTTTTAGGTTGGCGAGAGTGGGGGCATTAAAAAAGGAATCAACTCTTTCTTGTACCATAAAACACATCTTTGGAATCTGAATCTATCTTAAAATCGCCTACTTAAACTGTTTTACAATCTTCGCCAGGCATATTCGTCCTATAGGCATATTTTAACTATGCCACAAAGACATTTTAAATACTGTTTGGAATGGGCATCCTAATCCACGAGTGTACCGTGTTTTCCTTCTTGTTTCACAAAACACTTTTTCGGAATAGAAATCTATATTAAAATCGCCTAATAAAACTGTTTTACAATATATGCCAGGCGTTTTCTAACTATACTCGAAATATATTCATAATAAATTGTCACGTTTTGGCACCACATTTAGCGATCCATTATCAAAAATTGCAAACCTTGTGTGACTTTCAACATTTTATTAACCCCCCCCCCACGTTATCTGGCAAACACGCACAAATACCTGATTAAAACTAATAGCACTCTGGTGCTAAAAATTTTGGGGTGGACCACCCTTATGACTTAGGGGTATGAGACATACCCCCCCCCCCCCTGTTAAAAACCTATTCTCAGACCTAACGAATATACATATAAAATTTCATTAAAATTGGTCTAGCCGTTTCAGAGGAGTATGGTAACTAACACTGTGACGCGAAAATTTTATATATTAGATATATATTTACATAAGGCACCTATACATCCAAATTGGTACACTTTATGAAAAATTACTGTCACATATTTTTACATATTGAATTTTTTGTAACTCACTAAGTATGTGGTACCTGTTATTCATTCTTGAATGAACATTTTTCTCTTTCCTAGTTACTGTGAAATCTTTAAAATGCATGTCAGTTTTTGATAATAAATTTATACTTGTAACTACAAAATACTGGGGGGGGGGATCCATTTTTTTTTTTACAAAATAATAACTACAGTGCAGTGGCCATTATTCAAACATACTATATGGGAAAAAATATCTCTTGTATTTTTTGATGGCACATTAGATTTTTGCTTCCACTGATAACTAAAGTATACACCTTTTTAAGGCTGTTCTTCGGAAAAAAAAAGAACTCTGTTTTTAGTCTTGGTACACAAATTGAAATAAACTAATAGCACCATGGTCTCTGAAAAATTCCAGATGTTTCTTCATAAGCTGTTTTACACACTACGATAAGCAAAAACGCTGTGGCTTTTGTGAAATTTTCAGAAAAAATTCTTAAACATGGATTTGAGCTGCAAGATTTTTCGAAGAGTGACACGCTTTGCGAAAATTTCCAATTCTTAAGAATTAAGAATTGGAAATGCATGAAAGGCCAATGACAGGCCAATCTGTATTAGTATTGAAACTGATACAGATTGGCCTGTCTTTGCAGTATGTAATACAGCTTGTAAAGAGACAGTTTCAAAATTTTGAAGTGCCTGGCATAAATAGTTTATTTGTAATTATGTACCAAAATCACATGATTTTTTCGAATAACGCCGTTAAAGCTTTTTGGAGACATGTTTTTAGCAACACTATATTAATCCATAGTTGTACTACAAGCAAAGTATTGAAAATTTTTTTTTTATCTGATCGGAGTTTTCAGCAATAGCAAAATTTAAGGACATTCCAGGTTTTCAAGGACGAGTGGCCACCATGTGCACAGCTATGCTATTTGCTAAAGCAAAGCAAACATGTTTTTTGATCAAACAATAGAAGCTTAAAAACATTAATAAATATAGATGACAGTTCTTGAATAAATGAAATAATCTTAGCTACAAAGTATAGGGAAAACTAATCTTATGTCCTGAGGGGGGGGGGGGGGAATGTCCTTAAATTTTGCTATTGCTGAAAACTCCGATCAGATAAAAAAAAATTTCGATATTTTGCTTGTAGTACAACTATGGATTAATATAGTGCTGCTAAAAACATGTCTCCAAAAAGCTTTAAAAGCTCCACATTTAACAAAGAGAGAGTGATTATAAGATTCAAGGGGGAAAAAAGTTATTCCTGATTATTCTTTGATTTTACTCAAAGAATATGTTCATATAATATTTATATAAACAATTTCTGTGAATATTTTTTTGATTGAATGTGACTTTTTTCTTTAATATGGAGAATATAAATGGAGAGACAAACTACAATAAATTGATGACTTTAAAAGCCAATTCTCAGTTACAAATACAACAAAATATTAAAATATCACAAAATTAAATATTCCTTGCCTACTTACTTGTATTATTTCTACATTAAGTTTTAAAAAATCACAGAGAACTTGAATAAAATCATTATTCACATTTCAGTAGAATAAAAATTAGAAAAAAAAAGTTGGATTATGAAAAATAGATTCAGTTAGGCTGTTTACAGCTTCATCTAAGCATATATTTACCTGTAAAGAGAAAGTATTTTCATGAAACATATTAACGACAGAATGAACTTTCACACTTACAACATTTTATCGTCTGATATTTAAACACAGTATAGGCATTTTATTCAGTAACCTCAGTCAGTGGCATAGGAAAGGGGGAACTCAAGCCCTTCTATATCTTAGAGGAGGGAAAGGATAACCATGAATTATCTCAGTACAGAGCTTTTTTTGTTTGCCCAAATCAACTGTAACAGAGCTTCCTCTTCCCCTCCAAATTTATTGAATTGCTAAGCTCCTGGAAGAACTGAGGATATTTTTAGTAAATTTTTACTGAGGATAGAGACTGAGATAGGAAAACTGAGGATATTTTTAGAAAAAAAGTATTTAATCATATTTGTCATAAGATATTTAGAACAAATTTCAAAAGTAAAATAGTTAAAAATGAGAAAGCATATAATAAAATTATATAAAATATTGTTGGAATTTATCTCAAAAAGGCTTGATTATTTTTAAAAAGTTTGCTAGGAATTAACCTCAATGACATTTTGAGAATTTAAATGGGATTGTTATTTTTAAAAATTTTTATGGGAAAGGGAAAAAACCTGAAATCGGGGAAAGTCCAATTTTGTCCACCGGGGAAAGTCCTTTTGGAATTGTGGGTAGAAATCCAATAAACAGGTATTCTTAGCTGTAAGCATTTGTAATGAATTAAAAATAACAAATAAACTATCACCCCAATATGTCTGAACAGAACCTCAGATTGTTTTCCTTCGATGAAGACCTGAAAAATAGTTAATGTGATTATTTACTTGAAATAAGGAATCAGTAGTTTGCACATTTAGATAATTATATAGCTAACTGATGATTTGTCAAGATCTTAATGCATTTTACATTTGAAATTCTAGCACAATATTAAGATATATTGAGATTAACAAATAACTGTGACTTTTGAAGTATTTAAAAGCTTGACTATGTTCATATAAATCTTTTTTAACAAAACATTTATGCATAACAGATAACATTCTTTTATCTAAGTAAAAGAAAAAAAACTTTTTCAAATATTGCTCGCTTTTGTCAGTAGATTTTGAAGCAAAAAATTTATTAATTAAGCAGCATTTAGACAAGTGCACTATAGTCAAAGATTTTCTTTTAAACAAATAAATCTCTACCTGTTAAATTCATAAATATATCGTTTTAGCAAATCGGCTCAAGCCTGAAAGCAGCCGAAGAACAAAAAAGAGGAAATATACAGAATAAATAAGAGGCAGATTACAAATTAAACTTAATTCTTTTTCTTCAGCCTGACAACAGGCAAGAGCTCAGCAAGCATCATCAGAGATCTAAAATTATCTGAAGAGGAGAAATTTTTTTAAATATTAATATGTATCACTTAACTTTTGCAAAACAATGCAACTTTTTAATGAAGAATTATAAAGTTTGGTCTGGTAAGATATGGAATGGATTAAATATAAATATCAGCTTGTAATACAAATATCAGCTTGGGCGTCTTTACCTATGGGGAAAGGTAGGGGATACATAATCCCTAATATTTTGTCTTACTAATGTTAATTTTTAGTAAAAAGAGAATATTTTGCTCTTTGTCCTCCCGCTCCCCCAATAATCATTAGGTAGGGATGCCTATGCCAGCTTGAATAATAAGAAGAAAAGGATAACTACTATCGACTAAATCTTCAGAACACTTTTTTGTTGTTGTTGTCAGGAAAAGTTTTATATATCTTGGAGAGGAGATACACACTTAAGGTTGTGTCATGTATGAACACAGTTATTAGGGATGAGAGATTATGCCCATTCTATAAGAATATATTATAATTTATGAATATAAAATAATTATTCATCTTCTATAGCATGAATTGGAGATAGACCCCCTCTAGATTGGAAGATAGGAGGGAGAAGGGATAAAACCCATCCCAGAAACATTAAGAAAATCTATCCAGTTATACCAGGTACTACCATAATAGATTTTCTTTGAATGAAGTTAAATTATTCTGTTTGAGCAGAAAAAATAGCAAAAAAAAAAAAAAAAAAAAAAAAATTAACATGTTAATACGCAAGTACTAAACAATTACACATATATTAAAATACTATACTTAAATACATACATACCATCTAATTGATCGGTGACTCTTTCCTTTATGTCCAATCTATGTTTGTTGACATACTTTATTATCCTTTCGCTATACACGGAAGGAAATGCACCCAGAAAACAACCTGCATTTGGGTGCATACATCTGAATTCAGCATCAATCTGCACAGATAAAATAAATGATGGCTCACTCCATAAAAAATCAATAAATTTAAAACAAAAGTTGTGCTGTACCATTTTTGATTTTTATGAGATGTTGTCAGGTGTTATGTATTTACCTATCCTAAAAGTTTTTTTTTTTAATTTGTTAAAAAGAGAAATTGTTCTTGATATATAGTATTTATTTATTCTGCAGATGAGTAAAAATCACCATTTTAGACTCATTTTTTAAAAGCTGTAGAATTTTTATTTAAATTAGTAAAAAGACCAAATAGGACTGTTTTTTTTGGGCGGGGACATTTTAAGCATTAAAAAAAAAGATGGACAAAAAGTAAATATTAATTATTTTTCCTGTACTATGTGTGGTAAAAAAAGTTAGCTATTATTGGTGGTCAGGGGCGTAGCCAAGGGGGGGGTCATAACCCCCCCCCATGAGAAATTTTTTACCATACAAAATGTATATTCTTCACTACATTATCACACACATGTATGCATACATATGAGTTGCAGTAGTCGTAACACCCCCTCCCCCCCCCATGAAAAATTTCTGATTGTTAATAAAAGAGATTGTTAAAGGGTAACATTATGCACTTTGAATATGTAAAGTGATCTTTTTTTAATCACTTAGCCTCTCCCAAAAGTTTTTATTGGTTTAGACTAAAATTTTGCTTTATTTTGTACATTTTGTATTTGTGAAATAAGCTTTTTTCAAAATTTAGCCCTTCCCAAAAGAGAATTTCTGGATTCGCCATTGTCCCTAGGAGATGAGTGTTGGAGCTCCCATGGACAAAATGAGGAAATGCGCCAAGTTGGCAATTTTTGAAATTGTGCCGAGAAGACCCCTAAACTAGGAATTAACCAAGAATTGTTTTTTTATTAAAGGTAGCTAATTTGTAACAGATGACAAAATTATGTATACTTTTAATTATTTAATATTATTTTTTCCTATTTATAAGCAATTAGATATTTCTAGAAACTTCAGCTCTGATACTATGTAATGTTTCCAGGAATATTGGATTCTAAGCATTTTGCTAATAAAATAACGATATATCATATCTATACAATTATTCTGAAGTCAAGGTAAAAAAAATAATAATAAATTTTGAAGAAATGGGAAAATTAAGAGCGAAAAAAAAAAAAAAAATTAAATTGGACTTAAATGAATTGATATAAGCATTGATATAAGAACTTTGACTTCTAGCAATAAAGGTGAAGTATCGTTAGAATATGTTTGACAAAGATTGTAAAAGAGTTTTAAATAGGCAATTTTAATACAGGGTGCAAATTGAACATTTTCTTCAGGGGGGGACATTTGAAAAGAAAAAAAAAAAGGAGGGAAGACGTAAAATGCTCTTCACATAATATATTAAGTATTACATGACAAATGCAGTCGCCAACATGTCTGGGAAGGCACTTAAACAAAAGTCGACCCCAGATTTTCTGTGCACACATATTCCTGCCTATGTCGATTCTACGTCTACCCTCAAATTCGGCTTGTGGTGAAACAGCGCTTGTTCGTTCATTTTGCAGTCTTAATTTGTTGCAGAATGGGAAGTGGCATCAGGCATGTATATATCGATTTCAAAGGGACATTTGTAACTTGCTCTTTTGTCTAGTAAATAAAATAATTTCTATTTTCAATACTTAAAATTGTTAGGTACTGTTGAATTTGTAAGGACAGGGACTAATTTTAACATTTCTCCAGCAGGGGATAAATAGTATCCCTGGCAGGGATCAATTAATATCTCTCTAGCCAGGGATATTACATTTTTCAGCCAGGGGCAATCCCGGGCATCCCCCCCCCCGTCAATTCACACCCTGTTTTAATATAGATTTTAATTCCAAAGAAGTGTTTTATGGAACAAGGAAGAGAAATACAGCACATTTATGGATTATGATGCAATTTCTAACGTTATGAAACAAGGATTACAAATAGGACCTACACATGTATTATGATACACTTTCCTATGTAATGAAGCAAGAAAGACTAATAGGGCCGATTCATGGATTATGATACTCTTAACATATAGCACTTCAGTGTGTATTTAAAATATGAAAGTGTTTTAGATTTCTTTTCCCATTTTTTAATTTTTGAAACCTTTCACAATCCAACTTGTTACGCATCTTCGACTGTATTAACCCTACCCTTCCTCTATGAGATCAACCCGTTCTAACCTGATTTATCTTTGAATTAAATATGTTTTTTTTTTTTTTGATAATGGATACTGAATTTGTAACTAAAACCTAATATAAAATGCTAGTTATTAAATTTTTGAGGAAAATGTCTTTTTTTTTTTTTAAAGCGTACAAATTAGGATAAGACTCCATCCTGTACGGCACTAGGTGATTTTTGTGTCCTCAGGGGCTAAAAGAGTTAATCTAAAGGTTTTTTCTTTTCTTTCTTTCTAATGGTCAGGTCAACAGCCTACTTGCATTAGACTTGACCTCTATGAGGGTAGGAGATGTTGGTCATTTCATTATGGGGGCACCAAATAGGCAGACCAATGCTGCCCCTATGAGTGGTCTTCTAATTTTGAATCCATTCCAGATGAGAGACCTAGCACTTGGATTGACATCCCCAGCAGTATCGCTTGAACAAAGAGGACATTGCAGCGACGAAAATTTTAGGGCACCAGCATTATCTTTGGTTTACACAGTCCACAGTACAGTCGAGAGAGGAGTACACCCTCTCATGAACAAGCCACTCTGGTGCTGCTTCACTTTCGGTGTTCTAATGGGAACCAAGTTTAATTGACCTATTTGCTGCTGGACTAATCTAAAGGTTGAAAATAATTTTTCAGTTGATTCTGAATGAGCTGCGATAACTGGTCACCTAATTCAAAAATGTGTAAAATCGTTAATATTCTCATTTGAAGAACGTTTTTCCCAAGATACTCTGCCAGAGATACTGTGTAGATCTTTATTACGTCATCCATAAACGTTGATGATGGATATATTTATTTATTTTTAATTCCGAAAGTTTAGAAAAAGAAAAAAAAAACTTAGAAAATTCCATATACTGCCCTTTCATACGACATCCATTGATAGTCACTTGAATTCGGCTGCTCATTAACAAAAACAGCAATGACAGCCGCTGCTCTTTCTAGGTAATGTTTAATCCCTAAAGCATAGTAAGTATGAAGAAACATTGGGTTAATTCAGATCAAAGTAAATTAGTGAAACATTCCCAATTTTAACTTCCATTGTCAAAGATTCCATTTTAATAAAAGGTGCTGCCACTTTTACCACAGACTTAAGAATGTGTTACAGTGTTCCTAACTTAAGGGACGCTTCGAGGCAGCCCTGAGTATCTGGCGGCTGTATGCACCGCACACATTGCACACATGGGCAGCGCAGCCCTGTGTAGGATATATTTGTATTCCATACAATGTAATAATGTAATTGATATATTGAACAGTGATTTATGTATGATTTTGTTAAATTTAATTAATTCTGCAATAAAGTAGTGTTTGTAAGAACACAATTTTATTATATCATAGCAATACTATTCAAATTTACCCAATGTACTTCTAATTTGATAAATAAGTTTTAAGCAAAGTACTCCACAAAATTAATTCACTGCGATCTTAATCTTTTCTTGGGTGTGTGGACTTGTTAATGTTTAAAATTTATTTTGAATGGCCATTTATTTAAAAATAGATTGAATTACTTATGAAATGTAGGAACACAAATTTATCACTCTGTGTTCCTACAAACTTTTTTTTTCTTTTTCAATATGCTTTCAAAAACATGTACTTAAACATAAGGGCGGATTAAAAGGGGGGGCAGAGGGGGCGACGGCCCTCCATCCCGAGAAAAAAGAAATTCATGTAAAAGATCTTATTTTACTTCCATAAAATGATTGCCACTGCTAAACACCCCTTGTAGAATCTTATCTACAGATTCTTCAAAATCCCACAATAAATCTAGGTAAAAAAGCATAAGCTCTTACCTGATTCCTGCATAGGCATTATACCACCTTTTTAATCATTAAAATATCGGTCTTTATTATTAACACAATCCGTTCTCGGTTAACTACAACACCTAACAGCGTGTCTACGTTCTAACGAAACCTTGAGAACTACTGACACTGAGGCCAGGCAAAAAAGTGCCTAAAAGGCCTCACGCCGGCGCGGACATTATGTCAAAACACTGCCGGAGTGTCTGGTGTTTTATAGTAGGATTATTCCACACCCCTAACAACAGCAATGCCCTTGTTTACTTTCTCAATGTCTTTCTTAGTGCGTAAGAAAAAATTTCTATAGCTGAAGTAAAAAATCTTCACTTAAACAACTTATTTGTTTTCTTCCCCCCCCCCCCCACTGAAAACGCCGCTGTTTATGAGATCGCTTTGTGTTTGCGCGGGAAAAAAAGGTTCATTTTTTTTTTTTCCAGACCAAAATGCTCATTCATGTCATAGCATTAAGTTGATTATACATGTTTCTTTACCAAATTTCCGATTTCAGAAATGCATATGCAAGATGAATTTGACACTGAATTTTTAGATTCGTTAGTTACGAGTGTTTACTGAATGAACAAAATTCATGCACAGAAAAAACAATACAACCTTTTTTTAAGAATGAAATTTAAAAATTGTACTTACCGTAAAGTTTCTGTGCTTCTCTATGTGCCATTGATGTTACAAATCAAATACAAACAAGCGAAGTGATTATTCGATTGTTTCTTGCTGCAAAGGCGAAGCTGGTTCTGTCACGTGATATGACGGACCAATCAGGGCTCTTATAGAAAAAAACGCTCCATCGGAGAAGAATGTGTAGTTTTTCGGCCAAATTCACATTAAGCGTATAGTGCACTAAACAGGGAGGGCTGAGGTGGTGCGTTTATGTCCGCGAAGGAGCGTTTCTTGGAGTTTTTAAATGGAAAAGGATTTAAATCGGCTGTTTAGAATTTAAATCAATAAAGGAGCGTTAATTTAGCTCGATAGTTTTAAGCGTGTACAGGGGTTAATATTACGTAAAGCTTTCTGCGTGAAGAACATAAAAAATCTCTTAAATTCCGGGAACGGAAATTAAGGGAATACTTCAGGAGGAAAACGTTTTTAAGTGGAGTTTCAAAGTTTTAAAGTGGACTATCATTTATTCTATATTATTTTGCATATCTGTGTAAAATTTCAGGCTGACAGGTCCATTTTTGTGGAATTGTATACTACCCAAATCAACAAATTGACAAACAGAATTTCATTTTTATTTATAAGATAACCTACGCTTGTTTTTAAAAATACCCTCTCATTAAATTGCGCCAAGCGCTAGAATCATAGAAAATCTGACACACTTTCAGATTTTTAAATACGCGCTAAAGTGCTATATATAAAAAGAGTTATAATCCATGGGTCTTCCCTATTTTCGTTCCTTCTTTCATTAAGTTGGAAAATGTATCATTACTCATGAGTGTGATTAAACAAAATTAAAATTGATATTTCTAACATCCTTTTTTCTGGATGTAATACATTAGATGCAGAAAAGCTGCTCTGAAAAATGCACAATTCCAACTGAATGAAAATTTCAAAAACTTATACGCAGGTGTATTCATAACCCAAATAGCAGACGATTAAATTACGATAAATAGCGCCAAGCGTTAGAATCCTCCTCAAAATCGCGAGAATGCTGAAGATAGATCGCTTGAAATCCCTTAATAACTGCATTATTTTCGCAGGGATCATTAAAATTTAACGCTGTATTCTAATAAAACCTTTGTACTTGTTTTCAAAAATCCGTTTCCTTAAGCTCTCAGTAAATTCGCCAAGCCGGAAACTGTGCAAACCGCTAGAACTCACTTTCTCGGCATTTGAGCCATTTTATTTTTTCGCCAAACTAAAAAATTTTAACATAGTAGCCTCGGAAATCTTCAATTCTTATTGTTTTGCGTATAAAACATTTCATTCCTGCTCCGATTTCCCATGCACACGATATTATAATTAAAAAAAATATAACCTTACGAATATAAACTAACAAAAAAAAAATCATTATTATTCTTTTATTTTTACTTTGAGAATTTAAAACATCTTATTCGGCAAAATTGCCACACATGGCAACCACGATCCTTATTTCACACTTTTTTCACTACAGGGGTTACAATTACGGAAAGCTTTTTGCGTGGTGAACATAAAAAATCTCTTAAATTCCGGGAACGGGTGGACTTTCAAAGTTTTAAAGTGGACTATCATTTATTCTATATTATTATACATATCTGTGCAAAATTTCAGGCTGATAGGTCCATTTTTGTGGATTTGTATACAACTCAAATCCACAAACAAACAAATAAACAAACAAACAAACAAACAAACAAACAAACAGAATTTCATTTTTATTTATAAGATATAATGTAAAACAGCAAAACTTACGTACTATGGGTATCCTATTAATCCTTCGAGTAAGTGGTAGAAATATCAAGGATATATATATATATACCGGATCGAGCAAGAATATATATATATCGGATAGGATTACATATACATAAAAGCCATTATGTATAAGTAAAATATGACAAAAGACACATGTGCAATAAAAAAGATGTAAATCACATAATCGTAAACGCGCAGAAGCAGCTAAATATATGACATGCAAGGATTAATATGAAATTTTATTACCAAATATTGGCAATATTTTTATTGTATATAATAACGGCAACTGGTATTTATTCATCTTTTATTGGCAACAGTTTCAATATCCTTCACTCTGCCTTCAAGCTTTCGGCCATTTTGCCTTTATTTTTGATTTTGATAACAGGATAGTCCCCCGTAGTTATATATTTAGCTTTCTTTGTGCTAAGTAACTGCCCCGAAATCCTGTTATTTTGCTTTTACTTTGGTTTTCAGCTTTCTGTCTGTGGGGCTTGATGATCATAGCTGATGCTTATACTATCCTTGTTTATTTCTTTTATTTCATCTTCATTGTTGTATTGTTCCGATTGATCTGCTGCAATTTGCCCTGCTACATTCTGCTTAGTTGTTATATGGTATTTTATCGGATATCTGTCTGCTAATTCCCTAATTAGGATGCGATTCATTCATTACTTGGTTATTTTTGAATATCTTAATTGAAGAGCTATTGATTCCATAATTCGTGTGTTTAGTATGTTTAGCTATTTTACTATATATATACATACACACATATATAGAGAGACGAGGAGGGTATTATGGAATACCGAGTTTTCGCCTCTTTTAGGTGCTATTGTCACTTGGGAACACCTTAAACTACTCAACAAAGTTACAGTGCAATGAGAGATGACCGCTTATTTTTGTCGTATCACTGGCTATACAGCAAACTGTGTCTTTTGATTTTAAAGAGTTATTTGCAGATAAGTTTTCAAACATTTTAATCTACTAGTATAGAAGTGATTAGAACATTGTTCTTACGCATATTGTGCACTAAAAGAACTGTAGTTTGTTGTGTTGTGGCTGTTTTTGAGCTGACAGTATTTTCCCCCATTAGTTTAAAGCTTCATTTTCGTAGATGACATGTCGGGTGTTACGGAACACTTGGTCATATTTAATGTATTTCATGCCATTAATCAAAGAACCGGGAAACAAGGACGCTGAAGCTAACTTCTGCAACAGAAAATTCTCCGAAGATGAACCAGGAGAAATTTGGATTTTTTCAATGCTTCAGCTGTTCTTTGTGGGTTCATCTTGACTGTACCGGAGCAGAGAAAGAAGATTATGTTTGCTACTTTTGCAAATAGACTCGAAGCAGAAATGACTTGAACATAATCTTAAAAATATAGTTTTATAGTTAAAAATAGCTATGTTTTATAAAGTATAGTTAGTTTCTCAACGATTTAAACCACCTATTCCACATTGCCCGACTATTTCCTATTAACCTCCACTTGTAACTTTTTTAAAAAGTAATTTTTTCTATAACAACAAAATAAGTAGTGTATTTCTTTACAAGTGATATTTTATTATAATTAGTTATAGTATGTACACATGATGATTTTGAGGATTTTATTAAAAAATCTATAAAGCTATATTTAGAAATGTAAATGGTATTCCATAATCCCTCATCTTCTCTAAAATAACATCACGGCTACAGGATCAGGGGCGTATCCAAAGGGGGGGGAGTAGGGGGGTCATAACCCCCCCCATGAGAAATTTTTGCCATACAAAATGTATATTCCTCACTACATTATCACACACACGTATACATATATATGAGTTGTAGTAGTCGTAACACCCCCGCAATCATGAAAAATTTCTGGCTACGCCCCTGTACAGGATGGTGTGAACAGTAGTAGCTGCCCCAGGTGGAACGAGACTTCGCGGACTGTGTTTCTTTGCGCTGGGCAGAAGCGGCTCGGTCCGAACCCGGGCTTTGAGCGGCAAGCTGGACGGAGCGGGGACGACCGGTCGAAATTCCAGGGAGCAGGGAAGCAACCCCGGTTCCTCAGGCTGTACGACTGGAACGAAAATCAGCATATTTCTAGTTTTTACGGCCAATGCTGTGGACACCCAGAGATAGGAGATGCGAAATTTCGATGAAGAAACGCGAGACGGGCCGAGATTTGTCTCTCCCGCAGCAGACCAGATTTCCTGCCGACTTTAAGTTGTACCATCCCGGCTGGGGAAGATTGTTGTCGATACCGATTGAGGCGCGATCTGAGTCGGGTCGGTCGCTAGGCAGGGCGGGCGTCATAAAGCACTGTTGTCTTCCGGAACGGTAAAGCACTGTTGTCTTCCGGCGTGCGGGGGCTGGGGCGACCCACTCCTTGGCTGTACGGTTGTCGAAGCAATGACTCCGAGTCACAACTGCGGTTACACAATTATTTTATTGAACAATTTGATACAGGTTTCTGTGGCAGTTGTGCCCTCGAAAAAGATAAAGCCCCCCAGGCTGTGCAAGTTGTTTTATTAACTTTTGAGGTTGTGTTCCATGACCCGTGCACTTTGCATTATTTGGTTAATCCCAAATCTGGGCAGCGATTTTCTCACGGATTGTTGTGTATTTTAAGGCACCAGATTGACTGGACGCAGCTACCGTTTATAAGATTAAAATGGAATTTGCAAGGGATGTGTAGTGGTTGCGAAATTAAGCAGTTTTAGATCGCGAATGTTTTTTGCTCTCAACTACGCAGTTTGAGAACTTTTAATACTTTGGAATTTTTACACGTTTTTGATTTTGTATGTTTATATATATATATATATACACCGGGTGTTTCGAAATAGATGTTACAGCGATTATCTTTTAAACCGTAAGTGATAGAAACATACTTTCAATCAGAGAAGTTAGTCAAATTAAGAGTAGAATTCAGATATGGCAAGTTTTTACTGGGGGCTGTATACATATTAAAATACGAAATTTAATTTTTATACGTTCCCGCTTTTCCTATCACCTATATTTAGAAAAATGTTGCTCTTTGAAATCCCGTATCTCTAAGTCGTTAGTTAGAAATCTAATGTAAAAATGGTGACTTACACCACTTTAAATACTGTGTTGGCGTCGTTTTTCACGCGAAAAAATATTTACTTCAGGGGACCAACTATGAGTAGATAAATCTTAAATAAGAATCCCATTGTTGCGACTGACAATGAAGCGTTCAAACGTGCGAAATTAACTGGTACAGTTTTATCGAACTGGATCGGTACTGCGTTATGAAATAAGCGATAATTTAGTGCTTCAGCAGGGTCATACAATCATTACATCACGCTGCTAGAGGAAAGAATTCTTAAGTGTAAAATATAGTTTAAAAAACCTAAAAACACGCTTTAGTGATAAATTTAACTAACTAAAAAGCTAAAAATAATTCTTAATATAGAAATAAATTAATGAACGAAAAATATTATTATTGTGAAAAAACCGTGGGGCGCTTTGTGGTGTATTTTTTGCATCATTTTTGTACTAATCGTACCGATCGAATATTCTCAAGAACTGATATATGGAGCACCCCATGCATTTTTCACAATAATACTATTTCTCGTTCTTTTATTTTTAACTTTTTAGTTCGATTTGCTATAAAAGCGTGTTTTTTAGTTTTTGTTAAACTGTATGTATTTAAAATTTATTTTTAATTTTCGATATCTCTCATAAGACACTAAGGAACACTAAGTTGGAAAGTACAAGCTGTGAGATAATTTATTTTCACTGTGCACCCAGTGGCGGATTTAGCTCTTGAGAGGCCCAAGGCGCAGCTCAATTTTGAGCCCCCCCCTCCTAAAAAACACTTTTCCCTATAGTTATACCTTTACATAGCACGTTCTATGCACACTTTTTTACAGTAATTAATGATTTACTTAATCACTTTGATTAACCAATATTAAATTACAACAACTGTCTGGTAGCTGTATTTAGAAGGTTGCTAATGTTCCGATTGAAGTAAAAGTATTAAAACGATCTGCTAATTCTTAAGAAAAAACTACACTTTATATTAAATTTACTACTCATGTGTATTTTTAATGCACTCAAACCTTTCTTTGAGCAGTATATAAAAATTTCAGTCAAATTGGAAGATAATTGAGGAAGTTATCAATAAAAAAAAATTAGTAGGCTTGATCGGCCATTTAGTTTTTTCGATTTTCGACATGTATTTCATCCTATTACATAAGTTTAGGTATCGCATCAACCAATTACATTACGTATGTATTGAATTCTATAATCGCTTAATTTACTTTTTTATGCGGTCCCTATTCACCGCATAAAAATTACTTTTTGATTGTGTTTCGTAAACTATTTTTTATAGCTGCTGGTGAAGTTTAGTGCGATTTTTTTAATGCGTTTTCTTTCATTCGGTCCCTACAGGTCCCTACAAAAACAGGTTTGAGTGTAATGTAGTAACCTCTAAATAATAAAATAATATTTGTAAATTATTATATTAAATTTCACTATCATTGTGCAATAATAACAGGGGATATTTTGAACATTGCGGTTGAACATTTTTGAACATTAGTTGGAATTAATTTCATTCTAAAGATTCGGATTAATTTTTTGGAATTTCTGGGAATGGACTAATTGATAAAGTCCAAACAAGGACAAAGAAATCTCATTTTTTGATTCTATATTCTCTAATTGAGAATTATGTCTAAAATATAAGTTAATTTATGTTTAAAAAATTATTTTTAAATGTTTTCACTCCTTTTGCATCTAATTTATGTCTACAAACGAGCATTAAAAACTAAAAATAATTTTTATATTTATAAATTAGTATAAAAAATATTTTACCTCATGAAACTTAATAATTTTTTTTACTACTTTTCACTTTTCATGAGTAACACTAAATAAAATTCAGCATACCTTTAAATATAACCGCGCAAATGCAATTCCATATTGGTGTACCTTGATTTTATCAAATCTGGTATTTGCCTCTTGTTTCAGTCGTGAAAATTTAGTGTACTTAACAGGGACTTTTGAGGGTCAGAACAGGGGAATCTTGATCAGAAACATGATTTAGACCTCACAAAGTTTAGAAGAATTTTTTACTTGGATAAAATGAATCAAAAATTTAACATTCCTGTAAAAACATATTTATAAATATTTAAATATATTCATAAAGTTCCCGCTTGAAACCGCAAAACTGTAAGCAGTTTAATAGTGAAAGTAAACTTTCTGTTTAGTATAATTATTGTGTCTATTCAAAAACTGACAATAAGTTTAGGACTATTGTACGAAGTACTATGAGTACGAATTATATATCATTCTATATTTGAAAAAGACAAAAAAAAAATCCTAGAAGAGAGTAAGAAAATATTATTTTAAGTACTTAAAATATAAAATATATTACTGAGTTAAAAAATAAATTCCACTTTATATTGAAAATCTATATTCTCAAAGCTTCTGCCCAAAGTTTCTTATTAATGTTTAGCATTTTCATCTGCGACTATAAAAAATATGCCGTAATTATAATATAGTTATCAAATATTTTTTAGTTAAAAACAAAACAAATTTAGTCATCATTTACTTTTCAAGTTTTCAATTAACTGTGTATGCCATTCCAGCTTAAAATTTGCTTATGAATTTTACCCCACTTCCTATTATGCGATAGAGCTGAAAATTTGCACGCGTAATTCCGGTGACACTGAGTACTGCTCTTCTTAATTTTTCAATACTTTTTTTTAAATTATCATATATTTATTTTCCCAAAAATTGTGTTATCTCGCACATATCAGCTTGTATCTGCTTGATTATTTGTCGGCAGTTTTTTATTATTACACCCTCGGAAAAGTTCTTTTGATTCTAAAAACGATAAAGTCGTTATCTCTAGCTTAAATTTTTAATTTTTAGTGATTTTTCGAGAGGTAAATTATTGCTCTCAATTTCTGTACAACTGACATCCAAACAGCTATACATTCTAGGTATGGAAAAACACTCAAAATGCTGGTGTTAAACGTTAAAATAAATAAAAACTTTGTGAAAAAACACACATAAAAGGACACTTATAACAAGATACGATCGTTTCGACTGAAAATGTATTCAGTCTTCATGAGTCAAAGCTCTTCGTCTCCCTGTTTTGTGAGATGAAGTTTTGTGTTACACTGTTTTGTGTTATATATATATATATATATATATATATATATATATATATATTCTTTTTGAGAACCGAAATTTTGAGGCCCCTTATATTTGAGAGGCCCGAGGCGCGCGCCTCATGCGCCTATTGGGAAATCCGCCACTGTGTGCACCAGTGGCGTAGCCAGGATTTTATTTCGGGGTGTGCTCGGTATCAAATTTAAAGCTAAAGTTCAATTGTAAGCTAAATATCAAACTGTAAGCTAAGTAAAGGGTCCCATCTCGGGGGGGGGAGCAACCCCCTTAGCTCCCCCTCTTTCTACGCCCCTGCTGTGCACCAAAGTATTAATCAACCTGCAGTTAAATGCTACCTTCCTCACTAAAAAGGAAAAATATGTCTCTAATCAACAAATAAAAGCGTGTTAAAAAGAATGGCCTTAACATGTTCTTGCAGTCAAGTCCATAATGTGATGGATCATGATATTTTGTAAAAATAAAAATATTTCCGTGCCCAAGATTCAAACCTTGGTTATTGCGGACACAACGCAATGTACTAACCACTATACGATCACGGCCACAGTAAAAACGGTTTTCTTAAGATTGTAATCTTTGGAAGTGTTCTACTTTCAATCAGGATAAGAAATGAGGAAATTATTTAATCCTGGCGATCCTGATCAGGATAATAAGATAAACTTATAAAATTATTGTATTGTCACAGGTTCTTCATAAATGTACAAAGTTTAAATTAAATCTGACCGTTTAGAGTGTGCCAAATTAGAGTTCAAAGGAGTCGGTTACAAACATACATGCAGGTGACGCTAGTAAATAAAAGCGTGTTAAAATCAGGATAATGGGATAAACTTATCAAATTATTGTATTGTAATCGATCCTTGATATATCTACAAGGTTTAAACTAAATCTGACCGTTTAAAGTGGGTCAAACTCGAATTCAAAGGAGTCGGTTACAAACATACAAGCATACAAACATACATACAGGTGAAGCTAATAAAAGCGTGTTAAAAAGAAAATGACAAAATAATGGTGTGGTAACTTTCAATAGAAATTGTGAAGCGTGCGTTATAGGAAAATTCAAGCTAAACTAGGATTTGAGGCGTCAACTGTGTCTATTGAGTGACTATTAACATAATTTTATTTGAAAAGTAATTACACTTTTCTCGCTTTTGAGACAACCCCTTAGTGCTTGGTGACAAATGCCAAAATTTTCAAATTGCAATACCTCGGAAACTATTTCACTTAGAGACACGAGGTTTTTTAAATTAATTTTCTTAGACAAAGAGCAGAATTTTTCTAAGTGATGGGGAAAAAAGGAACGTATAAAAATTAAATTTCGTATTTTAATATGTATACAGACCATAGTAAAAAACTTTGCCATATCTGAATTCTACTCTTAATTTGACTAACTTTTCTAATTAAAAGCATGTTTTTATCACTGTTGTTAAAGTATGTTTTTATCACTATTGTATGTTTTTGAAAGATAATCTCTGTAACATCTATTTTGAAAACACCCGGTATATATAGTCTGAGTAAAAACTTTAAGGCCAGTAAAAATTTTTGAGAAAATGGAAAATGAAATAAAAGGGATTCAAATATTATTGTATGAAAAATTGCTGAAGTTCATTGTTAAGAAATAACGCAATAAACAGAAATTATAAATTATATATTTTTCAGAAAAAATCGCATATACATAACCGGTATATATTCAGCATGAGTAAAAACTTTAAGGCCACCAGTTTTTTTAAAAAAATAAGCATACATATGCTTGCTTAAATATTACTGAAATTGCTTAGATTGTGACAACTCTTAAATTTGCAAATTTGTCATATATTTCTTCGGTGTTTTGGAGCTCTTTGTGAAGATGGCGAAAGGTACGAAGTTAACTGATCATGAAAGAGAGCAGATTGGAGCTCTTTCTTCAACTGGAATGAATAGCTGTACTATTGCAATTGTACAAGATAGGAAGATCAAACACTGTAGTCAAGAATTTTTTTTAAATTGAAGGAAAATGATGGCAAAAATAATACAGGGATATGACCTAAAGCGTTGTCTTCGCGTGATGAAAGAAGAGTTTGCAAATTTGCATTTACTGGAAAGGACTGAACCCGGAAACTTATTTCGGAGACAGGTTTAAATGTTTGTTAAAAAACGCAACACAATAATATGTAACACAATTAGAAGATCTGGAAGTTATATTTATACAGGAAAATTGGCTAAGCCTCAGCTGCAACAGAAGCACAAAATAGATCGATTGAACTTCAGCCAGCAAGTAATGACCTGGGATAGCTATTGGATAGAAATACTTTTTTCTGATTAAAAAAAAGGAATTTGGATGGACCAGACAGATGGAAGTACTATTAGCATGATTTAAGAAAAGAAAAAGGAGTATTCTCCAAGTGCCAATGAGGTGGAGGCTCTGTGATGCCCTGAGGTGCTTTGCTTACAATGGTGTGGGTTCAATTGTTTCCATTTCAGGTAAAATGAATTCACAAGCATATCAAAGGATCCAAGCAAGTCATTTTTTACCAAATGCTGAATCTCTTGCAGGAGAAAATTGAGAATATCAGCAAGATAATGCACCTGTCCATTCGAGTTACTGTACAAAAAATAGGTTCCAAGTCAACAATGTTGAAACTTTGAAATGGCCATCTAACTCTCCAGATCTTAACACTAGAACTTGCAGGAGAACTCCAGATCTTAACACTATAAGAGAACTTATGGGGTGACTTAGTAAGAAGAGTGTATACAAATGGGAGACAGTTTATATCATCATTAGAACTGAAATCTACTATCGAAGACTAATGGCATAAAACGACCCTGAAATATGACAAAAACTAGTTTCATCCATGAAAGTAAAAAAAAAAAAAAAAAAAAAAGAAAAAGAAAAAATAAAGAAAGAAAAGAAAAGAAAAAAAAAGAAGAAGAAAAAAAGAATATCTGAAGTAATTTCAAGGAATAGCTCCTACACAAGCTTCTGAAAGTTTTTTTTTTCTGTCTTATATGCTATTTTCTATGCTGGCCTTAAAGTTTTTACTCAGGCTTAAATATTGATCTGTGTTTTCTATAATAATTTCTGAAGATAAAATATTTACAAATGAGTTTTGCTGCATTTTTTTTTCTATTTAAGGTTTAATAATTATCAATCAGATGCTATTTTAATCCTCAGTTTAAGACTTTCCATTTTCTCAAAATTTTTTACTGACCTTAAAGTTTTTACTCAGGCTGTAAATATAGATTTTTTTCCCTTTTGATATTGATCTATTCATAAACATTGGTGTATATAGCTACTATTTCCCCATAAAGCTAAAAGATACTATCTGGATAATGGAGTGAACATGCACTTATTAGTTAATAATTTGAACAGCTGTATTTATTTAAATGTTATAGGACATTTAATGTGTAATAACATAATGGGCATCTTGCCATTACTTTTTTAGCCCCCCCCAAAAAAAATACCCTTTTAATTCACAACGTGAAAAGTGTGAACAAACTAGTTTTCTATCCAACAATAAATAAGGATCCAGAAAGCAAATCTTTTTTAAGACATATTAAAACTGAGAATTTTTGAGAGTGGTCAGAATGATATTTCAACAGAATTACAGCTTCTCTCTCCATGCTACGACTTTTACTGTGTAAATGGGAAAATAATTATACACCTTTAACATTAGCCTTGATATCTACAGTCAACCACCCAATGCATGCTGACACTATCATTAAATGTTTGAAAGGGCGAAAAGTGCTAATATTGCCTTTCCTTATTAAAGTGTTCATCCTGGAATATGTTGTTTTTTCTTTTCCAACTTACATTGCTAAAATTGGTATTGCAGTTGTCACCTTCAAATGCTGTAGTTTTCTTAAAAATTAATTTTTTCTTATGTTGTTCTTTGTGTTTGAGTGTTGTTCTTTGTGTTGTGTTGTAGTCTCACTTGTTTCATCCGTTACTGATGCCATTTCTAAAATCTGTGTATGTACATATGGAGGATTTTAATCGAAATATTCAATTAAAATTAGGGGGAAATCAATGCGCCGTAATTCGATCAATTGCTACTCCAACATCTAACATATCAAGCACTTTTTAACTTCTTCGAAACCACCCACTGAAAAGCATTTAACACGAAACTGAGAGGACTTTTTTTTCATGTTAAAAGAATTTCTTGTTAAAATATTCGTAATGAATTGCACAGTTACTGTCCGGATCGGTATATTATTTCGTGCTAACCGATTATTCATGTCAAGCGTGTTCGTGTTAAATGTATTTCACTGATATGGGATCAGGAGGAAGTATTTTGTTTGCAATAATCTCCGTTTCTACGCGACCAGAAGAAATTTTTGATGCAATCGCTGAATTTTATAACAAATATTTGCGTAAGTTTGGTAAACAATTTGCTTAAAGTGTATCTATGGCGTTTCGCAGTAAAAAAAAAAAAATGTTGGAGTAGCTCTAATTGCCAAAATTTGTCCTTTTAGTTCTGCAGTTTGCTCCAGAAAAAAAATGTCTTGAACGGCTGGACTGTTATATTCTAATTTTATGCTTACTAGTTGCAAGATGTTGTGACCATTTTCTTTATTTGAAATAAAAACAACTATAGTGCAAGAGTGCCAAAAATCTTCATAATCTACTCTGTTTTTTTCAAACATGAGGTATTTATTCTCGAGTGTGGTCTTACCATGGAAGAGTGGATAAGGAACTGAACACAGTAATGGCTGAAGTGTGAAGATTCGGGTTTCTGGCCTATCGCGCTACTGTCGATCTAAAGGTGTAGAGTTTGGGACGTTTTTCTTTAGACGTAACGTGGATATGCTTTAGAACCCCTTGAAAAGTCCCCTACACAAGGCAACCCTTCTTTAGGCGGGTACCCCTGGTGTAGGTTTCCCATAACATACTACGCACAAAATACATTTTTTCTCGAATAGGTCAAATATTTTACATTTTAGGATTTGAGAAAGAAAAGAGGATCCATAATTTTTAGACCTAGAAAGAGTACGGTTGGACTCTATCCCCAACCCCATCTCCGTCAAACTTAAGTCTCACTTTACTATTAAAAAACCCACTAGTTTTGTAATTGAGCTTCAAAGAATATTAGTAACTTCAGTTAAGGTATCGCATTTTTTAACTTTAACCTCCCCCCATTTCTCCTTGAATTTTTAACTGGCCAATATATTCCGTAATTTATAGATTTTACCATGAAATTTCCAACACGGAGATTCACGGTGATGTAATTGACACGCCGAATTACGTACTTTAAACGTCATATGCACACGACTCTTAAAATAACTTAATATAGACTTCATTAAAATTTTATTTAAACTTCTTTCACTATATTTTTAAAAATATGTTTAAATAATAGAAAGCTTTTAAGATTTTTAAAATAATTTTTGTTTTTTAAGATGGAAATTTTCTTTATATGAAAATAAAATACATAGCAGAAAGGGAAGGAGGTGGGGAGGGCTTTCAAGATACCGTATCAAGTATCTCGAACAATCACTGCCGCTTATCAAGTAATTATTATTATTATTATTATTATTATTATTATTATTATTGAATCCTCGTATATATATCAGCAGCAGTACTTTAAGACTGTCTAATTTCAATCTAGAAGTCCAGTTTAACGTGATATATCATGAAATTAAATCGTAAATCTTTAAACTTGCTCCTCTATTGCAATTACATGTTTCCTCTTGTGGTATCCGAGATAGCCTTGGGCCACGGTAGCCGAAGCCCGGGGCAACTTGCGACTTCCGTGTCCGCCTAGATAAATACTGATGACGGTAAGTATTAAGGGAGTATCTGGCGCTTATCTTCAGAGTGTGATAATAGTGTATAGTAAAGATCTAAAAATAATAATAATAATAAAGTCCCAACAGAGTAATTCAGTGTAATTCAGCTTAATGATCAGTAAGTTGGAAGTGTCGCCCCGCCCGCCGCTCTCCCTCCGCAAGCGCACTCGCTCGACAATTACTGAGCGTAAACGGGGAGGCTAGTGAGGCAAGCACAAGGAAAGCCACCCGAGGACGTTTCAGGTTAGCAGGGTAGCCATGATTATAAACAGTAAATTCAACCCAATATTATTGGACAGGTTGTCCAGGTAAATGCGGCACTAATAACAGTATACAAATTCTTTTCAATAATTTAAAGAATATTACGAAGTTTCACTCAATCTCTCTCTTTTTTTAAAATAATTTAATAGTATTCTTTTACTTCAGTAGGTTTAGTAAGTGTTTAAAACATTAGTATAGAACTAAGTTCTATGCCGTTGATAAAGATAATTTTTTCTAAAAGTTGCACTCGTGAGTGCTTGATCGGATTGCCAGCTATCCATTTCTGGAATAGAGCCACATGCTCACGCTCGAAGAGGGTTCGAACCCTCCTCTTAGTGAACTAAAGGCTTGCATGCTTCCCGATGACGTTTTTTTTTTTTTTACAAGGATAGCAAGCACGAATGTTTTTCGCAAGAAAAAATTGCGTCAAAATCGTGTAAGAAACAAGACAAAAAGTGTAAGTTATTGTGAAAGAAACATCACCCACAAGTGCTAAATGAAGAGTAGTTGATCACCCCTTTGTCAAGAACTGGTATTTAGTTGGAAACGAAGGAGAAAGAAAGAGCTCATCATCAGAAGGTGAACGCTCTCTTCAAACCACATGTGACTTGGAACGTGTTGGCAATCTCGCACTGGAGCTCTAATTTTAACGGATCATGAGGCGGCAGAGATGAGAGAATTTACAACAAAGGAACGTTTCCAAAATTTTCTTGCCGCACTTCCGCATAAACAGTGCCTTATCATTTTTGTATGTATGGAAGGTTGGCGAGGGAGATATATAATGCAAAATGCTGAGTCTAGTGATGGGGATGTATGTACGGGGAGATCCAAAAAACTTTGTTAGAAAGATCAAGTGAACAAAGATAAATTGAAATGGATAAAGGAAAGCAGGACGCTAGTGTTGTATTTCATTTATTCATTAATTAATAGAGGTAGGAGGGCTCAGTCCAACCCCGAACCCGAACCTTTGTAATCCACTCTAATTCGAGATCAGAGGGACTCAGGCTAGAGAGAAATTTCTCATTTATTGAACAGATTTGTTGTAAACAAGTTCTACAAAATGATTCATTCTTTTGGGCAAAATAAACATGTTTTAAAACTTTTTAAAAAGATTATCGTATTTTTTATTACGTTATTCTGTTCATAAAATACTTCAGATCTTTTTTTTTAAATTTAAGTTTAGAAGGCAAAATTTCTTTTCTGAACTCGTTTTAAATAAGATACTTCCTTACTTTATTATACGAGATTTGATTTAGTATTCGTATTTTCTGTAACTAGTACATCAGAAAACAAATGTTCGACGCTGAAACAGCCCCTCAACAAAATTCTTGATGAAAATTGAAACAAAAAAAAAATTATCATGATTTGATAAATGTGAATATAAAAAATGAGAAAGCGCGCTAAAGTTGCTAAAGTATGTGTCTTTAATCAGCTCAAAGAAGCAAAACTCACGACAGTCTATCAATAAAGCGAATGTCTTACTTATCATTTTGCTGAAATATCAGTTCCGGCTTTAAAAAACGAGTTCGAAGTCAACTCTACTAATTAATAGTCAGTCCAGGGTCATGTTGAGATGTTAGTTCAATTCCCGGCCATGGTTTTGTGTGTAACTATTACTAGCAGTCAAATGAAAAATGCTGTCTGCTAGAGAGAAGACTATTGACATGAATATATAAACAGGGTGATTCAAGAAAGATTATCTGAACTTATGGGAAAGGTAAGGTTCAGAAGAGTCAAACAGTAATCAAATAGCAATGCAACTCTCAGAATGACTTCTTTAGATGCTAGTTAATGGTTTGTCCAAAACACATTAAAATTCTATTTGAATTTCCTAGCATGCTTTTGTTGAGTGCAGTTATAAAACTTTATAATCACATCCAGCTACAAATCCTGGAAAAATTTTATAAGTATTCTTGTAAGCAAGAATTTCATGGGTGTCAGTTTTATTTTCAAAGATGAAAGGAAATGCGAAAAACACGTTTTGGTCTCCATCTCTTTCAGGGTGGGGAGTTTTCAAAAATTGCTCCTTAAGTCATACGTTTGACCCAAAAAGGATACACTTCTAAAATTTCTTATTTGTTCCTCTAAAAGCTTTTGCTACGCGCTGAGTCAGTGAAGGCATTATATATATATATATATATATGCAGGGTGTCCCAAAAAGGTGGTAACAGACTTTAACTCTTTAGCTATTGGAGATAAGTGGTCATTGAAATTGAAAAGAAGTTCAAAATAAAGTCGAAAATAAGGCTCCATTAAGAAAAAATTCCTGTCGTTAATTTTCAAAAAGTTACACTTTTTAAATTTGCATACCCCCCCCCCCCGTACAAAACAATTCCCAATTAGTAAACTGTGCCCCATACACTAATGAGGTGATGGACAAAATTTGAGAATTATATCTTTAAAGTCAGAGATATGAAGATAAATATAACGTAGTCTTAAACCACTTTTCAATGGCTCTCGAAGGGAAAAAATCACGTCAAATGATCGCATTTCAGGGGTCTGACTAACTGACTGAAGATGAGAGTTTAAGGGAGCACCTGCGAAAAGCGCTTATATCCAGAGTGAAATAAAAGCATTGTCAAGTAGCATCATGCAATGAAGAGCCCAAACAGACGAAAAATTCAGACAAGTCAGCATAAAGCAAGACAGGTAGAAAATAGCCGAATAACATGGCAAGGCAAGAGAAAGAGCAGCGAAGCAGCAAGAACGAACAGAGGATGGAAAACTAACCCGTCCTGCCCCCACAAGCGGGCTTCGCAGGGCGGGTTGCTCAGTTTGGACCCCGAAATGAAAAAAGCATGAAGCAGTGTGACTCTCCGAAAAGTCGGAGATAAAAAAGTATGATGAGGACGATCCACGAGGAAGAAAAGAAAGCTCCAGTTAAAAACGCGGGAGATACCGGAGAGTGGCGTAATGCAGGTAAGACGATGTCAAGGCAGCCAGATGACGACGGCGCCCTACGTTGCCCCAAAAGGGGTGCCACGTCCACAAAGGGACGATCCAACTTCCACCAACGAAGGCCCCTTCAACGACGTAATGTCATCAGGCTGTAGCTCTTCTTTATCAAGACGCTCCATCAGCTTCCGAAGTAAGTCACTGTAGGTCAGCTACCACACTGTAGGTCAGCTGCCGCTAACAGACGCTGAGGTGACTCAGTCTCAGCCAAATAAAAGTCTAGTGTAAAGGCCCTTGCAAATATCCAGAGACATGTCGCGGGACGCTAGCAGTAGGGTGCCAATAGCGGAACCAAATCTTCAATAGTGTAACCATTTCCTTTAAAAAGGTGGTGATACTCCGGTATTAACCAACAAAAGATAATTGAGGACCGTGAATAATATTGCGGTTTCGCACATCCCCCATCTATTGTTCGGTAGAGGACACCCCAAGTGTCGCAGCTTCCTAACCATGTCGAATTTCCCCGTTCAAATACATTGTAGCCGCGACATGTCTCTGGATATTTGCAAGGGCCTTAAATGCGGCAACGCGTTTCCACTAGACCTTTATTTTCCTTACTGCGCTTACCGCCGCTAAATACTCGCTTTAGTAGTTCATCATGGCTGTTTTCGTCTCTACGGACAGTTTTTATCGGAATAAAAACTTTTCATTCCCAACCACTAACGCCGTAATAATCTCCTAACCCCATTGGCTGTCTCCATAAGAAACTCTCTCTCAATCATTCCAATATGGCGGTCGCGAAAGTGAGAAAGTACGGCGTAGGAGAAAAAGGCCTCCACTTTTTTCAGTGATCTCGCATACTCGGTTTACTCAAGGTTAACCGCACGCTCGGTTGCGTGACGTCACATCATCACGCCAGTTATCCGAGGAACATCATCCAATCAAATTACCCTGCAGGGTTCGGTTGACGTCAATCTGACGTCATGGCCAGTTCTTCGACGACGAGGAGAATAGTTTGTGATACAACCGGTATGATGTTGAAGTAGGCAGGCAGGGTACGTTTCCGAAAATGAGAGGAACTTAGAACAGTAAGACTGAGGATGACCGCTTTGACCTTGACCTACCATCCAAGCATGAGATAGCAGATTTCAACCGTCACCAAAAAGCCCTGAGGGATTTCCGCACTCATACCCGTCAGGCAGGTCTCCGCAGTTAACTCTTTTCTGAAGGCGAGTGTCTATCTTACACTGCTGCTGGATTTCAGACGTCGTACAGAAATTACAGAAGAAAATCTTCTGCAATCTCTTTTCTGCTCTAGCAATAAACGTGCATATTCAAAATCATGTATAATCCCCGATCATCTTTCTTATTATCTTTCTCTCATATCTAAAGATATCTCTGTGACATTGTATGATGAAAGGCTCAAATTTGGTACATCACCTCATTATTGTATGGGGCACAGTTTACTAATTGGGAATGTGTTTGTACGGGGTCGTATACAAATTAAAAAGGTGTCACATTTTGAAGATGAACGAGAGGGTTTCCGACCTTATTTGGAAAAAAATTTCAATTTACACTGCCCACCTATCTCTAATAGATAAAGAATTAAAGCTCGTTACCACCTATTTGGGACCTTCTGTATACATACATATGCATATATATATATATATATATATATTTTATTTTCAAAATTAAGATTTTATTTTAGTGGAATGAGCTTTTAATATCAAGGAGTCATTCGTCGCCTATAACTAAATTTTGTGTATTCCCAGAAGATATTATAATACCTCAAGAAATTTTTGCAAATCCTCACAAAATTTAAAAAATCAAATAAACATTATAAAAATCGACGAAATTTGAATAGCCAACCAATATGTTACCTCTAAGATGATCCCCCTTAAAAAAAGAGGGGGGAATGCAACTTTTGTGAACTTTAAAATTTATTCCAATTAAACGAAAAAAAATCTGCATCATTTACTGTTTCAGTCGATGCTGATCATGTCGATGCATACATTCAGTCGTTGCTAAATTTTAGTCTATTCTCTTATGCCGTTTTTGTGGGATGCGAGAAAAATTATTTACACGATTTTCACAAAATCTCATGGCACCCATAGTTTAAATGAACATGCCATCTAATATAATTCGAAGTTCCATTCTATTCCATTGCCATTTTTCAGGAATGGAACAAACATGTATTCAATTTTCAGAAAATCTCAAAATCTATGAAAAATTCGGAAGTACTTCGACGGCTATAGTTTAAATGACCACCTGCGTCGATACTAAATTTCATTTCATTCGCTTTAGTAGTTCGTACGTAATGGATAAATACCCCCTGTTACAAAAAAATCGACGCCCCAAGAAGGAGTAGCTCGATTGTAATGGAATTTCGTACGCAAAGACGTTCGGGCCGAACATGCAATTGATTAAAATCTGAAGTCCAATGAATGAGTAGCGGAAGCACTATCGTATCGGAGCTGCTCTTTCAGCAGGTGGATATAAGGAGCGATTCTCAATCTGATGATTAAAATTTCTGTTTCAATTCGACTGCGATATCATACGTCGGCTGTAACAATGCCTCGCCGAAGGATTCGTGCTCCTTACGAGCGGATGTCGGAGTTTGAAAGAGGTCGTGCGATCGGACTGAAAGACGCTGTTAGGACGAATCGAAGAATCGCTCGACGTCTGCGTCGAAGCGATGCTGATATTAGACGAAGCTCGCAAGTGTGTTTCAACAACGGTAGATATCAGCGTCAAAATGGTATCGGTCGACCGCGGGTCACAACAGAACAGAAGAATAGAGCGATTGTCAGAGAAGCCGCCACAGCACCGGATTTGTCGCTATCAACTATCCCCCGTGTGGCCCGCACACCTGTATCCAACATGACCCTCCACAGACGATTGAGAGAGCGGAATTTACACTCGCGCCGACGTTTCGCCGGTTGCCTCTCACGCCTGTACGCCGTCAAGTCCGATTACTGTGGTGCCGGGCTCGATCAACGTGGAACTGCGCTGACTGGGCACATATAGTCTTTAGTGGAAAGTCCCGTTTTCAACCGTGTCCTGACGACAACCGGAGACGCGTCTGGAGACGTCCAGGGCAGAATGGGAATCCTGCCCGGACTATCGCACACCACATAGGCGCACAACAAGGTGTTATGGTCTGGGGTGTCATCTCTCTTGATAGCCGGACCCCTTTGATAGTCATTTCTGGCACACTGACAGCAATTCGTTGTGGTCGTAGTACGTTGACTGTATTCTGTGACCGGTTGTGTTACCGTTCCTTTAGCGACACCCTGGACTTACTTTTCAAAGCGATAATGCCCGGATGCGTGTTGCTATGAATTATCTTCATGGTTTCCCTGTACTTCCTTGGCCAGTTAGTTGCCTGATCTCTCTCCCATAGAGCACATTTGGGACGTTATGGGAAGGCGATTGCAACTATCTCAAAATGTTGCCGATTTAGCCCAACAGTTGGAGACAATTTGGCAAGAAATTCCGCAGGGCACCCTCCGGGTACTATCATTCTGTGCCACGCCGGGTGATAGTTTGCATCCAGGCCAGAGGTGGACGAGTGCCTTATTGACTTCCTCCCTTTGCAATGGTCAAACTCTACAGTAAATCATTCAATTGTTCAGGAATTTTAATGTTTTTTTTTAAATGTATGTTCTTTACATCCACCAATTTTTATCACACTCGAACAGTTCCTTCTTGGTGCGTCTTTTTTTTTTTGGGGGGGGGGTTATAGAGTTTATTTTCACATTATGAATATATTATCGCAAAATCTCAGAATCTACTCAATTTTTTTTTTTTTTTCAGCACCTGTAGTTTAAGGTGAGTGACTACCTATCATGCCACGAAATTTCATTTCATTCGCTTTAGTCGTTAATACATGATGTGCAACAAATATTTAAGCAGTTTGAAACGATTTTCAAAAAATCTCAACGTCTATGAAAATTTTTGAAGTACTTAGACGCTTTAGTTTAAGTGATCACATATGACGATACCAAATTTTATTTCATTCCCTTTAGTGGTTTATACATGAGGGACAGATATTTTCACATTTTGAATAAATTTTAACAAAATCTCAAAAACTGATGAAAAGTTTTAAAAATTTCGACATCTATAGTTTAAGTTGAGTGACTACCTATTATGTCACGAAATTTCATTTCATTCACTTTAGTATATAATACATGACGTTCAACAAATATATACACAGTTTGAAACTATTTTAGCAAAATCTCAAAATCTAATCAGAATTTTTAAAAGAAATCAACACCTTTAGTTTAAGTTGAGCAACCACCTATCATGTCACCAAATTTCATTTCAATCGCTTTAGTCGTTATTACATGATGCGTGAAAGAAAATGTTCGCACTATTTCAAAATTTAATGAAGATTTTTAAAAAATTCGACGCCTATAGTTTAAGTTGAGCAACCAGCTATCATGTGTCACCAAATTTCATTCCGTTCGCTTCAGTCATTTTTACATGATGCTCGAAATAGCGTCACAGACAGATTGACAAAACGACAGACAGACACACTTTTTTTTTTTTTTTTTTGACTTTCGTACTGAGTTCCCAGGTGCCTGAAACGAGCATAAAGCGCCAAATTTTTGTATTCAAAGTAACATACAGGTAAAAGTATAATTTTATTTACATAGGACACAGACTTTTCTATCAGATAAAATTACGCAGAAAAACTGAACTGCTTATTTCTGCTTCTTTTGGATCAGTTCAGTTTCAAGGTTTGCCCCGGGTGACATAAACTCTTGTTGTTGCACTGGCAACAAGTATCGGGGCACCGCAATGGATCAAGCGTAGAGTCAGCTACTGAACAAGGAGAAAAAAATCAGTTGTTTTATTCAAAAATCAATTGTATTGTTCAAAGGTTTACATTCAAAATCATGTATAGTCCCCGATCATCTTTGTTTAAAGATATCTCTGAGGCATTGTATGGTGAAAGGCTCAAATTTGGTACATCTCCTCATTAGTGTATGGGGCACATTTTAACAATTGGGAATTTTTTTGTACGAGGGTAGTATACAAATTAAAAAAGTGTAACTTTTTGTAAATGAACGAGATGAATTTTTTCTTAATGGAGTCTTATTTCCGACCTTATTTTGAGCATTTTTCAGTTCACGGCCCACTTATCTCAAGTAGATAAAGAATTAAAGCTCGTTACCATCTTTTTGTTACACCCTGTATTTACTTTTTAGTGTATGCATTATATTAGTATCATGCATTCGATGTTAAACAATTTTTGTGACTAGCTGCGGCAGAATGACCACTTTCAAAATTGAAATTACTGAAAATCTGTTTAAGAAGCTAAGAAAAGGCGCGCCATAGCTTTTAGCCTTTGCTCTCTATAGAATAAATGTGCTCGAAAATTAAGAGAAAATTATCCGAGTTTACTTCCTTAACGTCTAGAAAAGAGAGATTTTTGTAATTCAACTATTAAAAGGAATATATACTGAAATATTTGCTAGAAAATATTTTGCCGTAATTTTATTGCATATTTCTCTTATTACTGTTGTACTATATGTCAAATATCTTAGGATATGATATTATTTTAGAATTAACCGTATTGAACAGGAATCAAAGTATAACACATAGTAACACACAACACACATGGACGAGACGTTAATTAAAATATTTCGTACAGTTAAAGTGTATAAAGCAATTCTTATTATCTAGAAAAGGATTAATGTTAGAAAACAAAAAGAAAAGTTTATCACTGCCATATTACCGGCAGGGCCAACTGTCCAGAGCCCAAAAATATTACATCCTACACTTTTATAATTTTACAATAAAATAACAAAAGATTAAAAAAAAATTCAAAAGTTAAATAATTTTATAATTATAAAGTGAACAATGAAAATAATTCAAATTTACATTTGTGTGCATAAATTAATTTAAACTTTTTTTTTAATTCTTCGAAATGCTTTATAGTCGATATAGCATACAAATGCGTAGGAAAACAACTAACCACATTTTGTAAAGAGTACTTTTAATGTTAAAAAACAGCAAAATTCTTGAATTATTTGTTATTTTAAGAAATATTTACAAAAATGACTGTTTGCAAAAAGTGGTTGTATTCCGTACATGTTAGCAACAGTGATACAGCATTTCGATGAAACGTTTAACTATCTGTTTCTTTGACATCATGCAACTATATTCGTTTATTTCAGATTACTTAAAACAAAATTTGTGTTTTCAAGGGCTAAGATATTTAAAACATTTAAAATTTTCAGTATAAACCAACCATAATCTGTTTTTTTAGGGGGGGTATTGCAAGGGGCCCAATTTTTTTCTTCTGCCCAGGGCCCACAGTTGTCTTCCTCGGGCTCTGGTTTTCATGGCTTAGAAAGTAATAAAGATGGTCTCATCAACATCTGTTATTGTTCTTAGACCTCCAAGTCTCAAGTCGTTAAGGCCATTGGAAATTTGTCTTTTGCGAAGTTATTATGGCGGCTTCCTTGATTACCTTACATTCAGAACACTAAAAACCCATCCATCATATCAAGGTGACAGTACCGGACCCTCATTACGACTGAACATTCAATTTTACTGCTTTGTGTCGGAAAAAATTATTTATCCAAAACTGTTATTTATCTGCTGTGGAAGGTCAGATGCACCACGCTTTAAGATTAACCTTTTAGATTCGAGGTGCAAATTTTGAGAAACTGTGGATTGCTGAGCATAAAGGAAAATGAGTTTATAATCTATGGGTGTGTATAGACACTCTCGCGGTGATATTTTTGTCGAATGGCGCAACCGTTCGTGATCAAGGTTGGAAGAAAAGTAATACTCGAAAGGGCACGAAAATCCGCATGTTCGCATAATTGCACGTTTGGAGATTGCGAGCATATTCAAACTGACCAAGAACTCATTCAGTTGTTCAAATTCATGAGATTTTTTTTCTCTCTGTCATTTGAGTTAGAAGAGCACAAGGTATAGCTTTTTCTATAATGTATGATATTAAATTGCAGTAAGGGGACTGAAGATGACCAGATAAAAAGAGGAAACAGGATATGAATACTTTCGTATAAAGAAAATTCAAAAAGCTGAACAGTATAGAAGTATATGCCATTATTAGAGTCTTGAGGCAGTTAAACTGAAAGATATGGCTTAGGTAGGTGATGTTCATTGGGACATAGGATTTTCGAAAAATCTTATCTAAAAAGCTTGCACTTGGAATTGAGATCTCATATCTAAATTTTGCATTTACTTTTTTGGGAATTTCTGAAAATTCGGATACAAGTACATATAGAAATAAATCAAGCGGTGGTTGCTACAACCAAGGTCGCAATTACGAGATGGAAGGAAGGTAGGGAAGTAGGGAACCAACTGGAACCAACGGGACCTATGCTTCGTGTGATGTGAACTCTAGTTTCAATACTAGCTTTGGCAGCCAAAGAGCATTTTTTCACTTTTTTATATTTTAGAGTATACTGAGCAATACGAAGGGGAAAGTACCCAATAATTAGTCCGTAAAGAATAATAATTTGTAAGGCGCATGTTTCGCTATTCATTAGTTTTCTTTGCTTATTTATAAGCATTTAGCTAGGCGTGTTTTCACCCTTTAACACCCCCCCCCCTCCGCTAAAAAAAAAGAAAAGAAAAAAAGAGAGAGAGAAAACTTGGCGATTGCACTTTATTCTTATTAAATGCTCTTTATTTGAATCCAAGAAAACATTATTTAAGTTGGTCTCAGACCAAAGAGATTATTCACACAATCAGCAATATTTTTTTAAAGCCCTTTAAGACAAAGAGTATATTCTTTCTGTTTGTTCGGAGGTTGTGTTAGATAACTCAAAAGAAGAGGAAGGTGTTTTCAAATACCCAAAAGTACATTAAACTTTGCTTTCAAGTAAACAAGTCTAAATGCACTCAAGTTAATAGATAACGTCCAATATATTTTTTAAACGTTTAAATAACAATTACGCAAACTAAGAATAGTGAAAAACACACAGAGACCGATTAAATTATTTTCGCTCTCTTGCTCTTTATTATTTTTTTCTTTCTTGGCTAGACGGGAAAGAAAGATTTCATCTGCGAGGGACATCTGTCAGTCATATGTTATTCTATTTGGAGAAAAGTTGTAGAAAGTAAACATAACGCACGGCGTCAAATTACTTGATACAAGCGAAATAAGTTAAGTTGAGAGAGGTTCAATTTATCTAAATTTTTTAAATATGCAAGCAGCTGCATTATGTCGCAGAGAGACTGAGCTGAATTGTTCCAACATAGTTAAAGAAAACTCGTGGAACGTATTTAGCACAGTATGAAATACTTTAGCATCTATTTTTGATGAATATCATCACAAAGAGAATATATTGTGACTTATCCCCACCCCCTCTCTTCTCTCCAAGTCCGCAAATGTCGTTTTTCCCTATTTTCAGTGCTGAATCAATTTTTCGATTTATTGGAATAATTCATATTTAATTCTTAAATTTTCTAAACGGACGTAGAAATCCAAAAGTATTCGTTAATTTCATCAACAATCTTGCTCTCTTTAATTTTTGTTTGTTTGTTTCGAAAATAGTAAATATGTTACATGATTTACGATATTGCAAATTTTCGAAAGGGTCTGCTTTTCTGAGCTTCAGCTTAGGCTGAAATCAATGTTATATGCGTTATATTGTTGAAGTCTGAATTTTGTTCCATACAAATCGGATAATTAGAGCGCCAGTTGTGAATCATAAAAATTCCAAATAATTATCATTAAAGTTGACGATATTTTGCAAAATATACGTGAATTCGCCATTTATGCGTATATGTGTGTGTGTGAATGCATAAATATATATATATATATATATTGACCCTAATATTTATGTATAAGAAAAAGTTTTAAAACTTGGAAAAAAAAAACTAGAATAACGTTCGTGTAGTATCAAACTATCAGGTTGTAACGAAAGTTTTCCGCCAGATTTGCTTGAGTCAGCTCATGCGATACCGAGCGATTGATATTATATGTCAAGTTTATACGATGCCTTGCGCGACTAATGGACATGGTACTAATGTCTAACTCTTTAGCTAACTCTCGAGTGGATGAATATTTTATCTTCTTTCACAAATTCTCGTAGGCGGGCCTCATCAGTAGGCCGGCCAGAGCGCTCTGCTTCTTAAATGTCCGAGTCCTTGTTTTTGAAATTTCGATACCAAATCCTCATAATGTCGTCTGATACAACAATAGTACCTTAAGCTGTACACATGATTCGGTGTCATTCTGTAGCTGACATTTTGCAACAGAACTGAGAGTAAATGATGGTTCAATCTGGTAGCGTGATAGTTCCATTTCAGACACCTTCTACGTAATCATAAAGATATTTTTTTACAGATTTCACAACACAGTGCTCTAAAACAAGTCTTTTTCTTTCAAATAACAAAAATCGTTTGACAAAATATCTGCAAAGTCACCAACGCGAACTGCTTGTGCAGACAATACTTCCAGTGGCGGAAAACTTTCGTTACAACCTAATACATGCATTTGCAATGTCTGTACATTCCATATTCTATTTCATTTCTTGTTTTTCCGATTCTGTGAATTCAAATATAGTTAACTTACGTAAACAAGAGTGAAGTGATGTGATGAACTTCCCTGTTTTGCAGATATCTCACAACAAAAATTCTTTCTCACCTCATTGACTTAGCCGTAAGCATCCCTGCCCTCCCAAACCGTCCTCGTTTCCAGGAGCTGAACCATAAATTCTTTCTAATGTTCATGGCTAGCAAAGCACCTTTCTACGCTACGCCGTTTTCAATGCTCCCTTATATCTTTTTCCAAGGATATTGTGCATCTCGCACGTGCGAACTGCTGATGGATGCCTAAAAGCATCATTTAGATTTTCTTCGAAATTCAAGCTCAAGACTCAATTTCGTGCTGTGTGTTGAAACTGACTTCAGAGAAGGAATATATTTATTCGGGAAAAAAAGCGATATTTTTAGAGGGAAGTAATATGTTATTTTCGTCGTTTAGCCAAATACTTTCTTAAGAAGAGATCATTTTAGTATTGCACTCTTGTCAAGACAACGCTCGAAAGAAAGTAAACAATTTTTATTAGCTAAATTCAAACCCTGATAATGATCTAAAATTATCATAGATAAAAAAAAGGTCATCAGTGTGGATCACTGTTCCAGTTAATTAATAATGACCGAAGTAAAGAGCCAAGATTTTTAATACTCTTAATAAACAATACCTTTAAAATTCGAATTTTATCAACAACAAAATAAGTCATGTTTAGATAGTAAATGGGTACTTTCGTAATGGTTTATTTCAAACTTCCTCTGTGTTAAACCATACTGTTAGTTATCAAAAGCTAGTTAGTGTTTAGTTTAATAATTACTTTATTATTGTTCTTAGCATTTACATTAGTTTCAGCTCATATTTAGCTGACTTTAAGGGGATGGTGGGCTATGACATTACCAAAAATTCGCAAATTTTTTTTAATGTATTCATATTCTATGATTTTTACTGTATCAGAAACAAAAACTGCATGTCTCTAGCTTAATTAGTAAAAAAGTTATAAGCGTTTAAAAAATGTAAGTATCTCATAAATGGTCCTTTAAATGTCCGAAAAAATGCCTTTTGTGCAAAATGATTATTTTTCGCAGATATGTTTCTTTAAAATGTCCCTTGCGACACAATTTTTGAAGAAGTTTTATAAAATTCATAACAGAGACTCAAGATACATATAAGAATAAATTTTCTTATCTGTTTTAATTTTGGTAATCATTAAGATTATATAAATTCTATATAAGTTTATGTATAAACATGAGTAGTAGTATAAACATGAAAATTTTGTGAAAATTCAGTGTTAAAGTATAAAAATACTTCCTAAAATTTTACTTTCAAACGAATCTCTAAATTAATAAGACAATTTGTTCGGAATACATTTTTGAATAATAACAAGAGAAAATTGAAGGAAAAAAATTAAAAATTGGCGCGCAAGGGACATTTTTTTTTCGAAATTCAATTTTTTTTTAAATTAAAATTTTAAAAAAGTAATTTTTTTAGTTTTTTAAGTATTTAATTTTGTCATACTTCAAAGCATATCTATACAAAAATTCATAATTTTTAGTAAAAAAAAAAAAAATTGATAACGTCCACTGTCCCCTTAATAAAGTTTGCAGTCAGACAACCTGGTAATCAAACTTACAAACTTGTGTGTCGTTTTACAGAAACTTAATTCAGCTTTTAATTTCCTAGATGATCTGAATGATTGCATTCCATTGAGCGCTCAAAATTTATAAACGAATCTCCGTACCGTACTTATGCTTTCGTGTGGGACAACCCTGAATTATGTCTTGATCTTATGTAATAAAAACACCCATCGTCCCTCCACGTTACCTTTATAAAAAAGGAAAACGTTTCTTTTTCCTATTTAGTTATCTTTATTGGTTGCATTTGTCAACTTAAATCGTCAGTGATACTCACCGGCAGAATTTCTAGAATCTAGAATTTCACTCCATGGCCTTGTCTTGGAGCCAAATCGAACAAGGGGCTAAAAAATATCGGTTGTTTTTGTTGAATGCATGTTGACGAATTTCACACATGCATCAATGAATTCAGGTCTTGGCAGTTTGCGAGCAAATTTAAATTTTAGTGACATACTTAAAGCCACACGTTGAGTCTGAATTACGTAGCAGAGTTCTCTTAAATGGGATCATTACATTCCAGCTTGCATTCTTCAGCTCCTCCACTGACTCCCGATCTCCCCCTAAAAAATATTCTACTTGAATTGTCTAAAGACTGACAGGCGTTAATCAAAATATCATGCATTGTTTCTTGTTTTATTTACTTTCGGAATGTCTGTCATTATTTAAGAGTCTGTATGTTAACAATAGGTCTTCGCCGCCTAGGGTTTTTTTTATGTTAAACGCAGCGCTGCGTTTTGCACAGATTCTTCGGCATCATAATGAAAATATAAGTATACAGGGTGAATCTAAACTCTTGGGCAAAACTTTAAGGGGTGATAGGGCACATAATAAGGAATCAGAATCACATGGCATGTGGGGTCGGCAACGTCATCTTAGTATAGCTGTTAATAACTACTTCGGAAAAAAGTGCCAAAACAACAGTGCGCTTTCCGACCATTGTCAGTAACTAATGTATTTTTCTCCGAAAACAGAAGACTGAAATGGATAGTTTAAAAAGTTTATTTTATTTCATGGATGAAATTTTCGGAGACGAGCCTATTGTTTACGAAATTTCGTTAAGAAATTAGACGGACATTTCAATACTTTTCCCAAAGTGATTATTACCGGGTAAGTTAAAACTGCGCTTTTGACCCCAGATTGCTATGTGATTACGATTCCTTATTGTGTGCCCTATCACCCCTTAAAGTTTTGCACAAGAGTTTAGATTCACCCTGTATACGTATGTGGTGCCCACTATTTAAAAAAAAATAAAACTGAATTTGCTTTCACTGTTTTAAATTGAAAGTAACTTTGAGTTTTTTATTGATTGTTTAATTTAACAGCGTACAGTGCACTTTTATAATGACAAGACGGTATTGTAAAAACGCATTTCAGTTAAACGCAATAAAGTCAGTACCTTTCGGGGCTAGTTTTAAAAGATTTAAAAGATGTCAGTGATTCTGGAGAAAATCATGTCATTTCATATGGTCACAGACAGGCCCTACGAGAAGGGGGGACAGACGGGCGCCGCCGCCCCTGTGCCCGTGCGAGTTAGAGTGGGCCCGCGTTCAGCTAAAGTGCGTCCGTGAATTTTTCAGAATGTGTTACGAATTTCATTTATAGATCCGTAATTAAAATCTTTTTTTTTTAAATAGACTAAATTTTGAATACATAATTCTAGAATGATTTAGATGGCAGAAATGTTAATTCTACCATTTAAATGTTAGTATTTTTTCAACCTTCGAACATGAATTAGAAGTACCATTACATATCAGAAAAACTTCCCTCCCACTCTCTTTCCTTTTAGCATTTTATATGAAAATCATTAAAAAGAGCAGCTTTACAAAAAAAAAAAAAAAATTCCTTCCGTCCCTCCTGTTTTTTCGAAACTTTTGTGCTTTACGAAAGAGGCCTAGAAGATTTTCGCCCCGCCTTATAAAATTTCTCTCGGAGGTCCTGGTCACAGGTACCCCACTAGTTGATGCTTGATTCTATTGCCTAGAAAATTTGAAAATTTTAAAGCGATGAAGATCCTATTTTAAATGTAATTGTGAAACGATGCGATATTGATGACGTCTTGAACATTGAGAGTGACTCAGATAACAAGTCAAATGGTTTTGTCACAGTAAAAATAATTTCTTGATTATTTTTACAATACGAGTAATTATCATGAGGTACCATCTCATCTCGTGAACCTGAAATTCTATTCTGTTTCAAATATCTTAGAAAGTAAGCTTTGCAGAAGTAGTAAAAGGGATGATTCTTGGCCCGTATTACTATGAATGAAGGTGCATAATTTGAACAATATCCAGTAAAATCTCTCTACAGCGGATTTCAAGGAACCGGATGTCAAATTCGTAATTCTGAAAGAAAAATCACTAAAATGAAAAAGGCTGAATTCGTATACTATATGATTGTTTTAATGGAAATACTTTATTCGTTGATCTGAAATAGTCGTAAAGCTTGTTATAAAGAGATTTTAATGTATAACAATATAGAATCTGTAGAACTTCGTAAAAAGTCACGGATTATCTCTGTTATTTTTGGGGTATTGTTTGAACTAGAGTTTAAATTATTGCGGTGAAAAATAATGTTCATCCATAAATGTCTCTTCATCTTTCTGTGATATATTAAAGCATGTGTTATCATGTAGACTTCTATAAACGTTTACCCTTAAAAATATTGTTTATTTTATTTTATTTTTTCAAACACTAAGATTCTTGATCAGAGCCCCATTCCGTAATGAAATTGAGATTTAGACGTGCATCAACAATTCTTGAAAATAACGCAATGAAATAATAAATAGAATTTAATAATTTTTAGTGTTTAGCAAAAAAGGGTTCGGAACAGAAAGAAACCGAAAAACAAAATTCTGAAATCTGTACAAACTGTAATCTTTATTAGAAGGAAATCGAACGGTGAACCGAAAAAAAAACTTTTATTCTAAACCAAAAATACTATTTTTCTAAAAATACTATTTTATTTACTAATACTATATATACTTAAACTAAACTAATTAATACTAGGTCCAGTGCTTGTTAATTTCCGCTCAACGGTAACTCTTACAGACAGTCATATACATTTTTGGCAAAGTGTCTTTCAAAACTTTATGAACATCCAATAAAAGATAAATACCCCCCACCATTTCCTTAGATCCTTAAACTGATCATTATTTTTTGTCCTAAAGAGTTCATAACAAGGTTTGACCATGTATACTTTTGTTACAGATACAGATGCAGAAAAAATGATCGAAAACAAGTTAAATAATCATTGATGATGGGAGACCAAACAGACCGTAAAGCTTAAAATCTTTTGCAAATCGGAATTGTTTGAACATTGCGACTTGAGTTTAAATTATTGCGACTTGAAATTGAACTTTTTCATTGCTCTTGCTGGCAACTTGGATAACATTTCTGTTTATGACTAAGTCCTTCAGGGTCAGGGTGCCATAAAACTTATTTAAAGAAAATGTGCCGAAAAGAACTTTTCTCCCCGCTTTAAAGTACTTGATTTATAACCTGCTTGTATGTCTGAAATTTAAATAGAAGTAAAAAGATGGAACTGTTACTTCCCAGTTAGGATTTTTTGTTTCTCTCAAGGTATTTCTGCGGAAACTTTTCAAGATTTATTATTCATTTCTTTCAAGAAACTACTAAACCTGGTCCAATTCCAAGGATGAAAAGCGAAACGTGTCTTTGATTTTCTTCTCTTTGGCACGTTTAAGAAACTGAGGGCTATATTTCTACTCCATTTATGTGACAAGGACCCCAATTATCGAATACATTATGATGCATCCCAATGTTTGATTCGTTATTCTGGTAAAAGGCTTTAAACAGCTGGGAATGCTACAAATTTCTTTACTTCATTCTTATTCGGTGGTTGTGCAAAATATTTCATGGGCAAATGAAACAACGAAGTCAAAAATCAGATTATTTGATATTTTTTACACGAATTAATGAAGTTCCTGACTTTTTCTAGGATCCTAAGCGTGTTCTTTCCCCAGCATCTAACATAATTTTCACGAGAAATAAATTTTACACATTCTACAATGCATATGCAAAGGAAATTAAATATTGTTTTAACACTGTTTTTTGATTGTTGAGAAATATTTTACGTTTATTTCAAACAATTTGAGTGCAATTTTATAAGCTTTTGTACGCATTCTGATTTTTCTACGGAATAAACATGAGAAGTTTGTACAAGACAAATTTATGCACATGTACGAGGAATTACTTCTAGGACCCACAGCCACCCCCCTCCCCCCCCAAAAAAAAATACTAAATAAAAAAAAACTCAAAATAACTCGCTATAAATCGTTGAAATTATATTTATCCCAGTGAATTTCTTACAAGTAAAAAGATTCAACTTTTCGCACACATCGTTCCAAATGTCTTTCAAGACATGCGTATTGATGTGTTAGAAAGGTTACCTGACTTTAGCATGTTATATTAACAACAGAGTAGAATCATATCTTGTGTAAATGGAAGATCCAAAAGCTTCTCACTTGCAGTCCTGGACAAGCATAATTTGATTCGAGCAAAATGTTTCCTCTCAAATTATAAGAAGAATCCAATCGTATAATCAATCTTACAGCAGGGTATAGTAAAGGTCTAAGGTCTTCGGAGGATTGGATGCCGGCCCAAAAGGATTTACAGCATCGCTTGCCAATCTCCAAAAAATACAAAAAAAAAATACAGTATATATAAATATTTTGTAATAAAATTAATCATATAAAGCGGTGAAGGTAGTCGAACCAGGGTATAGTGAAGCTGGAACGTCGTTCCGGTACTGCTTTTTCGGGCTCAGTAATGAATGCAAATTAATGTTCCATCACGAGCACGTAAAACGCCGTATCGCCATACATCGCAATACAAACACACACATAAAAAATATTTTCTAAAAAATCTACCGTGTTTACTCGCGTAACAGTTGCACTTTTTTTGCCAATTTTTCATGGTGAAAGGCTAGGTGCGACTATTATGCGGGGAAAATCTACTACATAATATTGTAACTCTAAAGCTATTTTTTTCTGCTTTGAAACGTGGGTGCGACTGTTATGCGAGGGCTACTATTACGCGAGTAAACACAGTAATTCACAATCAATGGTGCGACAGGATCTAAGAAAGTGAAGAGAACCCCTCCCCTTCCACTAGCAACACGCTAGTATTAGTGCTACACCTCTGCTTGTTCTCTTTTTATTAAAGATTGTGGGAGCTGTTTTTTTAATTGAATTCGTACAGACAAATAATAATTTCAATTTAATTTTAATTGAATTAATTAACTCAGAATTGTCCACAAATTTCTTTTATTAAACGAACAATAAATTTAAATGAAAACGAAGTTTGATTTAAATAAAAAAGAAAGAACGCTGTGGTAGTGTACTATACTAATGTTTATTTCAAGTGATCAGGCTTAGATATAATTTATATTTTGCGTTGTTTTATGATTTATCATACCCTACGTCATGTACTTTGAATGACATAGTCACTAATTAGCAAAATAAACATGAATAGTTTGCAAAATACATTTGATAACTCGGGCAAGTCATTTATTTTCTCTAGTTTTGTATTTACAATTTAATTTTAGTTAATAAAATTACTCTTTACTCAGTCCACTTAATCTGCTAACAACGATACTTTTTAAGTTGATTTGTATAATTTTTCACGAAAACATTTATTGTCTGTAGAGATCCCGAATATTCGCCGACCGAAGCAAAACCTTAGGGGTCACAATTAGCACGCATAGCGTCCGAGTTATAAATTATCGCAATTTTCTCAAAATACTTGAGTGCTGCACTTTGCTACTTTTACGTTCTTAAATACTCGTCTTCGAGATCTTCTAAAGCTCATCACGAAGCTACGTCAACGTCTAAACCTCCCCTTGTAATCATTTTGTTGAAATCGAATCCATTCATGGTACAACAAGAAAAGTCAGATTAATGCTTAATCAGTTTTCCGTCAGACTGTAGGAATGTTAGAATGTGAGGAGAAATAACCCTTTTTTAAGGGTTTATAACATTAAGGGTTATTCACAGCAAGTATACTACATTAAATTCAGATCTTTCTGAATTAGCTTCTAAATTTTTCTCTTGTATTTTCAACTAGTATGAGATTTTTTTTTAAATTGACGATAGTTAAAAAAAAAATATCGTCAGAAATAGTAGAAATTGTAACTTTTCGTAGAAGTTGGAACTACCGTAGAAATTGTAACTTTTGCATTTATTTTGGGAAAATGCAGTTTTCTGATTTATTCTACTGAAAAAATATATGCATAAAGTCCGCATTATCCTAAGACATTCGTGCATTCTTAACAGATTTTAATGAAGTATAATTTATTAAGAGTTCAAAAAAATTCTTTCTACCAGTGAAATATTTGTTGGTTTTCTTGAATCCCTCACCAAGAAATCTAAATTTGCAAAATCGTCGGTATTTATTTTTCATTTCATCATAAACTTGTGTTAGAAAATGGTCCTTCTTATTTTTCTTCACTATACATGATAAAGCCAGTAAAAATTGTATTTTTTTATATCAGATAAGAGTTAGAATACTAATATAGATTTTGTGTTTAACAAAATGAGAGAAAGAATTTTTCACGTGCATAAACAAGAATGATTTGGTTGTACTGCCGTGCAACTTACATGTGCACTTTAACTAAATTGTAACGTTTATAAATTTTTCAGTATTAGTTTTTACGTTCTTCCATTGGAAAATATTAATTATTAGATATTTTCAGTTTGTCCAATTTTTTTTTCTTTCGTATGAAATATATGAAAGCTATTCCATGCATAATAGTCTCTCTATAATATTTAAAAATGTAATAACCAGTATACAAATAGAGAAAATTATTATCCTTAGTCGAAAACTAACAACACAATACTTGGTAAGCGATTTTCCCCTATTCTAATTGTAACTTTTTAACGCATTTAACTAAGTGTTACATCTGTAAACACGTGCAAATTTGAAAATAAGTTTTGGCGCATCCTTTTTTACGGATAACTAAGTATCCCGAACGACATGGCTCTATCATTTAGAAATTTGCCGACATGGAATTCTTCGCATGTCCACACGTCTTTCAAGTTTAACAGATTGAAAGCCTCCGTCAACATTACAATTATCTCATTTAATCTGCGAGAACAATTGCCAAGGTATTGCCAGCGTTAGAGAATATCTTACGAATAGAGACCAAGGAGACCGATCACGAAGCCATCTGCTTCGTTTCTTTCCCTCTTGCAAAAGAGGTCACTGAAAATCAAAAACGATTTGAAACGAAAAAAAGAAAGAAACCGTAAGACAGTGCCAGTAATGTGGGGGGTGTTGCTCCAAGTGCAGCCCTAAAAGGATCCAATTTAAATCTGGCTAGCTTAACCAACACAATTGACTATTGTGCAACAAGAAGACGCCATTGTCACTCCTACCCAAGACGTTTTTCTCGGTTCCTATGACCTATTTCAACCGACCTACCTTTAATTTTACAGGTTGAATGTTATGTAAAGCAAAACGTACTCGATAACCTGGTGATGGTTGCAGGGATGTCTCTCTATGAACAACGAATCGTTGTTTTGAACGATAAATTCGCCGTCATATCAATCCCATGCAAGCCCAACGAAGAAAATAAGCGCTTGTGAATGGCCTGGTTCTATAGCTAAAACACAGCTTAGATTATTATTTTTTGTTTCATCCCATCTCACCTTCACTTATGAATATGTGTTTATGTGAATCTGGCGAAGAGAAACTGTAAGAAGTAGCGTGTAATTGTATAAATGATTAATTGAGTGTTAAGCTAACATAAAAATTTATGATTTAATGTAAGTGCTTTAAGGTTACTGACACAGCAAATTAATTTAACTGGGTAATATATCAAGTCATTTGGTTTAAATTGTAGATACTATTATCACTCTTAGTTTCAAGTGATTAAAATATTGATAAGATACGGCTTTTAAAGAGAAAGAATTGGTGTCTTTTTAAGTTTTATAATTTCATTCGAAATAAGCTAAATTAGAATTAATAGTTTGATAAATGAAATTCGAGTTAATCGATGTAAAGAAATTCATTTGTACGCTGTTAGCAATCCAATAACATGTGATATTCGAATTAAAATTCATTCATGAATAATAATCGAATTGTATTCGAATCCGACTCATAAATGAATTCAACTTCATTTTATTAAGTTGAATTTTTGTATAGAGGATCATCATAAAAATAATTCTTTCCCCATGCATTTTTTAAAGGAGAATATGGACCCATTTTTTAAAGAAGCATATGGATTTATACCATTTATGTCAGAACAAAAATAACTATAAGCCATTAAATGTTTTTAATGCAAGTATAATGCTCCTCTGTTCAAACAAATTAAGAACATTCGGTATTTTTAAACGAGGGATCACAGTTTACATTACCTGCAAATTTAATTTATCTTTTCTACGGATATTAAATAAATAGGGATATACTTTACTTATTATAATGAATTGATTTGGGTGTTTTTAAAACGTAAAATCATTGCCATTTGTCTTGTGTGTATAACTAACAATTAGTTTCTGTTCGTGAGGAAAAGACAACTTTTCAAATCACCTGTAAAATAAATAAATAAACAACATAACATAACAAAAATAAATAAATAGAAAATTCTACTTTCAGCTTTAACTTTTCTTTCCAAATTTCCGAAAGATCATTTCCAATTAGCATAATACGTACATTGAGGCCAAATGTTATTACTAGACTAGCGGATTATATGCACTTAAAAAGTGACAAAAGATGCATGCAAATATGCATCAACAAATCTAAAAATATGCACTAAAAATCTAAAAATAAGCACCAAATAACTGAAAAAATATTCACATATTAACAGAAAATAAAAACGTATTTACTTGTAAAAGTATTTTCTATCACTTATCTTGCATTTATGACACATTTTTTTCTTCTTTGAAACTTCAAAACATCATGAAAGACGACAGAATGAGAAATTTTTATGCACAATCTTAGTGATATGAAATATGAATTAAGCTTTCAGTAATTTTTGTTGCAATACATAGCTAAGTGTTTTTCTAAATTTTCAATAGTAAGGCTTTGTCTTTTATCATCTAAAATCATTAATATGCTGAAAATGAAAATGCTCTTTCAACATCAACGAATGTCACTGGACAGTACTTATAATATTTCGCTTTGGATGGTTCTACTTTTTCCGGTAATTCACTCCCCTCACAATTAATAAAATTATTTATTTTATTCACAGCAAAAATTCTGAATTTTTATTTAAAATAAAATTCAGCTTCTCACTGATTTCTTCTCCTACTGACTGTGAAATCTTACCAACGCATTCCTCTACTTTTACAACTTGACTGATTACATCACTCAGAAGCAGATTTTGATATTCTAATTTTGTGATGTCTGATGTTAAGAAGGAAAAATGTGTTTCGATTATCGATAGACCTTTTCGGATGGCATATAAGCTAAGCATTTCTTCCGCAATGAAAAAAGAAGAATCGACGCTGTCCAAAGCATTAACTACATCTTTTATGTAGTTAGGTCTTGTCCATAATTCGAAATCCACGTCTTCATCAGGGTTGGCATGCTTGCTTTCATTCTAGCCATTTCTGAAATTTTAATAAATAGACTGACTTAATTTAAATTGTTGCAAATACACACGAAAAAAATTGAAAGTGTATAAGCTATTTTGCTGAGAGCCTGAGGTTGTATAAATTTTTCAAAGTGTGGGACTTACAAGGAAAAAAATACTGAAAGGAAGGTAAAAAAAGTTACAAATTCAAAACTAAAGAGGTTGAAATATGCATCCAACAGAGAAAATGCGTCATTTTATGCAAAATCATCAAAAACACCTGAAATATGCAATTGCATATGCAAAAATGCGATTGCATGAAATCCGAGGTCTGGTTATTACTATCTCTTTGATTTTATAATTTAATGTTGAAAGTTAATTTTACTTTTCATAGCACAGCTTTTCTTGCTGAGTTCCAGTAATTCTGTCCTGTTCTATTAGATTAAAACAAAAAACTGGCGTAAAACTATTTTTATTCACACTCTTGGTTCAGCATCCCAATTTTTAGAAAACTTTCAAACACTGATGATACTTTTATTAGGTTAATGCAATAAGTGGGATTGTGATTTCCGTTTATATAGACTGTAATTTTACAAAATATAATTATTTAGTAGTTTCAAAGTATCATTAAAATAGTTATTTTTAAAATTAATTTGTAAATGGCTAAACAGTTAAATGATTCTTTGATGCTAAGAAAATCTAAAGCACAAAATAAAGCTTAAGTATAATGCCTATAGAAAATCTGACCAGCTGTCACATTTTACCTATGCTTTAAAGTGATTTTTTTATTACTTTAATCCTTTATGCACATCATAAGGCAAATCTTAGGTATATATTTCTATGCATACATCAATTTTCAGACATTTGTTCACCATTATGAGTTGCGTTCATATATTTTGTATTTGTTTTTCTTTTGAATTATTTTATCGATCGTTTTCGTAACAAGAACAGATTTAAAAAAAAGGTTTTTTTTTGTATTTTATTTTTCAAGCGATGTTTCACGCTAAAATTAAAATACAAATAAATCTCAGAGAAAAATTAATCACTTTCTCTAATTGTAAAAATAGCCATTTATTTTATTCTATATTTATAAAGATTAATTTTAAAAATGCGCAAAAACTAAAATTCGCTCTTCTGAAAACTAAGTTGTCTCATTAATGCATTAATTAATAAAACATGTTCCTATTTGGGATTAAATCCAAAATGTGTTTTAGGCAATATTTTATTTCATTAAATTAATAGTAGTTTTGATTTACAGAAAAGTTTTTATAAAGCATATTTTTTGTAAATATCTCATCGAAAAAATTCTCAACATTATCATAATTTTAAGGGGATCGAAAACTAATGTCTCTTTTTATACATAAAATTAAAAAAAATAAATTTTCAACAATTTTTTAATCACTAACAATTTGTACCTCACATACGATTTATATTTGTTACAATTCGAAGCAACAATTTCAGTTATTTTTTTCTTTCAAAAAAGATGGCCACATTCCTCCTTTTTACACATCTCCCCACCTTCAAGAACGAGACATTACTTTCCTTCCGGTCTCCTTAATATTTTTCATTGTTATCAAATGAACTTATTATTATCTCATACGGTAATACTACAAAATCGTATGGGTTTAAATTTTATTGGTAGTAATTTTTCTTAAATGCACCATTTGTGCCCTTAAATATATATATATATATAATCCAGGAGGGAAATTATATAACTCCAAGAAAAGAGAAATAAACATATTATACAAACAATCTGTCTATTCAAATAAATATGCCTGTGTACTCTAAGCATTTAAACATAGAGCCATTGAATTGATTAGAATAGTTGTGAAAAGTAATGAATATAACTTTTTCAAATTATCATTTCAGGCCTCTCAGTAGTCCTATATCTCCTATATTAATATATACATACATATATATATATATATACATGGCTTAAAATGTGCTATATTCAAAATATCTTTTTTTGTTGTCCTATTTTTCAAAACAAATTTTCCGATTATATTAAGTCATACCTGAAATGAAACAATGGAAATCGGTAGCATCGTTAAACAACTTACGTGTGGCAGAAAACTACTTATAACAGTAGGGAATAGGCTACATGCTCTGAAGGTTACGCGCCGAGTGTTTTGCTTTAGTTTTTAAAAGTTTTCGTTTTCAGTTAGTAAGCAGTTTTAATTATCTTGGCTTATGCGAGCAATGTGATCTGATCTTTGAAGCGGTTGAATTTAGAACTTCCGTGCATTTTATTTTGAATTTTGTATTGAGTTGAAGTGTTTTTAGAAGGAAAAAGAAAATGCTTCGAAATTTTATGAAGAATGTCAACCAAAATGCTTGAGAAAACTTCTGAGCATGAAAGCATGGACCAATCAACTATTATCGGATTGAGAAAGATTAAAGGAAAAGTTAGTGATACAGTTATAACATTATGTATGATGAGGTTTTATAAGGATGCATATTCAAATTGCAAATATCTAAAAGCCTTCCAAGCATCTGAAAGAAAGTAGTAGAACCTAGAATTTTTAAAACTGCAAAATCTACTTCCACGGAAAAGTAACACAATTTAAAAGAAAAATGACGGTGCAGTACAAGAAGTTATTAAGGAAAAAAAAATAGCCAAATAGTCTTTAATAGTTTTGAGGTATTTTTGATTCTTGCTAAATATTTTGGTTAAAATTGAGTATTCAAACTGTCTTAGTAATTTAATGATTAATCAGTCTATTTTGTGCAGAGTAGTTGCAATAAGCACAACGAGTTCCTGTTAGTGTGTGTGAGAAGGGCGGAGTCTAAAATGTGAAAACATTTTGCTTCAGAAAGTGGCAGGTTAAAGTAAACTACTAAGCGTGAATGCGAAATATATTTTGCATGAAATAAATATCTATACGTTGCAAATTGTTTTCTAATGCAATTTTTTTTAAACAGGAGCTCTCTTAATTTCTCTACAATATGCTAAAAATTGTGTAAACTTGTTTTTCCAACCCAGAGTGAAAGTTTACTTTTCTATGTATTGTGGTTTGAATCCAAATTAGTTCAGCCAACTTTCTTTGGATTTTGTTTTTCTTAACTTGCAGTAATTGTTGCACAAATGTAGAAAAATTTTTATACTTTATTTTGTTTAATCTTATATATATTAGTATGTAACTTAACGCGTGTGGGTGTATTCTGATTTAAAATCATGCACAATATTTGTAGTTTATTATATAAGAACGGTTGTCCTATATTTTTGAAACACAAATCTTTTTCTTTTCTTTCTTTTTTTTTTTCTTTTTCTTTTTTTTTTTTTTTAGTGTGTGTGTGTGTCCTCGCTACTACCACTACATTTAAACATGAAATCGTATTTAAGAGACGATAAACCAAATTTGAAAGTACTTATATGTAATTTCAGAAAATGACAAATAAGTAAAACGTTAACGGTGAAATAGCATTGGACTGCTATTCGTTTCAGTTAATATTTATATTTAATATTCAACTGCAAATATTTCAAATACAAGAAAAACTGTACAATACTGCTATAAAACTGGAAACAAATAGAATTTGTAACATTCGTTTTATTCTGAGAATTTCTAATATAAGCTTTATACAGAAGTCTGCGATTTGATTGAAATTATTTACTGAATATACTAAGACAATAACACTTCACTGTGTGCATAAATTATTTAATAAAACATAAAGATTTTACTTAAACCTTCACAACTGGATTTCTTAACTAAGTTTTACTGATTAGATGTATACTAAAAATTATTAAATTATTGTTCAATTTAAATATACTCAATCTCTTTCTTCTTCCTTGTAATCCAAATAATGTCATCCTGAAAATTTAATCAGCTATACGATTCACACTTTCGTTACATACTTAAAGAGAAGCCCTTATGTATCATTCATAACTGTTATATTTAAACTGATTGAAACATACGGCTATTAATAACAATGCAAACAACTTTTTTCTTTCGTTTTTAAATTGGCTTGTCTCTCCGTTTGTTCCACTTCCTAGTCTTGTAATTTGAATACACTTATTTCCGTATGGCAAGACAAACTCTACAAAGAGCCAAATCGCTTTTCTCGGTGCTTTACACAAGAGTCATTAATTTTGAAGCTGACAGGTGATTTGGATTTCTTCTAGAGATTTACGTAAAACGTTGTTAAACTCTTTTTGAATTGCCATGAAGCGTTGGATAAGAACTTTTTTGACATCTTTATGCTCTTCGTTAATCCTGAAATATGTTTTTCATATGCTGTCACTCTAATAAGATAAAAATAATCACTCGAGAAAATGGGAAAATATTGCGCTTAGTACTTTTCAACATTCTTAGCGATCCAGTCTTGTCCAGTCTTGGATAAAAATTGAGAACCAACTATACTTAACAATATTTTCTTATAGGGTAATTCCGGGAGAGATGGACCAGGTTTTTTCTTCATTCTCCAAAAGTCATTTATTTATATATATATTTCACTTTTCACAGTATATGCATACAGTGTATGATATTTCTTACACAAATCCTAATGCAAAAGATCATATATGTAAAGGATTTTTTTTTAAATGATTTTTAAAAATATTTACTATGTGGTCTCTCTCACCCGGGACCGGTGAGATGGACCATATGAATGGGAAAGATGGACCACCATAAAATAATGAAAAAGTTGTACATGTATTAAAATTGTAAATGTATGTTTTAATTACATGAAAATTAAAATTAACTCACTCGCAATTGAATTAATTTTTATTAATGAATTAAGTTTACATGAATTGCTATGTGACATTTAATATATATGAAATTGTTTTTATGAGCTATGACTTAAGATTGACACAAAACCTGGTCCATCTCTCCCGATCGTCTGGATGACAAGTACAACCCACCCTGACTCTACATGGTGGATTTCACGTCGCCATTTTAGGTTATTTGGAAGCCTACATGTTCCCCGAGATTACATCATCAAAACTAGATCGATCACATATAAAATAAAACTTTTAATTATAGAATTATAACGATATGAAGAAATTATTTGACTCATAAACAGCAACAATGACGATTAGTTGAAAAATTGTTATGTTTTTTGAGTAGCAAATAGTAACAAGCCTTATAAAATCTCTTTAAGTGTCTCCTGAGATAGTTGCGCCATATAGAGGCGCATTAACTAAATATTTGGCTGGTCCATCTTACGCGGTAATCCATCTATCCCGGAATTATCCTATGTAATAATTATATAAACGCAGGCTTTAATTTTTGCTAATAAATAATGAAATGCAATTCAGCAGAAAAAAGAAGCAAGGTTTTCCCTTCTTTGACTAGGGTCATACGGGAGAATTCTGGGCCACACTTTTTTTCGGAGTAAGTAATGGTCACTAGCTTCATAGGATTAACAAAATGCCTTCACAAAACAACAAAATTATGCTAAGTCATTCTTATACATTCTATTTTCTTATAGCAAGATGAAAACAATGTAACTACGCAACCAACAAGAAAAAAAAACTTTCTACACAACTATAAAAACATCTTCAAAAAAGAGTGTCTCTGAAAATCTTGTTTTTTGAAAGTTCCATACTAGTGAAATATTTTTGAACGATGTTATTTTATTTTTGTTGTATACTGTTTTTTAATAGAATGTGGTCCAAGCTTTTCATACCTACATAAATTTTTTCTTCATTACTTTAAAATTAATTTTTAAAGTATATTGATGTATTCCCCAGTTTTCTGGGTAATTAATTCAAGGACACTAGGGTGATTCGTGGTCAGTGATGGTATTTGATATTTTAGGTGTTTTTAAAATTTTATTTATTTCTGCTTAAGTAATATTAGTATTTACTTTTATACTTTTACACTAATATTATATTATACTTTTAAATGTAGCTTCATATTTTACTTTAACTATATCACCAATTGCTGCTAAACTATCATGCCCTTGTAGCTCGGAAACCAATTCCAACTTTGAAGAAATACTAATTCAGCAGTTAAGGTACACATCTTGAGTACCGATTTTTGAAGTAGGAGGGCAAATAAATACAAATTCGGCAGTTATAATAAACCAAACTTTCTTGGACATATAACTGCTTGGACATATAACTTGGACATATAATAGAAATAGAAGAGACATCAAATGAAAAGAAAAGGGACATTCTAAAGCAAAACGTAGACATCAAGAGAAACCTTGCTTGCAAAAAAGTAAAAGCATCTTAAGATGACGTAGGCAGTTCCCAAAATGCAAAACGAGCTAACTTGGAACTGTCTAATGAAGAACTGTCTCATGACAATGAAAAAAATGATGGAAGAAGTTAGGAAGAAATTCCTCCTGGTGATATAATGTATTCTCTATTTGAAGAGCAGAAATATTTTGCCGTGCATTATGATCCATTCTACATTAGGAAAATAACTAAAATTTTGGACAAGGAAAAAGTAGAAATAAATTTTCTGGCACCTTGTGCCAGAAATTTTTGTTGGCCCAGATGAGATGCTTTGGAAATCATTCAAAGCAAGTAGTACATATTAAATTAAATGGAAATCATCCAATTAGGATGTCTGGAGAGTTAGGTTTGTAAATAACCACTTTGTTGATAGTAACAGGATAAACATTAATACACAAACGTTATAAGAAATTCTGTCGGGAATTATGGGCTTTGAGCAAAAACAATTTTTTTTCTATGAGGGGGGGGGGCACTTGTTTTCTAGCATTCGACACTGCTAAGGCCCCAAACACTGGTCATTTTATTATAGGCGGCTAGAATTTCCCCCATGAAGGGACGGACAATTAACATCCATGCCCAAGCCGGGATTCGAACCCGGACCCAAGGCGTGATAGAATGGTTCTTTAGCCACTACACCATCTGGGAGGCTCAAAACAAATTATAACAGGCTTGTAAAAAGAAATCTTACTATATTTAATTACTTTTTTCCCCTTAAATAAAACACATCAGGTAATTTTTAAAAAAAATCTTTTTTTTCTGCTAAATAATGATGATTTAGAATATTTATTTAATTTTGAGATGTATTACTGAAAAAATAAATAAAAACGTTGACTCATATTTACCCCATACGTGACCCACAATTGCCTGAATTCGGGATAATCCCGGATTACTCAAAAGTTTAATTTAAATAAATAATAATTCAATTTTAGATAAACAGATTATTTGAAGAATTTCTTCATTATTTAAGGGGACGGTGGACACCCAAATCATCAAAATTGGCCCCAAAAATGTGTTTTTTCTTTTTCACATACTAATATTCTACAATTAAAGCTAAACCATGGAGAAAAAAAACGCGTGTCTCTACGACAATTTTTTAAAAAGATATTAGGGTTTGAAAAATTAAAGGGACAGTTAAATGTCCACAAAAATGCAAACAAACGCGTAAATAAACACGGGACAATTTTTATTGAACGTTTTACGAAATAAGCTAATATTTGAATGAAATTATTTTAAATTGTTTTGTTAAGATAAAATCATAAATAAAATTATTCAGAAAAGACGGTATTAAAGGTAAGGGGAAAATTACACTTTAAATTGGATTTTCTCCAAATTAAGATTTTTGTGACTTTCTTGCCTTCGAAATGGCCATGCGTCTTAATTTTGGTCGGAATTGTACAAAATTTACTACAAACATTCTTCTCGTATATTACAATAAATATGTTTATCCTTTTTAAATATGGTCAAAATTTCGATTATGAAATTTCACTTTTATTTACGAAAACTGAAAAATTTCGGGAAAATTTGGTATATATCCATGAAAATATTTCTAAAAATTTAACTACTCGGTCGATTCAAAAACCAATACGCAGACTTTTTTTAATGTATTTTTATGCTATTGAAATTCGCATTTCCAGAATTTGTGGTGTAGGGTTCGGAGTCATTAAATTCAAACCCGCCATCATCATTCGTAGTAGTTTTATCTTCAACCTCTCCCGTATCACTCTAAAATTACTTCATTTTGGTAAGAAAAACCAAACCAAACACATTAAAAATTGAAAAGTTTACTGAAATGTTTCATTTATTTCATCCTAATCTAGTAAAATAAAACCTTAAATTATGAAAAAGAGAACCTTAAATTATTATAAGAAACATAAATTTAGGGTTCAAGCTCTTAAAGCGAATTCAAACCCATATCTAATATTTTTTAATACAGGCATCAATGGTGAGATTTAAATTTCTGAGAACTTGAACACGATCCATCTATGATTCTAAATATCGGATGAGAAAAAAATGAGTAAATGATGAACAATTAAAATTAATAAAAGAAACTTCAGGTTTACTTAGATTTCCAAACAAGACAAAAAAAAAATAATTTTTTTAAAATAGAAGTATACTGTTTCTATCTCATACTCTTTTAAAAAGTAGGACAAGCATGCTTTGTTAGAAAGAGATGTAAATATGACTTGTAGAGCATTCAATTAAAAAATTTTGAAAAAAAGCGTTGAAAAACTTCTATATTAATATTTATGATTTGTTGAATTCAGTTAAATATTTGAACAAAAGAACTCAGCTTAATCAATCTTACGATAAGATGAAGTTTTACCTTTAAGCGAGAGAGTTTTAAAATTTGTAGTGTTTTTGAATGTTCCACTTACGATAGACCTTTTGGGTTGGCAAAGCTGGCACTGCGCCTTAACTTTCTCATTTGCATCTAAGATAAAATTTGAAGCTTTTTTTTCACTGAGAATTGCACAACGACTTGCAAATTCATCTAAACTGGAATTTTGATCATTTTCGTGAGATAACTTCAGAAATACTGACTGGCTTATTTTTCTGTAACTTGGCAACGCATTTGAAATTGTTCATAAATCCTTTTACAGAAATCCAGTGAATATTACTCAAACATGTTTTTCTTCTTTTTCAGCTTCATTCACATTTGTGAATCAGTTATCAGCAATACAGAAAGCCTCCTAGACCAAATATCATTAAACTAATCTAAATAGGCGTGTGACATTTCCTCCCTCCTTCTTGCTTAACCCTTTGAGGCGCAACCCTTTCCCAATGCTGAAAAAAAGGGCAGCCGTTGCCAGCGCTCGACTTAACTACCAGCAAGATAGCGGACGATCGAAACGTTCATCGCGTGCCACAGATCCAGAGACCCTTTTTTGACGCAGCTGGCTGTGCCGCACAGTGAGCACAGTTGCGGCTGTGCCGCAATCTGCAGAAAGTTACATTAGTTTTTGAAAAACCATTTTCGGGAAGCTCACTATTACTTGAACTCTTTTTCTAAAGTAATTATTAACGGGTACATGAAGACGACATTTCGGACTCCACTTCGCTATGGGATTCTGAACCGCATTGATGTAACATAAGCTACCCCTCCTAGAAGTTTTTTTTTTGCTCTAACTTTGAAACACTTTGTTTATATATTTGTTTATTTATTTATTTGCAGGGTATCCCTATAACGTGGTAACACGCTTTAATTTTTTATCTGTTAGAGATAAAAGGGTAAATGTAAAAAAATTTTAAAAATGTAAAACTAAAGTGGGGAAAAAAGACTACTCTAAGGAAAAATTCTTCTCGTTAATTAAAAAAAAAAAAATGATTTTTCATTTTATCCCCCGTACGAAAAAATTCCCGATTAGTAAAATGTGTTCCATATGCTAATGAGGTGATGTACAAAATTACAGAAATATATCCTTTAAAGTGTCAAAGGTATGAAGATAAATCCACGCTGACTTAAACTACATTTCAATGGCTCCAGCATTGAAAAAAAATCGGGTAATGGCATTTCAGGGGTCGTACAGAAATTAAGAAAGAAAATTATTGCATTTTAGCAATGAACTTTTACATTCAAATTTCATGTATAGCCTCCTACCATCTTAAATATCTCAAAGACGTTTTATGTTGAAAGGCTGAAATTTTGCACATCACCTCATTAGTGTATGGGACACATTTTATTAACTGAGAAGTTTTTCGTCTAGGGGTCGTATACATATTTGAAAAGTGTAACTTCGTGAAAGTTAACGAGAGGAGTCTTTTTCCCCAACTAATTTTGAGCACTTTTTGAGCCGGTATATACATATACATACATACATACATACATAGCGTAAAATAAAGTGTGTGAACGTTTTCAGTCTTTCTTCCTTCATTAAAAAAATTGGATATGAAAATAATTAAATAAAATAACTTTATGTAAATCACAAATAAAAGCAAAATAACTTTACATATGTTTCTAGAGATACGAAGATTATATCTTCTTCAATTGCTTTGGGGGAGGGAAAGTGAGGTAGGTAGAAATACAGGAGTTGTACTCCCATTAAGTCGATTTTTGAAAACAGTGATTATATCAGTTCTGCCCTTCAGGTGTCATAGGCATATTTATCCATTAATTGGGTAAGGCAAGTTGGTAGTGAACAAATGTTTTGGCGGTTAAGCTTCCAGTCGATTAATAGAGAAATAGTTACTGACTCTCTCTTGCTGCCAGAAAGATTAGCTGGCATAGTTAAAATTCATTTCCTTAAGTAGCTCAGCGACGAGGGCCATAATTTATTTAACGCCGCTTTCGGTAGATTGGTATACAGCTTGAACAAATGCTTTGATGCTCCATGGGCTTTGATGCCCACGGATGCTATGTTGAATAACAATCTGTACCAAATGCCTAACTATGTATGTGTATCTTTTTGATTTCGTGGATAAATTTTTTTGTTAAAGGACTTTACGTATGTTTCTAGAGATACCAAGATTATATCTTCTTCAATTGCTTTGGGGGAGGGAAAGTGAGGTAGGTAGAAATACAGGAGTTGTACTCCCATTAAGTCGATTTTTGCAAACAGTGATTATCTCAGTTCTGCCCTTCAGGTGTCATAGGCATATTTATCCATAAATTGGGTAAGGCAACCACTTTTTGAACCACCTTCGTAAATGTTTTTCTTCAGAATCCCTTCAATCCTAATGCTACGTGTCAATGTAAGTACACAAAGTAAGTCAGTTTCCTTTAGGTTCCTATTTATTGAAGGAAACCGTCAGAAACGTCTGCTGCAGTTGCATACATTTCTTTGTTAAATAATTTTTTATCAAGATAAAAGTATTGTCCTATGAAGGAAAAATGACTATCGAAAAACTCTTAGTTTCGAGGCAGATATTTAGTCAGATTCCTAGGGAAAAGAAAAAGTCTCAGTGTTTGCGGCCTCCGATTTTGGGCCATCCGAGACACGCTAGCCCGATGGGGTTGCATCCTTTGAACTGCTCTCCCAAAACACGGACCTATGTAGATATATAGATAGAGAGTTGGTTTTTTTTTTACGAAAAATAGTATTAACAATCCCATTTTCTTTTCCTTAACAATGCACAAACGGAATTCTTGTATTTTGCATTAAAACTTCATAGTGTTAAATGTTTTATGCATTTTGATTGCAACGTTTCTGTTTAAAGTTAATCATTTTCGAAGAAATGCTTAGATTAAGAAGTTGCTGTGTTTGTTTTAACAATTGAAGTGACGTAATTGTATAATACCATTTACTCAAAAAATTAAGAATAGACATTTTTCTACAAATCAAAATATTACTCAGGAATTTCTCCGAAATCGTCAATTTAGACACAAATTGCATGCTTATATATTCTGTGTTAACTAAAACACTTCCTCAAAAGTAGGAATTTTGTGCATAAGCGTTGCGTATTTTTTTCCCGGGAGTAGTTTTCCCCTTATTTTTCGAAAAGATGTTTATCAAACGATTTTAAGAAGTGCCTCCATGTCCACTAGGGTGGATCGAAAAAAATAGGAAAAGTTTTTTTTTTTTTCGAAATTAATTTTGGTGTAGGGTAGAAAAGTTGTGTAGAGAGCAACTTACTTTTACACGATTTTTTTTTTTTTTTTTTTTGAAATCCATTGATATCTTTCAGTTCCCCAAGTGTCTGAAATATAGCGTAAAATTCAAAATTTGTGAAATTAAAAGAAAAAAATAATCGAAATCGCTATTTGCAGGGTCATAAAATTATGTGTCGGGTACATTAGTTTATATATACAGGGTGTCCAGCCTTAATGTGACCCAATAGCTAATTCCCGAACCGTTCGGTTTAGATATGCACTTCCAATTTGAAAAATGTTTTAAAAAAGGTAAAGAATGTTTTTACGTGCTTTTCGAACCAAAAAACCCATTTAGAAAAAAATGACAAAAATTAAATTTTTATACGGTCCCCAGGTCCTATCACTTATATTTAGGAAAAGATGCAGTACACAAAAACAAAGTAAACTCAAAAAGTTTCATTTTATTACGATAAAAACTGACCAAGTTATGGAACTTTGAAAATCATACATTTCATCCATTTTCTCGGCCAATTTCAAGAAGCTAGTAAGGGACCGTCTCCAAAGGGAAATTAATTGGAACTCTGCCAGGAAACATTCGCTCTTGCACGTCACTCTTATGTAAATCGTTTTTAAATTTAAAAGTACACACATTACGTTAATATTACAATAACTGAATACTTAAGAAACAAAATTTATTCTGTGTACGTGTAAAACATAGATAAAATAAAATATTTTGGACGAAGAAAACTTTTCAAAAGCAGTTCCAAAAACTTAGACTTATTTGTCTGCGGCTTCAGACTGATTTGCTGCGGTACTGATCATGGCGAACGTTAAAAATCTGTTGTGTAGTCGCTTGCAATTGCATACAGTCGTATTCTAATATTACGAATTCTAGTACAGGAGAACGAGATGTATACAAATGAAGAATACTGCGAAATGGTACTGTTGTATGGGGAGTGTAATCGAAATAAGAGAGAGGCGGCAAGACTTTATGCCATTAAATTTCCCCAGTCGAAGACATCTATCTTATTGTACAATTGCCCGTGCTGTTCAACGCTTGTATAGAACTGGGAGTTGTCATAGACGTATTCCCTTGTCTCGTGCCACACCTTCAAGCTTGCGGATACCCGCTGAGGATGTTCTAGGATATGCCCTGGCTCATCCTGAAAGTAGTGTCCAGGATATTAGCATGGCTTGTTCCTACTCAAAATCGACGGTGTGGAACATAGTACGTACGTATTGCACCGTACGCAGGTGGGAGCGCAGGAGCTAATGCCTGGAGACCAGTTGTATACATCTCGTTCTCCCATACTAGAATTCGTAATATTAGAATACGGCTGTATGCAATTGCAAGCGACTACACAACAGATTTTTAACGTTCGCCATGATCAGTATCGCAGCAAATCAGTCTGAAGCCGCAGGCAAATAAGTCTATTTTTTTGGAACTGCTTTTGAAAAGTTTTCTTCGTCCAAAATATTTTATTTTATCTATGTTTTACACGTACACAGAATAAATTTTGTTTCTTAAGTACTCAATTATTGTAATATTAACGTAATGTATGTACCTTTAAATTTAAAAACGATTTACATAAGAGTGACGTGCAAGGGCGAAAGTTTCCTGGCAGAGTTCCAATTAATTTCACTTTGGAGACGGTCCCTTACTAGCTTCTTGAAATTGGCCGAGAAAATGGATGAAATGTATGATTTTCAAAGGTCCATAACTTGGTCAGTTTTTATCGTAATAAAATGAAACTTTTTGTGTTTACTTTGTTTTTGTGTACAGCATCTTTTCCTAAATATAAGTGATAGGACCTGGGGACCATATAAAAATTTAGTTTTTGTAATTTTTTTCTAAATGGGTTTTTTGGTTCGAAAAGCACATGAAAACATTCTTTACCCTTTTTAAAACATTTTTTAAATTGGAAGTGAATATCTAAACCGATTGGTTCGGGAATTAGCTATTGGGTCACATTAAGGCTGGACACCCTGTATATATATATATATCAAAAGCCCCCTGAAATCCCAAACTGCTAAACTGCGTAGTAACGAACAGAAAATTGCTTTCGAAAACCGCAACTACTATATAGTCCCTGACAGTTTCGTTCTAAATTTGTGGCCAGTTCCCGCTGTTTGGCCGCATTTGCATTCTTGAAACAAAACCTATTGCTGCCAGGATGCCTTGCTATTATGGGTTCGCCCAACCATTGCAGGTTGTAAAGTCACGTGACAAGACCTCTACAGTGTGATAAAAAGTTTGAAGCATCAGAGAGACAAAAAGATTGCGTGGCATCTCTTGCCTGAATAACCCGCATCCAACGTCTACAGTAAAATAATGTATATGAGCATCGTTTCAGTCACTGTCCCGACAGCCGTAAAAATGTCCAAGGAATAAGGGCTACCTCTGCGCCCTGCGGATTCCATCAACGGTCCTCGGACCGCGAGACCCCAGGCTGAAACACCCGCTCAACCGTATCGCCTCCTCTTGAACCGGGCGATGATATTACGCCACGCCGTCTCTCTGCCCAACATCGCCCGACTACGAAAAACCACTCCAAGGTTGTGTGTTTACTTCAGACCTCTCCTGCTCAACCTGATGGTGATCTTATGCCGTAAAAACCACTTCAACGTCGTTATTTATTACATATATATAAATTTAATTCCATTCATATCTCCCTGTGGCCCAAGTCCTCTTAAATTAGTTAAAAACTAACCACACCAGTTTCATAAACTTATTTCAAAACACAAAAAACCATTTCATAAAAATGTATTTAAAATTGTTGTTGTTACTGTCGTGTCCAGAAGAAGATTGCACTATCTCCGGAAGATGGGCGCCATTATTCCCGAAGGGTTGTACTTCTGCGTTAGTTTCTAATTTTGTACCAGTTCCAGAGGAGGGACCAACTCCCCCTGAAATCGGAACCCCCCCCCAGAGGTATCGTTTAACAATTTGGAGGACATTAGAGCCACGACGGATTCCACGTACACCAGCTCCCATTAGCATACACGGTCCCACAGCAGTCGAGCAGAGAGGGAGTTGACCCTCTCAAACACTGGCCAAGCCGGATACTGCTTCACTTGCCGTGTTCCTATGGGAACGGAGTTTAGCGCCCAGACCACTGCAGGACTTTTCCAACTTTAAGACAGTACATGTAACTCCGAACTGCCGTAGGATATAGTTATCCCCTTTTTTGCAGCAAACCCTTCAATTATTTTTTATCTTTAATCCATCTTTCAATGAAAATCTTGATTTTAAGAACTTTTTTAGCTTACATTTATTTAAACTTATTTTTTAGAAATCAACTATGGGACCAGAGTTTAGCGCCCATACCACTGCGGGATTAAAAATTGTAAAGTAAATAATTATTTTTGTAAGTTGGAAAGAGTACTCAGGTATTAAAGTAAAAACGTAAATAACACTTATAGTAATTTTGTATTAATATTTGAAGTATAAATTTAAAATCAAATTAGTAAATCATGAAACTATTAAAATTTCAATTAAAAGATTTTTCAATGCTTTGTTTGAAGATTCAAATATTTCTAAAAAATAAAAACTTTTTTGGTATGAAAATGTTTGATATGGTTTCTTGATTTGATTTTATTCAATACTAGCCGCCTCCGGCGACCGGTTGGTTCGCCATCTTAATAAATCTTGTTCGGAGAGACTCCTGTTCTTCACCGGCTTCCTTGGCACTCAAATCTCTCAGATTCTGAATGGAATTTAAAATTAAGATGGTTACAAACAGGGACAGCCCTACGGTAAGAGTCGTCCCTGCTATTGTAAAAAAGACGCCCCCTTTTATGCTACTTAGTTTTGGAGTTCGAAATGACGCCCCTTCGAAGCCGGCGCCCAGGTGCGTTGCTTACTGTGTCGGGCCGCCCCTGATTACAAAAATAAGATGGTTAAATGATAAAAACCTGCAAAAAGGAACAAATTATTTTCGGCTTATATTAATTCTGATGAGCTTCTGAATGCATTGGCCTTTATCAAAAAAGGAAAGGAAAAAACACTAAGAAAACCTGAAACATTTTCAGATTTTAAATACGCACTAAAGCGCTATGTGTTAAAAGCGTATTATAATCCATGAGTCTTCCCTATTTTCTTTCCTTATTCCATTAAGTTGGAAAATATAATATTATTATTCATGAGTGTGATTAAACACAACTAAAATTGATATTTCTATCCTTTTTCTGGATGTAATACATTAGAAATAGATGGGAAAAGCTGTGCAGAAAAATGCACAATTCGAACTGAAATAAAGTTTAAAAACTCATTCAGGTGCATTCATAATTCAAGTAGCAGAAGCAGACGATTTATAGCGCTTGGCGCTAGAATCACATGTCCTCAAAATCGTATTTCAACCACTTTATTTGTTGCCAGATTAAAAAGTTGCACGTTTTAGTCTCGGAAAATTTCCAAATCATATTTTTCTTTTGAGTATAAAACATATCATTCCTGCTCTGATTTCACATGCACACGATGTTTTAATTAAAAAATAACCTTACAAATAATGTAAACAAAAAAATCGTTATTCTTTTATTTTTACTTCAAGAGTCTGAATAATTTAATAAACTCGCCAAACATGGCAACCTAGATAGCTAAACTCTCCCTCTTTCCACTGCAGGGTTACAATTGCGAAATGGCGAGAACAAAAAGGATCATTTTGCGACACGTTTTTTATCGATATCTCCTAGAATAATTCGAATTTCGAAAAAATCGCTTCGAGGTGTGTCGAGACCAGTCTTGGAGAATTTCCGTACAAAATTTGGTAGGTCTACGATCAGCCGTTTCAGAGCTACGCGAGACACAGACAGACAGACAGACAAACGGACAGTTTACAGATTGCTTTATTTATATAGATGAAGCCATGCCTTTTCGCTTCTCCAGATACCCTTGCCGATGCTTCATACTCTAGGCAAACGCATCTTTCAACTGCTTGGGTTTGGATCCTTCAACTGCATGGACATTTAACCATTTCTCCTTTTTTCCAACTTTTAAAGTGACCTCAGTTTCTTCAAATAACTCATTCATCAAAAGAGGGGGTTCAACCGGGGCCTTCGCTATCAGTAACGGGCCTGTGCGTGTATTTCGATGAGTCATCCAAAGAGGCCTACGGATGCTCGCGTCTTCCAGTATACATCAAGCAATTTTTAAGCTTTCCGATGCTTTGAAACGTTATTAAATGTAGTTTTAAGTAGTGATTGTGTTACTAATTCAAGTACAAACTCATTAACAGTTTGTTTACTATGATACACGCGGACATTAAAGTAAATAGATGCATGTAATTTGAAGGAAAAACAAAGTAGTGCTCACTCTCATGATTCATTATTTTAGCTTGATTTTTAATATACATGAACAAATTAAGCTGACTTTTAGTATACATTAAAGTAAACGAATACAAAAATGATACAGACATTTTTATGTATTTCTTTGTACTGAATGTTTAAGTTTCACATTTTCAAAGCAGTTACAACCATTATTACTTTTAAAATAAATTTAACTAGTAGTTATTAAATTTTCATTTATTAAATATTGTTCGGTTAATAGATTAACAAAATATATGACGAGGAGCTGAAATAGAATTTAAAATATTTGATATTTACAATTCACGTATACAAAATTTAAGTACTGATATACTATTTAATTTTTAATCTTTTGTAAGGCGTAGGTATCAGAAGAATGTTTGCTATAATTATAAGTACAACCTGTGCACTGCAAGTCCTTGGTATTTACATGAAAAATAATGTAAATTAATTTAACGAGAAACATTTGGAATGAATTACAAAATAAAGGGTGTTCCATAAATTGTAGTACGAACTTAAAGGGGAGATAATATATCAAAAGGATTAAGAATAACGTAACAGTGTATGATAAAACACGTTTGTTAACTGTTTTTATTTTGGTTAGTTCAAATGAGTTTATTTATCGAAAATTTTACCATTCGAAATGAAAATGATTTATAATTTTCAGTGTTAGTTCCATATACTTTTTCTTCTCCAAAGAAAAATTATAAATTTTAGAAAACCATACTAGGAAATACCACTAATATTCCAACACCTTTTTTTAAAGTTATTATTAACTGGCGATTGAAAACAAATGTTTTCGTCCCTGCATTGCTGTATATTAGGGTTATAGCTTTAAAAAAAGAAAAAAAACCTGCTCTACGGACTTTGAATACAAATTAAGATAAACTAACAGCTCTAGGACTTGAAAAATTTCAAGATCCCTTTTCACAAGTTGCGCTAAACACTGTAGTAAACTAAAAACAAACGATCTCTGAATTAATTACTTTTTATTATAGCCATTATCTAAATGGAACTTTAAATTTGAGTATGATGAACGCTTATACAAAATATTAACTTCAATTTAAGTTTCTACATAAACATGTGCAAAAATTAATAACATATTTTACAGTACTTCTGCACTGAAACCAATATCACACATTTAGTTGCATTTATAATAAATGATAAATGACATTTTTAACTGAAAGATTTAAACAGATAAGAATGTCTAACTAGTATTACAACGCACGCTTATTTACTAGAATAATAAACTACCCAAGTTAAACGATTTCAGATCAAAATGATTTATAAATAACTCATGAATATTAATTCACAAAACATGCTTTATATCCTATAAATTTGTAGAATTTCTAAATACAAGTGTACACTTACCTTTACATTCAGAACTTAAAGTTCGAATTCTATGATTGAATTCGTTGATTTATTTCCATAAAAAAAGCGCAATCTTCAAAAAATTATTACCTACATCTAAAACACCTTGTCATTAAATCATTATGACAAAACTATAACAAAATTGTTTTTTAATTATAAAATAAATTAACGTTTATAATCCCAAATCGCATACAATCGAACAGCGCAAATGTAAATATTAAGCCTCAATGTTTCACTCATTTCTTCCGGTGGCAACGAAGAAGCAGGCCCGGTTGCTAATAACGACGGCCCCGGTTCAACTCGCTGTCAATTGATGATTTCAATATACTCTATTCCTTCGAAGTGCAAAAGAGTACATTGAATTTTTGCTTGGGACTTGAAAATTCTTACCGTTGATGAATCTCTGTTTTCATTTCTAGCACAAATCAGTTTTCGTACTCCTAAAGATCTGCTATACTCTCTGGCATTTGTGAGCATTAACAATAACAAATTTTCAGGATGACAAAAGAATCTATTTCTTTGGACAACATTATCTGTTATCTTTCTTATGTTTGGTTTCAAATGTCTGGAATAGGAGATAATTCTCCAAATATGCCGTAGTGTTCTTTCTGTTATGGATGGTTCTGTTTAAAATATAAAACTACACAGGTGCGTATATCTTAATACTGTGTGATGAAAGAATGATAAGATTGATAGATGGCTTTTCTGTAGCCGCATACAGTCTTAAAATTCTACTTGCAGTCGTTAGCTATCTTGAGTGAGCAACTGGTACAGTTTTTTTTTTTAATGCCAGTTCAGAAATACATTCACTACGTGATATTATGAGGCACATATCATATAAATATGTGATGATTGCTGAGAATCGTACTGCCAATATTATCTGGAATATTCTGCTCGCATATTTAAGAAAAATGAGCTATAGGTTGCTCCTCGCAGGTTTGAATGGCTTTCGAGATCCACAAAAGGTTGTAGAGCAGGGTTTGGTGGCCCACAAAAGACTGTAGAGCAGGTTTTGGAGATCCTGGTTGTTGAACTGTTGAAAGGTTGTTGAACTGTCGATTCCACCGTCCACAGACAAGCAAGCTCCTCTTTGCCGCCGTCGAAGGAATAAAGTAAATGTTGGGGAGGCAACTCATTTGTACGAAGCAAACAAATACACCATTGTGATAGTCTATTGAGCTGCAGATCTATCAAGCGAATAACCCCTCCCTTTTGCCCAGTATTAACATTTGTTCCATCGCATCCAATTACTGCTAGCTCATTTAATCGTATATCATTTGATATAAAAATTCAGTATTGATTCTTATATCAATGGCTTTCTCTTCTCCTGTTGTAACAGTAACGTGTCCGATAGAGAGAGAGTTGGGTTCCCTTACGAATGTATAATGGTCCTCCTTTGTTGTATTTTGGTAGTATTTTGTGCCCTTCATAATTTGTACTTTTGTATTGTCTTTTCTTCCGTCGAAATATAATCCTGTTAAATTAGATTGATACCCTGTTAAATTGGTTGACTCTGCAACTGCATTTCGGACCTTTTCACGCTGTCTACGCATTTTATTGCGATCAACTACATCAGTGGCGGCTCGTGATCAAAAAAATAGGTGAAGAGCTTGATACCAAAATATTATGAAAAACACCTGTTGCAGCCATTAATATGGGCGTCGGCAGAATATTTCCCAGGGGGGGCAAAGACTACTTTAACGTATAGTTACCATGTTGAAAAGAGAAAAAAAGCAAGGGAAAACACTGCATACAAAAATCCAGGGGGGGGGCGGTGCCCATGTCCATTAAGCATGGTAATTAGGCGGTGGCACAGGCCTTTCTGCGGAAAGAAATTTTTAATCTTTCAGCGATGCATTAATTCCTAATGCCTCCAGTGGTCGACCCAGGGCCCTTTTAACCTTTGAAGTGAGGGGAAGCTCAGTCACATTTCGGGCCTCCTATCCTCTTTTTGTTTGGATTAAGCAAAGTTTTTAATGATTTTCTTTGTTAAAGGGATATTTAATTTATTTAATTATTCTAATGATTTTATTTGAAAAAAATATTTTTTTAATTAATTTGAAATTTACCTTAGATAAAAATATATTATTCATTATCTTCGCAATACCTTACTTAGTTGTAATGAGATTTTACAGTATTTTTAAAATTACTGTAAAAAGTAAACTAAAAACATTTCCTTACTACTGAAACAATAAACTTTATTTATTTAGTCATATATTTTTCATGAGACATGGGGCTTTTTTCGGGAATTCTTTGTTCGTTTTGATGACATCATAAAAATCACAACATGGAAGTTCAGAATTAATTTTGACCTTTAGACGATTTTTAACATTACATATTGAAAGTTTACCCCTTTCTACCGACCATATGTTCCTGATAATAGAAAATTTTGTCTCAACTGGAACAAATATCCCAAGTATAGACATCGCATACTGAACTAATTTAGAAATGTTGCTACATGGAGTATCAAGACTTCTAAAATGCCTTAAAAATAGCTTTCCACTTCTCTTAATTAAAAATCTTTACAATAACTTAGAAGATCATTTAAAAACAAAATTTTGAATTTTTATCCGTTTTGTAGTCATTTTTGAGCCCCCTTCAAATTATGACGGGAAGCGTAAGCTTCTCGAGCCTTTTCGCTAATCAGGCTCTATGTCGACCACGAGAAAGAACATCTCTTTTATCGTCATCATTCCACCGACTAAACGGTGTTTGTAATACATTACAGACTATATCATTTACAGGAAACATAATGAAGGTGAATAAACAGAAAAGAAACTAACTATTATTATCACTAAAATTAACACAAGAAGAAACTCTAAAATTTTCAAAAGACAGCAGTAAAAATCTCATGTGCCAAAATCTCAAACAAATCACGTGGTTTCATTTTCCTACACAAATTTGTGCTTGGAGATGCACTACGCTGGGTTTTCTCACTTGAAGAGACAGACCGTTTTCTGAGGGATCTCTTCACCTGATAGAAAGTAAAGCTGTAAAACTGAATGAAGCGTTTGGGGTTACCATGGCAACCCCCCCAATAAGTGCAGTAGAAGAGATAATTTCTCCTTAGCACTTCACAACTCACCCCGTCAGAACCCGCGTACCACGTGACTCTAACAATGGACCAATCGTGATACAAGTCTTTGAAGCTTTCTTTGGCCGCGCGGTGTATTATTTCTATGTGCGCGGCGAGGGGAGGGGTGGGAAGAGAGTTTGGCTTCACTGATAGTAAGAGCATGATTTAGCACATAGTCTTATGGCAATTGGGCTTTCATCAGAAATGTAAGTGTATTCTTACAGACTAAATTTGAAAAAAAGATTATGGCTTGCTTACGTTACACAATTTTTTGTTACTTACAATACTTGGTGAAGAGACACTTCACCTACTTCACCTGAAAAGCCGCCACTGAACTACATGCGAAGTCTGCCCTTCGTATAAAATTCCAATGTCTTGCAAACAGTACTGGCAATTCAGTCCCGCAGTGGTATGGGCGCTAAACACCGTTCCCATAAGACTACGGCAAGTGAAGCAGCATATGGCTTGGCCAGTGCTTGGTGGTTCAACCTCTCGACTCGACTGCTGTGGGACCGTGTAGGCTAATGGGAGCTGGTGCACGTAAAATCCGTCGTGGCTCCAATGTCCTCCAAGTTGTTGAAGGATACCTCTGGTGGTGCCGATTTCAGGGGGTCCCTCCCTCTGGAATTCCAGGTAGCACAAACTTGTTCAAAGGCCGTAATTTCCCCATTCAGATAGCACGTTACCATCCCGTACAGATTTACAGTGTCGCTTACGTCAGAATATCCGGACGAAACACGTACAATGCTCGTCAAAATCTGGGTCCACTTCAGTGTTATCCACACGTACTTAAAACGTTGTATGGCTAATTATGCAGGACGCACTATAAAATTAAGCAAATAACCGATATTCTACAGATTTTTTTGAATCAGTTTCGTTCCACAGATTTTATTTTTCCACGCATTTTCCCCTCTATGCTGAAACCTCGGGTTATTTTAACCTGCTTCCGTCTAGCGTCCGCGATTGGGATCGATCTTGGGACCTAAGGTGTGAAAAGCCAGCGTCCTAACCACCATGCCAATCTAACTCGAGGTGATATGACTAAAGTTTGAAGTGACTGTTATGGTTTTCACGCCGTTGTTTGGAGAGATTGATCAGTATTGCCCGATCATCTTTTATTTTTCCATGGGATGAATCAAAATAATAATAATATTATGTGTGATTTATAGACTCTACTAATAGGGAAATAAGAGTAATATAAACTTAAAAGCAGCACACGTTTTAAAACTTTCAATATCGCAACACTCATGTTGGGCAATATTGGCCAAAATCGAGTCAAATGACTGATTTTGAAATCAATTTTGTAGTATATTTGTATTTTATTTTGAAGAATTTCAATATTTGGAAATATAGAATCTTTTTTTTTTATTATTCTGTGGTCAAGTACATTCATGATTGACAATAAATTGTTTGTTATGTGGCTTTCCAAATCAAGCAGTAATCAAGTTGTATTCAAGGTTGACAGTTCAAATGACTTAAATTCGGCGGGAAAATATTGGCTGACTCATTTTTTTTTGTAATCTCCAAGCTTGCTGCAAGCTTAAAATAAATTGAACTGTCAAGCTTGTATTAATACGTCAAAATCAAAGAAATGTCAAGCTTGATTTAAGCTTACACTTTGGTTGAGTTTAGGTGTTGCTGGAACTTCTTCTGGCCCTCTAGCGGGCGGTATTTCTATGATCACTGTGAACCGTACTACATGGAACGTCGGTAGTATATGGTGGTGTACGTGCATTATAGAATCTGTCGTTTGTACGTTAAGCAGTCCCAATAAGAAAATTCTTTCACAGTAGATACTTCAGAGTACTAGAGTAAAACGTGAAGCTGAATTAGCCGAAGCACACATTTTGAACCAGAAAGCGTTTTGCACAGTGTAAGACGTGGTGATCACGTTCTGACAACCTGTGTGTGCTACCTGGGATTGGTTCAAAATTAGGGGACCCCGAGCAGAGTCGGACTTCCTCCCACTGGGGCTCATTAAAATGGAAGCCGCCCCTTCCGCCTTACGCCTGCCTGTATGGAGGATCTGGCACTGTCCCCCGGTTGCCAGAGGGCATTAGCAAGAACAACAACAACAGCTGGCAATTGAAGCAGCTGCTCTATCTAAAATTCCATATCTACCTCATTCTCTTGCTACGGCAGGAAAATTTAAACGATTTTGTGATTGATATTGAAGCGAAACTACATTCGTATCCGAATACGAGGATGAAGACATACACCTACATGAAAGTTCAAGTTGTTCAATATTTTCATATTTGTCAACTTTTGAATCCTGGTGCAATGTACCAGGTGATTTAGTCTACCTATATATATATATATATATATATATATATAAGAGGAAAGTTTGTCTATTCGCTATAGGCGTCCAGACCGTTCGACGGATCTAGACCGAATTTGGCACAATGACTAAATAGGACAAGAGAAAGCTACTGTCGTAAAAATGAAATTAATCGGATTAATAGATTTTGAGTTATTTTATATTTTGTGTAATTTTCAGCCCCTTTCTCCTTTTCCCAGGGCGCCCTGTGAATGAAGGGGGAAAACGCTCATTTCTCTCGGGTTCTTCATTCTCAAGGTCATTCCGGCGCGCTTCAACTATGATTGCGCCTAGCTATGATATGAAGCAGGTTGCCATGGCAATTAGGTGTAAGCGACAGGTACAAAACGAAATGAATAGCGCGCGGAATACCTCCCGTGCGCAAGAATAACGATTAGTACGCATGCGCGAGTTGAGCGGAGGCTAGATCTTTTGAGTCCATCCCTGTCCCTGTACGGTTTGCTTTTCTGCTAGGAGGCTTTCCGCCAGAGACAGGCGGCGATATTTTCGCTTCGGTCAAGCTCGAACCATGCGGGTGTAGGGGTAGGGGCACTGTCGGAATTTCTGACATTAGGCAGGATGTAACTTTTATAATGGATTGTGAATGAGGGTATATATTTGTGTATTTAAAATGCAGTTATTTTCTTTAGTTCTCTTTGCAAAAAACAAAATAAAACAAATCTTTGAGTTAAATTTCATGTAATGATTGACTTTAGTGAGCTATAAAGTTATAAATAAGTTAGAATCAGACTACGTTATGAAGGTTATAATAAAATTCATCGTAGCTTAATGTCTATGTTAAATGTAGTTGCTAATATTTGCTACTCTCTTCATTATTAGATAATTAACAACAGAAATTAAAAAACATTAAAGTGTAACCTCTGTACGCTGGCAAGTCCCCTCTTCCTTTCGTTTTTTCGTTGCAGCGGGATGTCCCTGGTCCTTTTTTTTATCAGTGCAGCGGGAGGATTCACATTCCTACCCTTTAGAATCTATACTTAAGGTCAATGCACATTTCTCTTCCATTGCACGGGCAGCGCCGGGTCACGCCGCTAGTATACTATAAACATCATTTTCAAATATTTTATGTTTTACTCTGTCATTTTCTATCTGTTTCCTTTTTCCATTTTCTCTATTTGTTGTGGGTTATGATCCGTTAGAAAGACACCCCACGGAAGGCACTCCACCCCTTGGCCTAGATCCCACGCGTAGATATAATTGGCGGTAATCCCACAACACAACACGACTCTCTATTTGTTGTTTGTCATTACTGATTTTCTAAGGAGAGGTAGAATTAAGAAAAAAACAAACAAGATTTTGAGACTATTTGTAACTTGTAAATTCATAACTGAAAAAAATTAGCCATTTACTACATTGAAAAACAAAAACATAAACGAAAAATAAACCTTAAACTAAATTCACATACTGTAATCATTTAGGGGCCCCTCAAAATCGGGGGACTGGAGCATATGCCCCTCTTTGCCCCTGTGATAATGAGGGCCACCGTAGGACTGCTGTATTGGCTTCCTCTTGGAAGTGAATCCCAGTCCGACGGTGGTTCCGGTGGTAAACGAATTCTATCATAGTGTCATCACAAATTCATTGCATTGCGATGAACCATATGTCTGAACCGGTATGAAAAGAAATAATAGTGGAGGGTGTTAAGTTCGTAAATTACACTGGTGAAATAAATTAAGAGAATTTGCATACTTTATCGAATTTCATGAAAAGAACTGAACTGAATGTAAAACCACTACTTCTAGACAAAAATACAAATCTTGTACGTCAAATACGTAAACGTACACGTGTGTGTAGGAGGAGCCAGCAGAGATACAGGCTTCATAAGCGCGCGTAAGTTAAGACGCATTTTGTTCGCTAGCACACCTCGGAGAATTTCTTGGTGTTATTCTACAGCAATCGGTTAATTTCAAACTGTAACAGTAAAAATGAGTAACCACCAACGTTTAGATGACGGAATGAGGTAACGAATTGTGGGGAGACTACAAGCAGACCAATCTCAAGTCAAAATTTATAGAGAGTTAAATTTAACGCCCAGCGCCGTGTGTAACTTATAGAAACAATTCCAGGATACCGGATCCATCGAGAGAAAGCCTGGGCAAAGTCGTCCAAGAGCCATGACGGCCAGAGAAGATCGCCTGTGCATTATTGCGAGGCGTAAAAGTCGTGCCACAGCTTCTCAACTCTCTCGTAACTTCTATGCAGCCATAGGAACCCATGTATCAAGCGTGACTGTTTCTAAAAGACTTCATGAGAGAGGGTTTTTTGCAAGAAGACCTGCTCTCACTTCTGCGAACAGGAAAATCCGTTTAGCATGGTGCACAGAACATGGAGATTGGAGTATGGATCAATCGGCGACCGTTCTCTTCACTGATGAGTCCTGGCTCAGCGTAAACAGCGATTCTCGCCGTACGTTCATATGGAGAGAACCAGGGACCCGCTACCTACCCTCCAATGTCCGCGAATTCGACCATTATGGCTGAGGAGGTTTAATGGTCTTGGCAGGCACCATGTTGGATGGCCGCACATCTCTCCATGTCTTTGAAAGAGGCACTGTGACTGGTGTGAGGTATAGAGATGAGATCTTGGAGCCCTATGTTCGCCTTTCCAGGGGTGCAGTTGGCCCTGAGTTCATTTTAATGGACGATAACGCGAAGCCACATAGAGCTCTTCTGGTTGAGGAATTTTTAGAGAGTGAGGATATTCGCTGCATGGATTGGCCAGCCAGATCTCCAGACCTTAACCCTATACAGCATGTTGGGACTCTCTGGGGAGGGCAATTGCAACTTGAACCCCCCCCCCCCCGAAAACCATCCAGGAAATGAAAACAGCGTTGCTGAACGAGTGGGACCCATTGCCATAGGAAATGATGATAAACTGCCGTATTTCAAGAATGAAATCACGCTGCGAGACATGTATATCATCTGCGAGACATGTAAGAGGGGACCATACTCCCTATTAACCCATCTATAAACCCATTTTTTTTGTTTATTCTGCAACCGCTGTTTCATACTTTCCGACTCCAACGTGTGTTACGCACGATTACGCGTGTGTATTACTATCATTGAATGGTTATTTGTTTTGTATTGTATCAATGTATGTACATATCAAATTTCATTAAAATCGGTCTAGTAGTTCTAGAGATAATCGACCAAGTCTACACATTCTCGTAATTTCTTACACCAGCGTAGAATGCGTACATTTGCAATTGCTTTTGTGTCACAATCATCATTACCTGCTGACTCGGGAGCTTATCACAGAAACCTGCCTACCTCTCTGTTTGTTTATAATGTTACAGAAAACTCTGCTTCATTCCTAGTTGTTTCGTTGTTCGAAAGTCCAGTAGGAGTAGAAAGTTCTATTAAAAAGTCCACTTGTCAGGATGGAACACGATCTTAATTGCTTCTAGAACTTCGGCGAACAATTAGCCGGACAAAATTCACAGGCATTAAAGTCCAGTAACATGTTGGTAACAGTCCGCTCAGTACAGAAGCTTTCACAGATGCTGTATAACACACACAAAATAAAACACTCCCACAAGCTAAAATTCAGTGGGAATACTCCAGGAAAATCATAAACAGTTCCTCAATACACAATTCACACAGAGCATTCAAAACTAAGCTTTTCAAATCAGGCAAAATATGTGTACGATATCGCAATTCTCAGCCTAATGCAGTGAACAGAACAGAGGTCTGTTCTCTGTAACAGATAGATACAAACTGACTCAACTGGGGCAATCCGCTGCTTTTATAGTTTACACCGAAAATCGAAGTAAGTTCTAGAGAATACTATCGCTGGAATGTCGTAGAACAAGCGCGATTTTGATTGCGTAATAGAAGAGTAATAGAGTAATATTAGGCTATTACGTGTTGTTAATGCAAGAAAGCAAACTTTACAGGCCCCATTGGAAAAATCGCGCTAAATATCCGAAATGTCGCCACGTTTGGTGACCTTTCGGCGAAATATCGCCAAACTGGGAGCCAAAAGTAAGTCCCCCAAAAGTGAGGGCAATGTTACTCCAAACATTGCCCCCTTCCCAAGGACTGCACGTCCCGGGCAGTTTAATCCCCACGTAGGAGGTCGCACAAATATTTACTGTACAACCTTTAACAATAGATCTTAACAATATAATTTAAAAAAGTAATCAATAACACAATACGCAAATACATACTAATAAATAAATAATAACCATAATAAACAAATACACTAGGGATGGACGCGAGACGCTTTTTTGCGAGACGAAAACAGAGATTTACAGCTTTTTGCGAGACAAGACAAAGCTTGTCGGCTGTTTTGCGAGACGCGAGACGCCAATTTTCCGTCTCGCGTGCATCCCTAAAATACGCACTAATAAATAATAAACATAATAAACAAATACACATTAATAAAAACCGATATATTAAAAATATGCACACTAAACATGGAGTAAGAGAATCAAAGAAAGAGGAAGAGAAGAGAGAGACGGGAAAGAAGAAATTACGCCATAGTGATCATGTTTTAATATTAAAATAATTAATTACAACTGCTGTAAACGGCTAGCCGATGGTAATGAACGACTCACGTAATGGGACGTAATGGGACAAGAAACTCATTTTACCTGCTGGCTTATAGAAGTGCCGTTCATGAGACTACCGGCTTCACACCTTCCCAGATGCTATTGGGCCGTCTTCCCGTTGTTTTCAAGTTAGGTGACTTACGAATCCGTATGACGACATCGTTCAGTCTGTTTAATATTCTGTAATGGCCGTTTCGCGGCGATTGCAGCTTGGGAGATAAGCCTTTCCGTCGAATAGGATTCCTTAACCAAACCGTGTCAGCTACATTGAACTCGTGTCCCATTGCATTCGTGTCGTAGCGAATCTTCATCTTCTCCCTGTTCGGATTGATTCGCTCTCGAGCACAATGATGTACGTCTCCAAATCGTGTCTGCAGATTTTCCGTGTACTCCTCTCGCGATGAAGGCGTATCTGGAGGGCAAAAAACACTAGATTGACGGGAAGACGGCCGAATAGCATCTGGGAAGGTGTGAAGCCGGTAGTCTCATGAACGGCACTTCTATAAGCCAGCAGGTAAAATGAGTTTCTTGTCCCAGTCCTCTTGATTCCTAGATACCAGGAGCGAGAGGTTGTTCAAAATAGTGCGATTAAACCTTTCCACCATGCCATCTGACTGTGGATGTAAAGGAGGTTAGCTAAGCCCTAACACCAGTATTTCTCGAGATTTCTAGAAAACCCTATGCTAACCCATAGGAAAACCCAAAACTCCGTATCTAAGGTTCTAGTTAATCGATTTTGATCAACAAAATTCAAAATTAATTTATTTGACGCGTAGAATACGAATTTTAAAGCAGTTTATACCCCAGAACAGCAGGTTACCCCAAAAATTCGTAACATTAAGCAGATTATGCACACTGTAGTACAGGATACGCGGATCTACTTAATGTTTTTATTCTTGGTTAATATAATTATTTACATTTTGTACAAAAATGCATTATTTTTACTTGGTAATTGATGTCGGAAATGGTAGTACTTTAAAAAAAAATATTGATCTTACAGTAAGGGGAGGCGATGGCAGCCAATCATTTGAATTAAAACAGACTGGCTGACGGATATATGAAGTGTTGTACATGTTAATGGAAACTATACTATCACAAAATAAAACGATAAAAAATGGGGATTGTACTTAATTGCAAAAAATCTTTTGCGCAATCACCAAACAAACGAAAAAGATAAATAGATTTTAGATGAATACCAAAATGAATTGGATATTAAATTTAATTAAACAGGGTTTGTAAAATTTCTCAGCTACCAAGCTCTTGTTTTTTAATCGTTTAAAGAACTCAAAACTTCATTTTTAAGAATTCAACTGTGAACTTTTGGGTACGTCGGCCGTGGATTTTTGTTAATAAAAAATGAGGCTAAATATTTTCTCATACGCCTTCGTATATTGGAAAAGTAAAATCATTTTCCTTTACTTTATTCCTACTCTAGCGTTATTCTTCGGACGTTTCTCAAATGCAAATATTAAATAATCATAATATACAGGGTGTCCCAAACAGGTGATAGCACACTTTAATTTTATATCTATTAGAGATAAGGGGCAGTGTCAATTGAAAAAATCTTCAAAATAAAGTAGTGAAAAAAAATACGTTAAAAAAAATTTCTCTATAATTTTTAAAAAGTTACACTTTTTAGATTTGTATACAGTCTCCGTACAAAAAAAAAATCCCAATTTGTGAAATGAGCCCCGTTCGGTGATGTGCAAATTTTCAGCGTTTCATCATAAAACGTCTCAGAGATATCCTATAACAAAGATGGCCAGGAATGACGTGAATTTGAATATGAAAGTTTAATGCTATAGTGCAAGAAATGATTTTCTTTCGTAATTTCTGCACAATCCCTTAAGCACGATCTTTTGACGACGTGATTTTTTTTCCTTCGTGAGCCATTGAAAAGCGGCTTAAGTCAGCATATATTTATTTTCATATCCCTGAGTCTTTTTATGATGAAAGGTGGACATTTTGTGCGTCACCTCATGAGGGTATGAGACACATTTTACGAATAAGATTTTTTTTTTTTTTTTTTTTTTTTTTGTGCGGGCGCAGTATAAAAAATTTTAAAGTTAAACTTCTTGAAAATTTTACAAGGTAATTTTTTAATGCTGCCCTTTTCCTACCTTATTTTGAACATTTTTTTTTTCAATTTACATTGCCAAGAATTTAAATTGCCAGAGAATATGCTTCTAGCTATGTTATATGATGATAGAGATACTATTCGAAAATGTAGTGTTATTTCTGCCAAAAAAAGAGAAACAGAATACTTCATCTGTGAGAAATTTTCGTGTACCAGTAATAAAAATGCTAGCAACTGATTATACGGATGCAACTCCAAAAATTAAAACCTTTAAATATTTTGAAATAATAATAAAGAGCGGTTAGAACCTCCGGTTTTGAAAGACATCGTCGATGAAGATTTAAAAATATTCCTGTCAAAGGAGATGTCTTCAGCAAAATTTACTATTTTATCTAGCTTCCCATGCCACACACAAAGAACTGAACGCCGTGTGACACTGGTAACAAGGACTGCACCTCTTGTTTGTGGAGAAGAAAGGGGGGGGGGGTGGATTTATAAGATCTAGGCTCGATTCAAGGAACATAATGAAATCGTTTATTCAAAATCAGAGTTTAGATTGAAACAGCTTTTTCACGTGCTAATTATATCATATATTTATTAAATATTCGTACTTTAAAGTTTATTTTTATCAGTTAAATACTTGCATTGATTTTCAGATTATTTGTTGCCTTTAGCATATCAACTTAAGCAAATATGCAAAAATTAAAATAGTTTTATTATTTGCAGCACCTACAAAACTACTCCGACCATATGTAGTTTTCATATAGATACTTTTAAGACGTGCCAGAAACGTTTATACTTAATTACCTGACTACTCTTCCAAATTTATAAAAAAAAATAAAAACTTTCAATTTTCAATACATTTTTTAAAAATTGTCAATTTTTAACTATTTTTCGGGTGCTTGGGGCACAGGAAGATATGAATGGAAATAAAAAATATATATGTAGAAACTAATGTAGCTAAGTCACAACTTTATGATCATGCGTCAAGAGCAATTTCGATTATTATTTTTTTTAATTTTGGTAAAATTCCAATTTTAAACTGTATTTCAGATACTTGGGGCACCTCAAGATGTAGATGAATTTCAATAAAAATTCACGTGCAAACTAAAATACTCAATACGCAACTTTTCCATCCTAGGCCAAAATTAATTTCGAAAAACATTTTTTCCCCCAATACTTTTCAATCCACCCTACTGTATAAAGCGCATGAAACAAATAGTCCTGGACCTAACTAAAGTTCTGTGGGAAAATTTGAGAATGGAGAATTTTTTTTTCAGAAATGTTTAATAGGTGCCTTAGAAAGTATTTTCGGCTTGGTTGGACATCCGCCACCTGGTACATTTTCTGACTATGACGTCATCAAAGATGGTGGCCGCTCGATCACAAAATAGCTTATATCTAAGTTAATACTTGACCGATTAGCATAAAAATTGTATCAATTTACTGTAATTACTATTTATAGGATGAAAATAGCAATGTTTTTTAACTGTTGTATAAATTAATAAACAACAAGTTAATTTGTTATACTATTTTCGATTACAACATAGACATATTATACAGTGAATAGAAAAATGATTATAATGAAACTGCGAAAGGATTGTTACATATTAAATCTAACCCCTCAATACCACACTTACAGAAAGAGCAATGGGTTACTTCATTTGCCCCACAAATACAAGAGGATTTGGAACATTTTAACCAATTAGTACATGGCCCAATAAAATCAGTTGGATATTTCTGTAAATTCTTTCCTGGCACTAAATCATCTTCTATTACTATGAAATGCTGGTAGCATGATTTTGTGGGTGGTACTTGAAATCCTTACTGTTTTGTTTTCGTATCGTGTTTAGCCCAGTGTAGAATACAAATCATCGACGATCTTAAACACATTTAATATATTTTCCTTTGCATATCTTGAAACCAGTGCTTTTACTAGCAGATTGTGTAATGGATTAGGAAGTATAACAAACGGGTTAGCTTTTTGTAAAATATATTTAAACATGAGGTCACCTTTGCATCTAGGCTCTAGGTTTGCTTCTTAGAAAACTCATGCTGGATGTCCAAACCGTCGACAATAGCAATGGAGCCTGCAAATTCCCAAGATAGATTTGATACCATCAGACGATCATGATGTGTTATCTCCCATTCTGGCTCCAACTGCTTTTGCTTAGTACGTCCTACGATACCAGATGAGCTTTTTTGGGATATATTAATGGTTTGTTCTAAAGCAACGTCCGCTGCAACAGCTGAAAATGTATATATATTCATACCGTTTCACAATATTCTTTCCCTTCATGAACATTTCATGCATCTCCGGGGCTGTCTTGGGTAGTCTCTCAATTTTCAATTCTTCCAAATAAAAAAAGCCCATCGTTGATAGTTAAACACATTCGAAGACAGAAAATACTTGTAGAAGTTCTTGTATCGTGTCTAGATGAAATTCCTGCTGACCTTGTCTATCGGAACGAATCAAATTTTTTTAGAAGCTGGGGCAATTTCAGGAAATTATCCCGGTACAAAAACTACTCTAATGTTTGTCGTCCTTGTTCAACAAATTTCAAAAAGTCTGTGAAGAGTTTCTCCACTTTGACATCTACATCTATATAATTTGTTTGGTTATTTTCATATGCCGAAAAAATATTCTGTTGGTGGCAATTCTTATGAATCTAACTTTTCAAAGTTAGATTCATAGGAATCATTGGAATGTTCTTCTAAAAAGGACTTAACTTGCAATCTAATCATCGTTTCTCCCAGCATAAGCATCCCTTTGATTCCCCTCATATAGTTTTTACTATGTAAAGCAGTGTCTACCACATTTACTTCAAACACTGAGAATTCAATGAGCACATTTTATAAACCACTTCCACAAAGATATTTACCTATAGAACTACCCACAATTTTAGCCATGTGGAATGCCCACAACATCGATACAATATTTGTATATTTATTTGGTTTGCTTAACAGGACTTCACGTGCAATAGCGTATACACTTTCATCACAGGTTACTGGTAAGTACTTTTGGTTTAACTGGTCAAAGACACTATTGAAATTTAACAGAATTGTGTAAACATTTGCATGCTGATTTACTGGGTTCGCAATTACTGGCAAAAATCCAACTTGCTTTTGATGTAAATCTTCTTTTGAAGAAAGTGCTTGGAAAGAACTGCGCGATGGTACAAGCTGTTCAAGGTTTTCTTCTGGAGTGGAAAGGTCGTAATCAATAACAACATCAGAACTGTGGGAAATAGGTTCTGCAATTCTTGAAAACTGCTATAAGATGTCTAAATTTTCGTATTTCGTTGAATTGGTTTCAAACTTCGTGTGATACCAGTCTTCGATAAACATGGTTTAAATGAAGCGGTTTGTCTTGAAAAAGATCGCACTTGTTATGAGACCCTCCTATACCAGATAAGATACATGCCTCATTCATTACCGAAGTTCATTACCGAAGGCGCCAATTGTCTATGAATCAATCTTGAAATGACTGAGAATCGATACTTCATTAGGAGACTGCTTAAGAGCATACTGTGCAAGATTATGATGGTGACGAATCGCTTCACTGTAGCTCACACCAATACCTAGATGATTTAGCTTGTTATCAAAGCTTCGTTTTTACACGTCTCACGCATTGTTTCCCCTAGCATCATATATAATAGCGTTTTTTTCGCTCCGCGATCTATGTTGTAGTATATGATTTGCAATAACACTCGTGCCTTAAGATACCACTTCTGTGAATGCATCTTTTTTTCCAAGTCTTCATCCTTTTCTCTTTCAGTGATATCAGCTTCCTTGATGGAATTTGGATGTATACCAAATAACGTACTGAAAATCTTTATGAAAACTTTTGGTATTTTACTCTTAGTCCAAGAGCTTGTAAGGTCCTGAGAATCACCATATTTACCACTGAGCCTCAAGTCTAGCTTCTGCAATGAATCTCTCAATAGATTAGCACATTCTGTTACAGGATTGTAACTTCTTAGGGCATCTGCTACTTCTGTTTGTAGAGACGCAGAAAAAAAAAGCATGACTGGTTTATTTGCCTCTTTAGGTTTTGAAAACGTTATTTCCAAAATAATCACGACATTAGTTTTAGCTCCTTGTTACTGATTTTGTTGTCTTCATTTTGTATATTTATCTCAATGTAACAAAGGGTACATCCATTACCTTTATGTAGTCCAGATTTGATATCATCAGCTATAAGAGAAAAGGCTGCAATTCTTTTTGAAATCTGAGGAGTACTCTCGTCGCTTGCTTCTAGTTTCCGTTTATACCTCAGTAAGTACCCAGAAATACAATTTTCATGACATAATAGATCAGCACCAAAAACACTTGCATTATCCACCACGTCACAAGCACGAGTGAAAGCATCATCTTGTAAATATAACGTAGCTTTTAAAACTCTTGAGCTCTTGGATACTCGCTTATTCTATATTTCTCGTAAATGCGATTATGCAATTTTTGGTTACAGATAATACTTAACAGTAGAAATACCTCCAGCTTAAGAAGTATGATAGTGTGCAAGTTTTCTTCCAGACTTCCTAAGACTTTCCTGTACAGTCGCTTGAGAAGTTGCCTTCATTTTACAATATTTCTTTCTCACTTTGAAGTTTTAAAAGGGATTTCTTATGGCAGTATTGTTTGTAGCATGCATTATTCATATCATAGACAAAAAATACTTCTTCACTTAATGAGCTCAGACGCTTGGTAACAATATCATTTCATTTCGCACTTGTGCAGCGGCCCATATACACTCATGTCCATCAATTAAGGATAATTCAGAATCACACAGAAATTGATCTCTAAAATAAAAATTTCACCTGTGGAATGATCACACACATCTTGAAGAAGAATATGCAAATTACAGGAAACCACCAGATGGCGTGGATGGTACGTCACAATGACGAGAGTGTAAGAGAGGGGTATATAAGGAATGGTGGCAAAGAAGTAAAATTGTTCACAAGCGCTGTGAAAGCCTTTCAGTGCAAAAACCGCATAGTTATGGCACAAAGGAGGCATTTGGATGATGTTTTACGTGGCAGAATTATCGGACGACTGGAATGTGGACGTACCCAGCTGGAAGTATCCGAGGAACTTGGAATCGCCCAGAGTGTCATCTCCAGGCTTTGGCAACGATTCCAAGATGATGGTAATGTGAGTAGACGTTACAGCACAGGTCGCCCCCGAGTTACAACGCCGAATGAGGACCGCTATTTGGCAGTTACTGCCAAAAGAAACAGACGGAGTACAGCATCAGACCTGTCTCGTCAGCTCTCTTCAGCTACCGGTACGACAGTTTCAAGGCAGACCGTGTACAGACGCTCAGGGCACATTGGTCTATATGCTCGTAGGCCTGTCAGATGTGTTCCACTTACCGCAACTCACTGTCGCCTGCGATTAACCTGGAGTAGAGAGCATGCATTGTGGACACCGCAACAGTGGTCTTGTGTGATGTTTTCCGACGAGTCCAGGTTTAGTTTGGAGTCTGATTCTCGCCGGACATTCATCTGGAGAGCGCCAGGTACCCGTTACCACCAAGAGAACACCATTGAAAGACACCGTTACGGTGGTGCAGGATGGCTCGTTTGGGGAGGAATTATTCTTGGTTCCAGAACTGACCTGCATGTTCAGAGTGTAACGATGACAGGCCACATCTATCGGGATGTCATTCTGGAACAACATGTACGTTTGTTTCGGGGCGCCATGGGTGCTGAATTTGTGTTTATGGATGACAACGCCCGTCCTCACCGTGCAAACATTGTAGACGAATGCCTTCAATCGGAGGATATCCCCCGTATGCATTGGCCAGCATACTCACCGGACTTGAATCCAATAGAGCATGTGTGGGATATGCTTGGCCGACGAATTGCAGCCCGTCAACCCCCTCCCACCTGTCTACCGGAACTTCGGAGTGCATTGCTTGATGAGTGGTGTAATATTCCCCAAGATCAGATTGATCATTTGATACACATCATGCCTAGGCGTTGTCAGGCCTGTATTGCATCGTCCGGGAGACATACTCCGTATTAACCATCCTACTAACCATGTTATACTGTTTTTTGTAAATAGGTTCTTTTTTTAAATTTGGTCAAGGGAGTAAAACTTGCAATTTTTATTAATTATGTCAAACATATAGCATCTTTTTTTGCTCTTTACTTTTTGTTTAATAAATAGACTTTACAAATAAGTCAAATTTGTTTTGCTTCTTTCTCTTTCTTTGCCTGAACTTCATTATCCTTAATTTATGGACATGAGTGTATTTTCACGACCATTTTCTGTACTTCTCACACTATTATCACTTTTATTACAAATAATGCATGCTTTTTCGTCTGGATTAATGTCTGTTATACAGTCTTGCAATGCTCTGGACAATTTTATGACTTCCATACCGACATTTAAACTCGACAATCTAAAAAACAAAAGAAAAATACAAACGAAATTCGCGCCTTTTCTGCAAGCATTAAAACCTAACTCTAAAAGCGGCTTATACTGGTTTTGCAATCTTATCTTTAGAGGACTACTAGAGCCATTTGTTAGAAAAAATTGCAAACTAAACGAACATGAAATACAGACAAATCAGTTTATACGAGTAGAAAACTAAGCTACCCGAACGACGTTTGAACAAAACTGTCAACTGGTTAATGCCTGAAAACTACCCACCGTCTGCATTACACATTATTACATACATTATTTAATAAAATAAGGGTAAATTAATATAAAAAAGCGCAATTTCATACAAATCGGATAAGTATTAACTTAGATATGAGCAGTTCTGAGATCCGAGCAGCCACTATCTTTGATGCCGTACCAGGTGATGGATGTCCACCAAAGCCCAAAATGCTTACTAAGACACCTACTAACCATTCCTGAAAAAAAAAAATCTCCATACTCAAACTTTCCCGCAGAACTGTAGTCAGGTACTGGACTGAAAATTTGCAACTTTCGTCCCAAAGAAGGCTTCCGCTCTTTATAGATAACAGACAACATAAGACGGAAAGTTTCTTGGAAAATAAATTATAACTTTTGAAAGGAAGGAAATAAATGAATTCTAAGAAGATGTTTGAATAGACCGTCCAACTGAAGGAAGGCAGGAGGAAAATACCCGGCAATTCTTTCAAACCGCAATTACTGGACCCTTCAATAGTATTAAAAAAATACATATATGTGTCTGGTGTCTGGCGCCATTGGTGTCTGGTGCCATTGGAGGCTGGCTGTGTTTGAAGCGGCAAGTTAAATGACTTTGCATACAGATAATGAAAATACTGTCGGCAAAGATATAAATTTGTCTGCTTTTTTTTTTTTTTTTTAAACAATGCAAAAATGGGGGGGAAAGAAAACAAAAACTCATTCCAGCGTGAGTTCATAAACCAGTTCTACCTCAAACCCTCTGATTGGTCACTGGTTCTGGCTTTAACTCTGATTGCTCACTGGCAGTATCTCTAGGGTACGTTGGAAAGTTTTTGGACAGTGTTATACGACTGCTGTTCGTGAGTCAATGCGTTTCCCGATTTGCTGATACGTATTTTGGACAAAGTTACAATAACGTTTGCTGTGTTTGTGTTCAACTTTGCGTTGTCACGTAACGTGATAATAGCTGATATTACAGTGTGAGTACTTTTAATTTAATTTTTAATTATTACTTTTGTACTTTAAGTAGTGTTTCTTTTATAAAACTGGAAGCTTTTATTGAGCATCAGACGATAAAAGTAAATTAATATTTTTAAATCATTTTCTTTAGAATTTTATTGTCAGAGATTAATCAATCCCGACTGAAAAATATGTTGTAAATATAGTCGACGATCGTTTCCATGAACTTGTAGGGACCACTCAAATAGTTCGTAAAATCGAGTCAAATCATCTCTAATAATGTATTCGAGACTACCCGCTAGTGCGTTATATCGCAGTATTCGTAAAAATGAGGTTCGTAGAAACGAGAGTCGACTGTAATCAATTTTTATATTTGTATGCAATGCGTATTAACATTTAAAATCGCAATGTAATTTTGTAGTAATAACAAGGCCTGGGAAAATTCACCAGATAATTGGTTCGATTAAACGATTAAATTTAGTTAACAGTTAATATTCTTAATCGCTATAATTCGATTATAGTACTGCTAAAAAATTTTTTTCGCTGTTAAAGTTGGATTTAAAGTATATCTATGCATTAGCAAAATGAACGAAACTCTGCTTAATAGTTATTTACAATCTAATAGTCCTTAGATGAGTTAAAAACTTGCTAATTAATTCATTTATTTTATATTCCATTTTTTAGAAGGACGGCTAATTCCAAATAATGAGTTTTCATGAATTAATGTAAAAGAATAGTTCTTCTAATGAATAATTTTTAGCATTTATTCTAAAATATATTAAATTAAATTATAATAAAATTCAGCTCAGCCACAATTTTATGTTCTTGGCAAACGGTGGTTGCGCTGCTATACATAAAGAATGCTAATATATCTTTAAAAAAATAGTTACATTGCTGAACTATAAATGTTTCTGATATAAATATTGAATTTTAAATGTATTTCGTACTGATTCTTTTAACTCATCCTTGATGGCAATGTTTTACTTAAAAACTTTATTGTATTGCATAAACGTTCTATTATACTCCGATTTTATTGACAAAGTTAAATTATCTTAACGAACTCGTTTTTTAAAGAAGTTATTTAAATGAAGCACTCAAAGTTGTTCTGTCTGCTACAAGTATCATTTGTTTTATAATTGATTTCTATAACAAAATAATTTGTGAGAGAAGCTTAAGTTTTAACATTTGTTATTTATTTTTGTGTAATTTTCTTAGAGTTTGCTTTAACATTTGGTATTTATTTTGTGTAATTCCTCTTCAAAGAAAAGTTTTTTTTAACGTTACTGTTTTTTTGCTGTTTTACTGTTTGAACCTTTTCATTTACAGAGAAAAAAAGTAGATTTAAAATGAAATTACACCTACATTTTTCAATTTAATGAAAATTTACGATATATATCTATATTTTCCCAATGGCGGTCTTCTGCTTTGGAGGCATTGGCCACTATTAGGGCTGGAGTTGTTGGCCACTTTATAATGGGGGCACCAGTAGGTGGACCAGCGTTGCCCCTATAAGGGACGGATGCAATGACCGCACCCGAAACCGCAGTACGGTGACTCTACATATGTAAAAAAGAGCTTCATAGATAACTTTATGTAATTATAAAAGTCAATTAAATTTTTAATTAATTAAATAGCTTTTATTTAGTTCTCTGCCTTAATGATTAAAGATCACTTGTCTAATCGATATGCAGTAACTAAACTTTTAGTATTGTAAGTGATGATCTTTGCAAATTTTAGTATCTGCTCTTAATATACGTTATAGATCAGAATAAGTAATACTGATTGAAAGTTTGTTATTTATGTTTTAAACATAAAGAATAGATTGGTATCAAGGCGATATGAATATATTATTAATTTCATATTTAGTTATAAATAGGGCCCACTATGGCCGAGTGTATAAAACACTTAGCATGGTATATGGTTGAAGTGTGAAAGCCCAGAGCTCTGTTCTACCGCTCAGCCATCAGTCTAACGGTATGGAGTTTTGAGCGGTTTTCTCCAGATGTAACGTGAATGCTCGTTAGAAATCCTTAAAATGTACTCCGCACAAGGCACGCCTCTTTGGCAGATAGCCCTCGTAAAGCTTTGCCTTAACACAAAAATCAGTTACAAATAAAATTAATTATTAAAAAGTTTTAGGTTTTCTTTAACTGTTTTATTTTAGTGTTCTTTTACACCCTCCAAAAAAAGTATTCGAGCAAGAGAGAAATTTCCTATTTTAGATTTGCGAATAATAATTGAGTTTTTGAAAAACGCACAACTTGATAGAAATATAGAAAGTCATATTTATACATAGCCTAATTCATATTCTTTGATAAATAATTTTTAATATACGAAACCAGCGTAGGAAATTTCTCTCTTGCTCGAATACTTTTTCTGGAGAGTGTACATTTTAATTCATTTTTATGACATTTAAAGCAAAAGCGTTTGCTGAAACATTCCTTTTTAATTTATTATGGTTAATAGAAATTATAATCTTATTACTCAATTTGCTTCAATTATTTGCGCACAGAACCGAGGTAACTCTCGAATCACAAATAAAAGAAAGAATAGTAGTCAACTGCTCTAACCAAAGTTGTACAGTATCAAGAGAAATCAACTAATTATATTTTCTCCAGTGGTGCTTATAATTACCCCAAATTTTTCCGATTATGTGATTTTTGCTGGGATAACGATCACCATCGCTTTAAATTATAAGCAAATAATTTTACGGAAACAAAATATCTACTAGATGTTTTTAAAAGGTCAAAATTTTCCCTTAGTTAATGAAAACTATTTTTCTTATAATTAAAAGAATAAAAATTCACAAAGTTGAAAATTGTAAAAAGTAGTCATAATTGCCTGACGTAGCTCTCCAGGACGTAGTCCAAGTGAATTCAGATACACCAAATTTAGTTTAAAAACTGTTTCACTGTTTAAGTTAAGGTGATATTTCACGTTTAAATTTTAACAACAAGCACCATTAAAAAATAATAATGAATAAATAAAAAAGTGAAGTCTTCCTCCCCTTCAATTTTTTTTTCTTTGGCAAAGCAGGTTAGGTTTATGCTTTTGTCCCCCTCTCCCCCAACTCCGAATTTCTAAATAAAATGCTACACTCAGTTCAGACGCGTGAAAGCTTACAAACAAGACACTATGGTACTGTAAGCGTCTCTGTGAATTTCTTTCCGAATGTAGAACATCGGTGTCGGTGCATCTAGGTTACATGAACTTACTCAGTCTGAGGTATGGAAATTGGGTCGTTTCATTCGTCGCGCAGCGAATTAGAGAATTAAGAAAACAAGGGTCTCTTTGGTTTTCCGAAAGGGGGTTGCTATGCATGACCGGGGATCTTTGGCTGCCTGCCTTATTCCTTACCCCCACACTTTTTTCCTCCATCCCTTTATCGTCTGATTATTTAAAGGGTTTCAAAAATAATATTTAATTTACTTCGGTTGAATTTTGTATATTCCAGTTTAAAACCAGACGAGTTTTGTGTTTAGATTTTAAAAGTTCCTCGCGGATCGGATTAGACTTGAGAAACCGATTTTTCAATAAAGACGAACACATACACACACACCATGCCTTACGAACGTATTCGGTTGTTATAATCTCATTTGTTAAGAATTTGCGGGAAGATCTGCTTCTCTAAGCTTTAATTTAGGCTGAAATCAATGCTGCAGTCGTTAAATGATCAAAGTTTGCATTTAGTTGAACGCAGATTATTTCGTTGGTTATGGATCTTTAAATTCTCATTAGTTTGCATTAGGAGAAAAGTATTAGCAGAACATTAACAAAAGTTGTGAAGTTTAGTGGCCGTTTATTACAATTTGGGGCCTGGACCTTGTAAATTCAGCTTGCTCATAGTGTAATTATCGGATAATTTCGAGGGGTTTTAATGAATGGAAATATCTAGTATAATCCAGAACATTAGTGTCAGGGTCAAGAAGACCTGTGAAAATGAGGAAGCAAATGGATCTAAAGACAGTAATTTGGGTTCAGTCAGTTTTGCATTATATATATATATATATACATGTTGTGTATTTAGTTGTCTATCATACATACAAATATCTATATATATATATATATATATACATGTTGTGTATTTAGTTGTCTATCATACATACATATATCTATATCTATATATATATATATATAACTGTTTGCGTTACATGACTTTTCAAAAGTTTTAAAAGGAAAACGATAATGCTTATTCTTGTATTGTTACTACCTTAAAAAGTACCTAATAATGAAAGATAACTATCATAAGAAATCGATTAGAAGTTCTATGCGAACTACTTTTGAGAAGCATTGTCATTTATAGTTTTAATTCCGCTGAAATTAAATTCCACATCTGATGCTATATAATTGAACAAATTTAACATATATTCATAATACATTAGTGGTAGTGAAGGCGATTACTGACGTAAGGGATAAATTTATCAGGAGTTGATTTTTAAAAGAAATTTGGCTCGTATTCAATTTACTAATCAATATCTACAAGCTCTAAACATTTAGGCAGATCAACTTGGACGGGTTCGAAGCGATGCCTTTACAGCAATAACAGTACTCCTTTTCGAGAAGTTGTGAGAACTGCATCGATAAATAATTAATACATACCATAAAATTAAAATCTTTGTAAAAAGGAAATGAAAAAATGTTCTACCAACTATACAAGCAGAAAGGAAACCAATATTATCTGCTATCGTGGATGTTGGAACTTTTTTGCACCTGAAGATGAGTGGACTTTTTCGTCCACCTGAAACGTCCATTTTGATAAAAACTTTTTTATGTGCGTTATATTTTACACATTTTTTAGTTAAAATTACCTTTTACCAGATTTTTTTTTTTTTTTGAGTATTCCTGTTGATAGATACCATGAGTTTTAAAAATGTTTTCATTTAAAATGTAAAATAACATAAAAATGTCATGAGCATCAGTACTGGTACTAATGTTTTTTTAAGATTAAATTATTTACATGCATGTTAAACACGAATGCTTTTCATCATAGGATCTTCAACTTTGAAGAAGAAGCTTAGAAATTGTTGTAAGGAAGGAATTGTTCTAAGAAGTTGTCGAATTGCTGATATGTGAGTACTTTAAAATAAAAATTTTACATTGGTCAATCTCAAAAAAATGTTCAAGTTTTCTGGCCCGTTGTATGTTGAAATTAAAGAAAAAATTTTTTATACAACTTTTAGTTATTATTAGCCAGAAAATAGTTCTTCTAAAAAAATGTTTCAAAACTCATAAACATTTTTCATTATAAGTAACAAAATTTATATTTTCTACTGAATAAGAAGATCAAAAATATCGCCTTGCTTATACACATTATAATTTGGAAACTAAGATTTTTAATTATAATGTCTGGTATCTTGGACATCCCTGTATCCTGTGTAGAATCTTAAATGTCCTGTAATATTTAAATAAATACTTCTTCAAATTGTTTATTAATATGTGTCCACTCTGTTACGTTTGTAAATGACGTATGCCGACTGTACATGCTTTCTTTAAAAAAAGAAGAAATATTGTCCCTTTAAAAATGTATATTTATTGTGTTTCTTGTAACTAGATTTCAAGAGATCATGTATGCTTTAAGCATTTGAGTATTAAAATAAAACGTAATATAAGTTAAACATTTGATAACAGAGTGGACAAATACCCCTTCATGTGGGGTACTCATTTTCGTTTTCTAATTTTGCTTGACTTTTTGCTTAATTTCAACACGTTTAAAAAGGCATTTATGTCTCATCTTAATGACATAAAAAAAAGAGTTTAACATAAAATGCTAACATAGTGGACACTGAATAAAACTACGCACGTTAACATTCTAATCAATTTATCCCCCAACTCACACCAAAAAAACGTCAAATGCTGGTAGCAGTTATGGAAAATATCGGGTAATGTATTTATGACAACGTAAAGTAACACTACTTAATAAGGCAGAGCCATATGTTGAGAAATTGAACTATAAAACTTGATAATGCAGAGAACATAAAAATGCTTAATTCTGCGGGGCAAAATAAAATAACAGAAAAAAATTGACAAATTTAGTTATTTATAGTGTAAAAGTGAGAAATAAATGTAATCTTCCGTTAGATAGCCCATTAATAGAAAATCTTTTATTTTCACAACTTTGTTTGTTTTTCCCTTTTCGTAGAGGGACAAGGGATTTTGAGAAAATAATAAATGTTATGTATGTTTATATTGCGGACTCTAATTTATATATAAAGATTTTTTATTTTATTATTAACGAAATAACGGATTAAGAATCTTCTTTTTAAAAGCTCTATGTTAAGTTGTAACAACAATCAAAAATAAACTGAATGCCAATGAACGCTAGGGGAATGATTTGTAATATTTTTTGAGAATGACCTATATCTGTATTAAATGTTTGTTGAAACTTTATAACTTAAGAGTAGTATAACTTGAATTAGAGGCGGTTATAGAGGATCAGGGTGTGCTTTCACCGTATTCAAATTTACGTATTGTAGACTATTACAAAAAAGTTGCATAACAATAATGAGTTTTCCACTTCTTTACTTAGCTGTTTGTCATGTGTAACGTCGGTCAAGAAATTTCACATCAACACTTACATTTTATTCCTGTACTCAAAATGGATGATGCTTACGCGCATTACCCATTATGATGTCCGCCACCTCAATCATTCACGTCTCATTTTATCCAAAATTGAGCGCAGTGTAGTTCCATCTCTAAATTTTAGTGCTTATGTTTCTGTAAGACTGAGACTTGTACTTATCAACAGTTAGATTTCGTTTTGTGTTTGCGTCCAGACAGAATGGTGTTGTGAAAGCACATATTCAGATGCCTCAGTCCGACACCTTTCCTTTCATCTTAACCATTACAAATGCTAAAATCAATCTTTTTTATGTTTACTGGGAAGAATGTTATACCATATCTAGAATGTCATTTATCTTGCTTGGTCTAAGAGCCACAAAGTAGGGCGAAATACGTGGAAAATGTATTTTCGATACAAAAAACAAGATACGTTCATTAAAATGTATCAAAGTACAAGATACAAAATACTTACTAAATTGACAGAAAAAAAAACATTCAAAATAAACTAGTTTTTAGAAGATTAAATTATTAGAACTTTGTAAAATAACACATAACACACAAAAGTAACACTTAAGTACATTTTATGTGTGCTTTTTTAAAGTCTTAATTATTTCAACTTACTAAATTGAAAAAATGCAAGATGTATCCATGTATTTTCAAAATACACGCCAAATACAAAATACTTGTAATTTTTTTTACTTTTAATAACTCAGAATAAGGTAAATTTTCAACTAATTCTTCCGTTTATTTTGTTCAACTATATTTTAACAAAGAAAACAAAGCAATCATAATATAGCTGATAAATAGCATAGATGGTATATAAAAACGTGAAAATTAGAAAAACTACACTCTCTTTTTCTAAAACTGCACCTTTCATAATATCACCGGCATAGTACTAATAAATCTGATTATTTCTTAGAAACTCTCATGTTATTTAATACTTATCAAAATGCAACTTAAACAGTATTGTTTGAACGCGTAAATAATATAGAGTTTTTGCGAAAATAGTTTTAAAAAAAATTATTAATTAATAAAAAATTAATGTCAGCACTGTAGTCACACTTTTTAAAAAATATCAGAAACAAAATAAACAAAAATATGAATTAAAATAAAGTTTCATTTGCGAGCGTTACTCAGGGTTAAAGAAATAAAAGCATGCTTTTATGTACATCAGTTTAACAGAAAAGTGTTTTGTCAAATCATGTCACTTTAACAGACAAGTGTTCGTGTTTGGCGTTTTTCAAAGGCGGCGCACCCTGTCCCTTTTTTAGTACTGATGCACCCTGCCCTTATTTATTTAGCACCGCTGCGCATTGTATTTCACCGATGGAAAAAATAAGCCTTGCCTCTTTTTCAAGCATTATTGTTGTTGTTGTTAAGTATGGCTCAGTGTATACATATCTGAAAAAATTCAACGGGTTAACTAATATATTGGAATTTTAAGCCGAAAAATTTAGATTTAAAACATTCAAAATCCCCTTTACAAATCTAGACTGCATAAATCTGAGTTTTGTATACACTCGTTTGTCAGTTATTAATCCAGTTTGCTCGCAGGAATGCTTTTTATCCTCAGAAGAGTATTTCTTTATCTCGACGGCAATGGGAGGGTTTGAAGTATAGGACTGTAGAGCTGCTATCAGGATTGACACGAGTGCTTTTGTGATTATACGAAGGGCCTTGTTCTGAGTTCCCACGAAGATGTCCCGCTTATTTTGTGCGTCCGAAATCAATACTTTACTTTCATATTTAAGAAATGGTTTTATATACGTATTGTATGAAAGGTTTAGAACCCCCGAACCCCAGAGCGGTTGCACGGGAGGCGAATGAAAACAGACAAACAGAAAGTGATAATGATGTTTTAAATAATCTTATTTTCATTCCAAATCCTATCTATCAAAAGCTCCCTAGAAATCCAAAAATTCTGCGAAGGAGATCCTCTTAGAATTAAAACCTGATTTAAGGGCATTAACAAATTTCATGATAGAGGTAGACATACCATTTCTAACCCAGCTTGCTTCTCTTCAATTTCAGCAGATTAAAACAACAATTTTAGTCAACATTCGATCAAATATTTTTACCGATACTGGAAAATAGGTCTATATGTATCTAAGTTATCTTTTGTTGTTCCCTTTCTATGGGTAGGAATGACAATTGCTTTAACCCAATCAAGTGGGATACTACCCAGCAAACACACACAGGTTCTCTGAACGTCTATTAACGTTCAGAAAACGTCTTCTGAACGTTAATAGACGTTCAGAGAACCTGTGTGTGTTTGCTGGGTAGTCTCATTCTAAAAAATACCCTAAATAGCCTCTCCAAGTTCCTCCATTGAGAATAGCTCATTCAAGATTCTCTTTTGGACTGTTGCATCAGTATTGTTCACATCTTTGTTAATTTTACTCCACCTCCTCTGAGATAAAAGTTTATATTTTTTGAGAAAATGTTTATTGAATTTGTCTGCTATGCTTTCATTATCAGTCATCGTCATATCTCCAATTTTCACTCGGTAGATAGGCTCACCGTTATTACAGTTTGCCGTGTATTTAGAAGTCCGTAGGCTTTCTCTCTATCTGTTCAACAGGGTGTTTCAAAAAGTAATTTTTATCCATTAGAGATAAGTAGGAATTGTAAATTGAAAAATGTTTAAAATAAGGTAGGCAAAGGGTTACGTTAAGGAGAAATTCAACTCATTACTTTTTAAAAGTTGCACATTTTAAATTTGTGCATAACTCCCGTAAAAATAAATAAATAAACCAATTAGCAAAGTGTGTCCCATACACTAATGTTTACAAAATTTCAGAATTTCATCTTGAAACGTTTCTTTGAGCACAGATGATATGGAGCTATACATATATTTGAATTTGAATGTTTAATGCTAAAGTGCAAAAAAAATATTTTTTTTTTCATAATATCTGCACGGCCCCTGAAATGTGATCATTCGACGTGATTTTTTTCCTTAGTGGGCCACTGAAAGTGGCTTAAGTCGGCATATGTTTATCTTCAATTCCCTGACACTTTTTATGACATAATTCTCAAATTTTGTGTATCACATCATGAGTGCATAGGGAATATCTTGTTAGATAGGAATTTTTTTGTACGTCAGTTGTATACAAGTTTAAAAAAATGTAACTTTTTGAAAATTCACGAAAGAAAATTTTTCTAAACATAGTCTTTTTTTCTACCTTATTTCGAATATTTTTTTCAATTTTACACTGACCGCTTACCTGACTGATACAGAGTTAAAGCGTGTTACCACATTTTTCTGACACCCTGTATAATCTAGTCCATTCACTTGTGTAGTACAAGATTGTGATTTAGCCTCTTTGACTTTTCGCTTTATGAATGCACACCCCAGTGGCGTAGCGTAATGTCAAGCGTAGGGGGAAAATACGAGCACTGCGCAACATGTACTTTTAAAGTTCGTATTAATGATGTATAAGTTTAAGATTTAATGCCCGGCGAAAATTGCAGATTGCCGGAAACGTCTAAACGTTTTTGTTACTTTAATCAAGAGAAAAAAAGAATTCAAAATCCATTTTCTTTCTTAAACTCACATCAGTCCTAATTTTTACTGTTTCAATAGCTAAAAAACTTAAAAAGTTATCAGTTTGGAGGGTTCAAAAAATTGTATTTTTAGAATTAAATATGATTTATGACAGGTCTGATAATCGGCGTTTTTGAGGGATTTCTCTTTCATCTGGACTGGAGTCTCAGTTTGATTCAACATAGTAACGCAGATCAAATTACTTATAAATTCCCTTAGAGAAGTACAGTAATTACCTCTCAAATATGCTTTTTCTTCTTTTGGCTTCATTTACATTTGTTAATGAGTTAACAATAATTCAGAAAAAAGTAACCTAGACCTAATATCACTATACTGCTTAACTAGGAGCACAAGGGAACTTTTTTTCTCTCTTTGTTTGGTCGCAACTCACAAGAGACCATAATACTTCTTAAGTATTATGTTGTAATCAGTTGACATCATTCAGTTGTTATCACGTGTAACAACTGAATAGTACTTCTGCAAAAGAATATTTTTTCAGAAATTATATCAAAAAGGAAAAGGGAATGTTATCAATTTGAGCCCTTTCATTCCACCATTCCAATCTGAGTAACTTGTAGTGTTATTATAACGTCAGAATATAAAATGTATTTTCAGAATACAAGACTACATTGAGAATATAATTTAAAATACATTTCCAAAATACTTTGCTTTTACTAGTGAAAATATAGCTTTTTCGACGGAGCACACAAATGAATTACCGTCTAAATATAATATTGTTTAAGTTCGTTATAATTACGCATTTTTCTTTCAAACATGATAAACATCTATCATTGATAAAATAAAAATAACTTTGTTAAAATACGCTTATACATAATAAAACAATAGGTGCTTTTGGGGTAGTACAATGGGTCTGCCCTTCTTCAGCTGCAAAAATAACAATTCACAGACAGCACTTTTCTGCCTACGTGTGGGCTGGTGCTTCTGCATCTGAAGAAGGGTAGATCCTTTGTACCATCCGAAACATGTGTTGTTTTATTCATGTGTATAGGTATTTAAACAAAGTAATTTTTCATTCAGTCTTATCTTCATCTCATTTGAGTGTTTTTAATAAAAAAGTGCCATTGATACTTATAATTGCGTTTGCTGCCTCGAAAATGATGGAATACCACTGACAACTTTTTAACAGGGCCTGCCAAAAGAACTATTATGTTTTATGAACAGTTATTCTTTAAAATAATTTTCACAATGTCTATTTCGCAAAACAAAATTATTTTATTTCATTAACTTTTTCGAAAATAATTTATAATTTTTGCTAGTCTATCATTTTTTATGTTTATATCTTTCCGTTACTTGATTTTAATAAGTATACATGGAGTAACACAACATTTTACGCAAATTTCAATGCCAAAAGATTTTTTAGAAAATAAGATGCATTTGATTACTTTATAGATTAATACCTATTGATTTTTGAGTGGACTGAAAGTAGAAGAATGATTCAGTAACTTCTCATTTTCTTCTATTAGAATACTTAATTCGATCGCTAATATTTTCTGCAACTGTTTAGAGAAAATTCGAAATTGGAGAAAAGTTATTTAAGGAATCATATCATACTTTGGTTTTATAGATCATGCAGTACAGCAGCAGTGATTTAATACGCTTTTATGGTCAATTAACAATCGCAATTTTATGCTCAAGTAAATAAGTTTCAGCTAATGTTGCGGGAGTTTGAAATTTAAATTTCAGCACGTGCAGTAGGGGTTAGAAAATAATGAATTTGCAATTGGGTTCGCCATCATATGCAAATTTATATATTTGTAAAGAACAGAATTCACATTGAATTTTAAACTTCAATTTCAGGCTTGTCTCAAATATAAAAAAGTTGGACTAGTGAATGCTATAATAGCTAGTCTTTAGAATAGGAAATTTTATGTCACAATTATGAAAGTTAAGGTATTATCATATTCAAATCAAAATAAGTAGATTTACGTTAAATATTATATTCGCGTTAACTACAGACAATTTGAAAGGAATAACTTCATTTTCTTTTAATTAGAAGTACGGGTTGTTTCTCCTCAGAAGAAATACTTTCAGTTGAAGTATAATTTATAACTTGCATATTTAGTTCTATTAAATGTTACAAACTAACTAAATCATATGGGTTTTCAAAGTTATTTGCATGTACTGGAACTTAAACTTCTTCAGACAGTACTTTCTTACTAAACTTTCTCTAGACACTTTGTTTCAACAGCACACGTTTGATAAAAATGTCTCTTGAAAAGATTCAATTTTAGAACTAACTGCGTCTGCCAGAAACAATATTATGCTTAGGAAAGAATAAATGTGAGAGCTTTGTTCATTTTTTTTTACTTCCGAGAGCGAGAGTAGTTTATAGATATCAAACGCTTTTTTAGAATACAAGGTGGCAATACAATAAATTGCCTGGTCATATCAAGTTCTGGTCTTATGAAACTTGGTATCAGTAGGAAATTAACCATCAAGGTAATAGTTAATAGTCTTTTAGGGTTTAAAGCTAATTAAAACATCTCTCTGTAGATAGTGATAACGTGTTTCTAATTAATATACTCAACTTTTATAAATTAATTTATTCGTCAGAAAAAGAAATATTGAGTTCTTCTCATCATAATTTCCGTAGATCGTGTGGTCAAAATCTTCAACAATTGAAAATAGAGTTTGTCTTAATAACAATGATTATCGGCCTTCCTAATCATTTCACCTTGAGTTTCAAAACTCCTTCCCATTATCGCAAGAGTCTAGTTCATACAATTCAAACGTGCAGTATTTGGATTGCCCTGACCTCGGGTAAAAGGAAGATGAGTTTCTGTTCGGGAAAACCTAAAATGAGTTCCTATTCTTTTTCGGATAGACTTGTAATATCTAATTCCTTATTTTTTCTGCAATTGGGAAATATAATTAGCCCTTTATTTCTTTATTTTCGATTATGAACTCGCACAGTTAGTCGAATTTTTTTTAATTTCTCGTTTCCACGGACTTTATAAGAGTCTGTTTTTCCCAATGACTAACTCAGACGCCAATGAGTTGTACTTTTCAGAATCTTCCGGAAATGGATATTACTGTTGAAAAAAATATATTTAAAGCGATGACGAAAAGTATATTTTTTCTTGTAGAATTTGAATGCCGTTGTGTTCGGATAGTTTCAATTAAATTTAAATATTAGTATTAAATTATTATTTTTTTAATTTATCTGACTAAGATTTATTATTTTTATTTTTACAAAATAACAAATTTCTAATCGCTGTATTGATATTGTTGTGAAGAACAAAATTAAGAGTAAAAAAAAAAATCCTCCATTTTTGATGCATTTCTCCAAAAGGTATCACAATTAAAGAGTTAATATTGGAAGCGATAACGCTCATATAAAACCAGCTTTTTTTATTATTATAAAATTTGACGCACCCAAAATGCGTCAAAAGTTAGTGAAAAGCTTAAAAATTCATTAAAAAAACAACGGTAAAAAAATTGTGAAGTGCATGAATAAAAATAGAGAGGTCGGATTTATTTTTAAATCCTCAACTTACTTCGTATAATGCATGCCGGGGCCATGTATCGGAAACTTTTTGAACTACTTTTTTTATTAAAAAACCAATCTCTCTCTTATATTCATGAAAACCCTAATTTTTATCATTTTTAAATGAATTTAGAAACTTTGAACGATTTGCACCCGGTATTTGAAACATCTCTGTCTTATCCTATTCATGAAAACCCTACTTTTTTATCATTTTTTAAAATGATTTTCGAAACTTTGAACGATTTTCACCCGGTATTTGAAACAAAATTTTATTTGGCCTTACAAAAAAGTCCCCTGTTGTGGATCCTTAAAAATCTGAATTTCTGAAAAAAACAATTTTTTTTTTTTAGTCTTGCAATTTGTGCATAGTTTTGAAAAAGCACCTTTCATTAAGCTGATAAGTTTGTACACATTGCGTTGCATGTAGGGTACAATATTTAGCTGCGATGCAATTTCACAGGTTGGCTAAAAATAAAAAATAAAATAAATAAAATTGTTGCGCTAAAGTTTAAAACTCATATAATGTTTGTCATCATAGCATATGTGCAAGTGCAATGTACTCAGACGTTTCAGTGGCATTTCATGAACGTTACTGGAGAGCTCGTGGGTCGATGGCGTAAAAGCCAAAATTCGGTTTTGGACTCCAAAATATCTCTATAAAACAATCTATAGTGTCTCTAGTTACCAGTTCGAATGGGAAGTATAAATTACTCAGACAAATAAGAATCACATAGTGGAGATTGCAAACGTCATCTCCGTGTGCCTGCTAATAATTACATTGGGAAACTATTGAAACATTCGCCTAGTTTCTTAACTGAATTTCATAAGCATGGCCTTGTTATCCAAGAACCATATTATTAAAATGAAATATAATTTCTAAACTATACGTTTTAGAAGTGCTTTATGTGAGAAACCCTTTCATTTTTGACGAACTATAATCGGAAAGTTCACTATTCCCTTAACACTTTTACTAAAATGAAAATTTAAACACGCACACAAATGACCCGAGACACATTGCTTTGTGATTCTGATTCGACTTTGAGTAACCTACACTCCTCAAGAGTTCGACATACTGATAGTAAGATACCTCGTATATAAACAATATTGGGGAATCGTGGTGTCTCATTCGCTATAGAAATACGGTAAGTTTTTCCCCACAATGCTTGAAAGTGTTGTGGGATAAAAGGGAGAGAGTCACACATATATTCAAAGGGTCACATGGAGGGAATGTGACTTAACTCTTATATAAAGGATATGATTTCCTCTCTCAATCATCTCGAAAAGGTAGGTTTTTGAACCTTGTGGTGCTCGGAAATATACCGATGTACAGGGATGTTCGAATTATTCCACTCTCAATACTAAAATCATGTTTTTGTCCCTTAAAAGTATTTTAATTAAATTTTTTTGGCTTGCAACTGCTATATTTTTAACGAATGAAACTAAATGAATTCTTTAAGATTATTATGTTTATAAAAAGTTTGTTTGCTTTTTTAACACTTTCCAAAAAAACTGAATAGCCTATAGGGTTGATCTATCTGACTTCTGTTGGTCTGTCTGTCAGTCCCTGCTCTTGCTGTCTTAAATATGCATCCATTACTACAAAATTCAGATGTTATTTCTTTGTACTGTACCATGTACCTTATTGAAAGTGGTACATGTCGCACTGCTCTTTCACAGGAGCACTCAAAAGAATTCCAATACATTACACTCTATGGACAGTCATTTTTAAAGCACATTTTAGAAATTTTCAACTAATTAGAACAAAGCCGAATATCTTACAAAATAAGAATTACAAAATAATGTTCTCCATCGAAAGTAACGTCTGTAGTGTTTATACTTCTTGTACGGGAGCATTCAAAAGATTCCAATACATACGGCCTATGGTAGTTGAGCGACATTAATCGATCGATTTCAAACACAATACAAATATGTACCGTATATAAACGTTCATAACAGTTTACTGCTCATTTAAAGGATAATATTTGACGGATAACATTAAAATTTCTTTTACAGTATATCACAAAATTACATTAATCGTGATATATAGCATTTTTGAGGCTTTTCTTAAAATCTTGCGAAATTTGGCTAATTAAGGACTGTTGTGTTGGAAAGTATTTACGTGTTTGGCATGATTTATCGCCCTTAGTTTTAAGTTCAGAGCAAAGGGGAAACACCAACTTTAGTATTTTATGTTTTTGCATCATGATAAATCATTCCATTAATTTTGCCAGTACTGTATAATACACTCAGTAGAAATACTACTTTCAATCACACAGCAATTTGGTTCTCTTTTCTGGTTGTTAAAAAACGTGAATTCATTAAAATGTTAAATGTGCCAATTCAGAGCACTTAGAATAATTAAAAATTTCATATTCTTTTTTCGAAATCAAAAACATATACAAACGAAAATGATTTTACTTTGATGGGCATTGTTTTCTAGAAAGCTATATTTATAGATTGGTTCTGTAATAAATATTCACAATTTTCTTTGCAAAATCATAAATTTTGCTTTATAAAAACACAATTTCATCTCTTAGCGTTAGTAACGCATCCGGAAACAGTCTGCAAAACTTATATTTATGGTTATGGTAAAGAGCGTAAATCATTTGCTTCATTAGTTGAAGTGATGTACTGTTAAAGCAATAAGATTTTAATAAGTGTATTTTCAGCTGAGGTTAGGTAAAATATCAAACGATGTTTTATTTAATAGTAGCTTTGTTTTACTGCATTTATGGCACAGAATGCTTTTGTAGCTTCTCGCGGTTAGGGAAAACAGTTCAAGAAACTTGGAAGTAAAGATGTTCAGGTTAGAAGTTTTTAGTTTATTTATTTATATCATCAAAAGATCTCTAAAATAGGTCATCCATGGATTTTGTCGCAATAAGTCAGTATAGCTTTATAATAGAGTAGAAACACGCTCATTAACAGAAAAATTTGCATCATTTGAAAATTCTAAATTTTCTGATACAGTAAAATCCCTATAACGAACTCGCTTGGTTCCAGTTGACAAATTTATAAATTTTCATTATACAGAGGCTGGACATCTTTGTAGTTACTCAAGTAGATATTACAAACCTTTGAGTGAATTCGGCAAATTCAAAAGTATTTAAGCATTACTTTCAATTGAAAATAAATTAATGCATATTATAAGTTTCTTAAAAGCTTGTGACTACTTTTCATTGTATAAATGAGATGCTTAAAATTAAGGGCAATTCACCATATTTACAGACTACAATAATACTGCACTACTTACTTTTCTTTTACTTGAAACATTTCATTATTTTATAATTGCTTTGCATTCTGTGATGTTAAATTTTCATAAAAAATTAAATTTTAAAATTGAGCTTAAAATAGAGTCGGACGCAATTTATAAGTTTGTAAACCACTTTTATTAGTTTCCCATTTTATCATTTCTGTATTTTGATGTTTTGTTTGTGACCTGTTCTTATTCTTGGAATCACTATTACTTTCTTGGCCTTCATTTTTGTCGATTAGACTCTTCCAAATTTCTTCATCTGTGGGATATAAAGTAATCAACAGTTCTGTATCCATTTCTGAAAAGTCGGAGAGGTTTAGATTATCAATTATTCTTTCATCCCCCCCCCCCGATTCGTTCAAAAACACGCTACATTCATCTTCACACTATCTTAATCTCATCTGTCTCATGAATGAAAAACCGGAAAGTTAAATAAGTTGTAAAATTTCGCTGTACAGAGATAACCACTTCATTACAGAGAAACTGTTTTTAATGTTATCAAGTTTTAGGGTTGCGTTCTGATTAAAAATTTCGTTACAGTGAGAACTCTGTCCTATCAGTTTGTGCATATTAAACATTTACCCCCCCCCCCAATATCTGGCCACTTTATTATGGGGGCACCTAGTAGGTGGACTAACGTCGCCCGCTATGAAGGGACAGATAAACGACAGCCACGCCTAGTCGGGGATCGAGCCCCGACCGCCGGGAGTTGAACCCGAAACCGCAGTACGGTGCTTTACCCACCATACAATCCGGTCGGCACATTAAACATACGTTGAACACTTATGCAGGCCACTTATACATTTTATGCTTTCAAAAATCTTTATTTCGAATCAAACGACAGTTTTTACATTGTTCTACAAAATTTGATGCCCAAATAACGAGATGTTAGTACTTTGAAGTAGTTGAATTTGTTGAGTTACATTCTTATATTTGAAAATTTGATTCTAACAGATTCTTTTTGTAATTTAAGTTTCCCAAACTTTAAAGAGAATGTATCGAAATATATTCAAATAAATGATGCACAGTAAAGGATGAAAAATAAGCTTTCGAGAAGTTTTAAAGTTTTACGATATGAAATTTCGAAATGAAGCCACACTAGACAGAATGATGTCAAATGTTTAAAAGTGCGGTCTTGTATCGGAGCCAAGCTACCAGGAGTTGAAAGTTGTCAGATATATTTTTTTAATTTATGCTTGCAAGATTCAAACTACTGTCGATGGATTTGGGTCTTGTATGAAAGACAAGTAGGCATGCATTCCGAGCCAAGCAAAGAAACGTGAATGTTTTTCTTTACTTAAGAAAAATACGAAATCGAGTTCAATACTTTTAGCAAATTTTATTTCATGAATGTTTTGAGTATGTGACTAACAGAAAGGGAATTCTATGAGCCATTTTAGGCTATAAAATATTGTTGTTTGCTTGACCAAGATGGAAGAAGAAAAAGGGTTTATCCGCTAATTTTTGATTCTCGAGTTTTTGTATACATATTCTTTTGATATTGATTCATTCATAAACTTTGATGTGTATAAATAGCTCATATTTTCTCATAAAGGAAAAATGTGTTATCTGGATAATAGAGCGAACGTGTACTTATTAGTTAATAATATGAACAGCTGTATTTACTTAAATGTTATAGGACATTTAAGATACTTGCTACCTGCCAAAATGGTTTTGGTCCACTAGGATGCAGCTATCGGTCTAACGGTCTCAAGTTTTGGTCGATTTTCGCCAGATATAACGTGAATACACGTTAAAACCCCTTATAAAAAACCTCTGCACAAGGCATCACCCTTAGCCGGATAGCCTTCGGTAGCTTTGCCTTAACCACAAAGAAATAAACACATATGTAAATATAAGAAAACTGACATTCATTATAATCCATGTTCCGTTTACGTAATACTTGTAGTTTCTAGCGTGAATTTTGATCATATTTGCTTATTTAAAGACACTTCAGATTTTTTTTCTCGCCACTGAAACGTACATTATAGAAGGACTTTATAAATTGGCTTTCCCAGTACCTTATTACTGGCAGGGCAAGCGGGGCCCACAAATTTTAGGGGCCCAAGATTCTTATATTTTCCACTTCTCAAGTTTTACTATAAAATTACAAAAGAGAAACAATTCTCAAAAGTTATATTATTTTTGAACAGTGTATGGACGCTGAAAAGACTTCAAATTCGCAGTTGTGTAAATTAATTTTACTGAATAGCATTGTTTCAGTTCCTTAATAAGTTTTCTAGTAGATATAGCCTTTTGACGTGACGTTTTACTGACATTATACAGGGTGTCGTAAAACACTGACCTAGTCTTTTATTTCTTAATATTGATCATAGACATGTACAAAAATTTAAAAAGTTACGTAAAAAGGGTACACAATTTCATGGTATCGATTAAAAATTTCAGGGGATTAAATGTAACTAAAAAAAAATTTGAATTTTTATTCTGTAGAAAAAAAAATTTCAAAACAGTAAAATGGGCCCCATATGTTAATTTGTTGATATACAAAACTTCAGCCCTTCATCATGAAAAGGCTCGAAGATGTGTTTAAAGAAAGACGTTGAGGGGTTACACAATACCAACAACAGAAAAAATAGTATGTATTTATACAATCACTGCTTTCCTTCCTAATTGTGCACAGCCTCTAAAACGTGATCTTTCGATGTGATTTTTTTTCCCTTTGAGAACCATAAAAACGTGGTTTAAGTCAACATATTTATTCTCCTATTTTGAAGACTTTTTTTAGGCTGAAATTTTGTACATTGCCTAATTAATGTATGGGGCACATTTTACTAATTGGGAATTTTTTTTTTGTACTGGCCCGTATAGAAAACTAAATTTTGTATTCGTTTAGATTTAATCTATGCAAGATTTTAATTGAAACCATAAAATTGATTTATTGAATTCAAATTTTAAGACAGATATTTTCTTGAATTTTATCTCAAACAGAGAGAAGAGATATAGCATTCATAAATAAAAAGATAGTATTTAAAACTGATACACAACTAAAATGTAGATGTCTGGATTTTTGATCTTTCCAAACTGCCGGGTTTTGTCATTCAAAGAGCAATTGCAACGTCTCTAGTAAAGAAATCAGAATTAATTAATAATTTCTAACTCTAAAATGATGCGAAATAACATCAGTTACAAAAGTGTACACCCTCTCATAAAATTATTCAAGTGTAAATCAAATTCCTTATGTCAATAATTTATAACTTATTTAAAATTTTCTTCTCCATAAAGGTGAATCATATAATGTTTACATTAGTTTAGAACGCGAGAATTTCGCATTTTTTTCCTTTTTCCCCCATTAAAAAATTATTACTGCGAGAAATTCGCGCACCATACAAATCGGTTTCATTCTGCATTAAATTCTCGCATTTCGAAAACGGGCATTTAAAAAAAAAACAAAAAAAAAAACAGTCGAACACACGCTTTCATTTTTTTCAGTTGTAAGTTTAACACAGAATCTAAAAGTGGATTTTCAAGAACTCCTAGGCTGTGGAAGAAAAATGTCTGACTTACAGACTTGGGTAGCCAGTTACATGCGATAAAAATAACTAAAAATCATAAATACCTTGATTTTGGGTGTTTACTCGAGGGAGGAGTATATACTTTCCTTACCCACTGGGTATTTACCCAAACCACATCTACAGTGAGCAATTCTCACCCATTTTTTAAAAATCTCACTCAGTTTTGAGAAAAGGGGGAGAAATTTTCACCCATTTTTTTTTTTCTCGTAACGAAAACCCTGTAATGATTGTCCAGATTGATGATAAGTACCTTTTTATGTGTGTTATTTCACAAAGTTCCATTTATTTCATTCTCTAGTGCAGTTAGAGAATGATTTTGTTGCACAGCAATCACTCCTTTTAACAGTGATTGACATTTTCATTCAGACTCGAAAACAGTGCCATCTCACTGCTTCTAAAACTTACTTGGACATGCCTGATCTTCTGTGACTTTCTGGACTATGTTGCCATTACTATATTTAAAACACTCATATTAATAGGTTATAAAGGGAATACATACTTTCTTTGTTTTCATGGGAGTAATTTATAATTCACACCCTTGCAAACAAGACAGAACAAAAATAAAAGAGAAGACTATAAAGAAGAAGTCCGGAATATAAAAAACAAAACTTTTGCAAATAAAATGTATGTAGAGTTATATGAACACATTTGCTGTTTAAACAAAGCTCTTTAAATTTTAATTACTTGTTTCATCAATGAAATGAGTTTTTTGTAGACATAAGTAGTAGATAAATGGGGGTTCACCTCATGCGGATCCCATGTTAATTCTGCGGATCTGTTCGGATGCTTTCCCTGGGTAGAGAGAGAGAGGGGGGCGTGGTCGGACCGGATGTGGGGAGTGGAAGTTGAGACCGGATGTTCGAAGGATTGATAAGAATTTTTTTTCCTTTTTTCAAATAACGGGACTTGTAATTTTTTTCAGATTGTGACAAATTTTTCAAATAAGGGGACTTGGAAAAATTTTCAGACATTAAGATATTTTTGAAATAAGGGGACTTGTATTTTTTTCAGATTGTGACATATTTTTCAAATAAGAGGACTTGGAAAAATTTTCAGATTTGAACGCGTAACCACAAAAGAATTCATAGGCTAATGATTCTTGGCTTAAACCATTAGGCCGAGAATCCTTCAGGTATAAAATTGTAGGTGTATTGTGTTATACTTTAGTTTTGAAAATGAATTGGTACTTTGATTAATTTTTCGAAGTTTATTTTTTTATTTATTTTGTTTTCGTTACCATTTAGTAATAGAACCAATGCAAATTGAATAAATGTTGCTTAATACATACTTCTAATGTTTAACTAATTTTTGTATACTGATTATAGCATATATTTAATAAGTAACAGTTTACTAGAATATTAAAGTAGGGTTTAGGATACCCATACATTTTCTACAAATTTCTTGTACTGTTAGGGAAGTGAGAAAATTATACCATAGAACGATTTTAGTACCTATAGTTTTTACAAATAATGATTTAGATAGTGTATGAACTTTTTTATCTAAACATTTTTTTTCTTAAGAGATTTTTACCCAAGTTTTAATTTTAAGTTAAATAATTTTACAACAAATATTTTTCTAAATTTATTTTTTTAACCAAGTTTTAATTTTAAGTTATATAATTTTACTACAAATATTTTTTTAATCAAATGTTTTTAATTTATCAAGAAAAAATTTTAATCAAGAGTTTTAATTTTTAGCTAATTTTTTGTATACCGTATTTTTGTTAAGTAGCCATTTAACATTAAAGTAGGATTTAGGATACCCATATATTTTCTACAAATTTCTTCTACTGTTAGGGAAGTGAGAAAATGACACCATAGAAAGATTTTAGTACCTACAGATTTTACAAATATAATGATTTTGATATAGTCTTATTTTCTATTGCGAGAAAACCACTTTACCCATATATCCCAAAAAACTTAAGTTTTTGTATACGAAATGTATGAATACTCAAAGTATTTATCCGTGAATACGCGTTAGAACCCCTTAGAAAGTCCTCCTACCAAGGCACCCCTCATCCTAGGCAGATACCCCCCCCCCGTACAGGTTTGCCTTAAAACACAAACAAACAAAGTATTTATCTAAACATTTTTTCTTACCAACACATTTTTGATAAATCTTAGGCAGCGATTATACTAGTTTATATTTTCTATAGATCAATTAGAGAAAAAATTACATTTTTAGTAATCCTACAAAACTTTTCTACTGTATATCACAAGTAGAGTAACATGATTTATAGAATTTCAATACGATACGAGTTAGATTGTTTATGTGCAAAACTAATTTCAGTTTTACTATGAAAGCATAATTTTATACATGCATTAATATTTTTATTGATGCACTTAGCATATTTTATAGAAAGGTGAGCATAACTAGCACAAACTTTTAGAGTGGATAATATTATTGTTACAAAGTTGAACTATTGAAGATAAAAATTGAAGACCCGTTTTAGCACAGTTGTATACTGCATGTACATAAAATATCTTTCAACTACTTAGTTAGTTTAAATCGCAAATCATTACTTAAACTAAAAAATACAAGGTGTTTACTTACGTGAAGCCACATCATGTTAAATCTTCTAGTCTCTGGACAAAGTACCAACATCTATACGGCTAGCAAGACCGGAAAATCGAGAAATGATTTAAAATACATTATCCCCAATTCCCGGTCCAACTAGCACATGTTCATTACTTCTTTTTGTCTTCATATGCTGAAATAGGTATATTATTTTGACACTAAAAACAAAACACATTTGAAGATATTAAACGCTTTAAAAGTAATTTTTTTTCTTATAACAATTTACCAGATTCACAATACTATTTTATGTAGGATAAAATTAGTTAGCAAGCGAAAATTTAATCTTAGTTAGAATTTACTGAAATACAAATACCATGCATGCCTTATTTTCTATTAGGAGAAAGCCCTCAAACCCCAGTTTTTGTATACAAACTGCATAAAGTACTTCTACCAATAATGCTATTAATATTAATTACACTGGATTACCAACTTAAAATTTCGCAAAACACCAAAATACAGAAAAACATACATTAACAATAACAAAAAAATCACACTTAAAAGTACAACTATAAGAACCACATAATTATTTTCAATTAAAGCACATTGAAAAAATGTAAGAAAGAGCTAATATGATTGAAGCCTTAAGTATATCAGGCAAATCAAATTAGAATTACGGTATCAACTTATATATAACTAAAATAATAGATAATGTTACACTTACCCTGTACTTGTACACGCGAAATAATAATAATAATAATAATACTTAAATAATTCGCAAATATATCCAGTGCAGAAACATCCACGCGGTAAGGTGCTAGTACAACTGAACTGATAAGAAATGCCTACACGTGATATGCGGAAGTGCGTTCATATCGGGGAAACCGATAACACTGGGCTTGTTTACCGATAAACCCGAGGAGTTAAGGGAATACAAGACAGAATTGGGGACACGTGTTTCATTCTGCGTTCAAAAATGGGGACTTATGGATTAAGATCATGTTAGATTAAAGCCATTTCAATAAACATCTATTCTTTATGTAAACATCGGCATTATATCCTAAATTAAAATATTAAAGTTAAGCTACAACGATGAATATATTTTAGGTAGTTTAGGAAAATAATGAATCATTAAATTAATTTCTGTGAAACAATTAGCAAAGATCATTATACTAAAGCAAATTATTTTTGCTCAGTTTTGATAAATAACAGCAATAAATTATAGGACTTGCAGATGAATGAGTGTTCACGTATAAAATAGGTATTTACTATTGAAAAACAGGATCTAATTTTAACAAATGCATTGGAATTTTGTATAGGACATCTATTGAACACGTATTAAATACATTATGATTATTTTAATATGAAAAATGGGGTTAAGATTCTTTACTTGCGATAAGAGGCACTCAATTTTTTTATATACTTTTACAAACATGCAGACATTCTTTTAATAAATTCATAAACTAAAACAATTTTTACAATAATAAACTAAAATATTTATTTAATAAAGTCATAAACTAAAATTAATAATGAAAACTTGCTAATAAATTAAACTTATTACTCTAAAAGATAGCTAATCACAACATATATCAGAAAAAATATAAGCAATTATAATACCTGAAAAATACCGGACAACACTCTTGTTGCATGCGGACAAAACATCTGTTTGCTCGGCTAAAGAATTCTTAGGCATCCGTTGCAGGAGACCTTACCTACGCCCAACCTACAAACTCTACAAATTTAACGGCAACTGGTTTTCTCTTATCAGGTATCACAGATCAGATAAGAGATAAGGAAGTGACAGGCGCAGAAGACACCTGATAGTGACGTGTGCAAATCTATGATGATTCAATATCCGGTAGGTTTGTTGGCAGGATGTGCTATTTACATTGAGTGGCAACTCTCAGAACAGGCTAAGACAAGTTAGATGATGCAATATCTACAGGGTTGAGGAAGGTAGAGGGCGCTTGGGTAATCGCATGATTTTTTAAAGAACCAGTATAGAGACATTTTAGTTAGATAAAGTGGTCAGGTGTGTGTTGCGAGATTGCCTTCACACTGTGTGCGCCTATACTCAAGACGAGCGTTTTAATTGATTTTTCGCCGAGTTTCAAAAATGTCTTTGCTTGAATCGATCGAAAATAACTTTAACATTGAATACACTCCCGAGTTTCATACTCAAAGTGATGCTGATGTGTTGCTGCAAGAAATAATACAATTGCCTTTAGATGTAAAGCCTCTGCAAAGTATTGAAAAGAAAATTTCCCCCGAGTTTTATACTGAAAGTGATGTTGATGTGCTACAGCAATTGTTTCAATTACCCCTGCAAAGTAGTGAAAAGAAAATTTCCTCGACCCGTAAAGTAATCACTTTTGCTGATGAAGGAATCAATTACAGTTTACCTGGAGCAACAGTCTCTGTTTACTCTTGGATACCCATTTTGCAAAAAATACGTGAAGATCTACAGAAAGTGACAAATTATGAATTTAATATGGTACAAGTGAACTTTGGCTCTAAAAAACAACCTAAAATTGAAGACGGCAACTACGAAGATTTTAATCTAGACCTATCATCAGGTGTATGCATTCTAAGTTTTGGATCTAAACGAACTTTGGATTTTAAACCAGCGAACTGTGAAACCACTACCATTAAATTAGAACATGGTTCAATGTGTAAGATATATCCCCCAACCAACAAACTTTTAACGCATGGTATTCCTTCTGAACCTTATGTGACAGACCCGCACATTAACATTACATTTGCCAAAATGTACATTTATGAGCCTTCCCCGAAAAGGGCAAAGTTGGACGATTGGACGGACGATCTTTACCATAGCTTATATGCTTCTGTAAATAGTACATGGCACTTGGAAAGACTTATCTACGTTTCACTTCACGATGAAAGAACTGACTTGAAGATCCATATTAGACAATTTGTTCAGAATGCCCAATTAGACTATATACCAACCGGTCAGGGAGTCGTGATGAACCCTTCCACATGGATCGAATTTATTGTAAAACTATTAGATTTTAATATAGGTCATAGCAATAGCTCTTTTATTTGTAATAATCAATTATCTGTATTTAATGATGATGGAAAATGCATCTTACAACAAATTTACAAAACCGGAGATTCATTCACGTTAAATCCAATTTCCTTAATACTTTTAAATGATCAAGTAAAAAAACTTTGCGAAATGAGAAATGAAATATTGGAATGCATTTTAAAAACGCTATATACGACGACCCTACCCCATTTAATTTTAAAATTAAAGCCGCAAAAATGTAACCGCGAACCCCATTGTACTTATGATGAGGCTAAACAACAATTAATGGATATAGTACATCAGGAAATTTTTAAAAACATAGGCCGGGTTCAAGATCATCCTTCGCAAAGGATACATGCTTGCTCGAATAGAACACATGTTGATGAGAGAGAGGGTCTTATAAGTAGTAAAGCATGGTTTATGGTCGACATGTCGTATATTGCAAGAGAGATATACGAGAACAAATGTACTTGTCATTATGACGGAGAATTTTTTTCAAACATTTTCATTGAAGACTATATGAAGTATCTTCAAAATGTGCTATTTAATACATTTTTTCAACCGTTTTCAGATTTTGCTAATTCTAAGGATGGTAAAACATGTATAATTATGTGATGTTATTGGTGTATAACTAGTATTGCGATTGTAAAAAATATATTAAAACTATTGTGATTATGTAGAAAAGGCATGCTTGCTTCTACAACAGTAAGATTTTACTGACTTGTGCATGCTTAGTTAAAGAATACTCATTGAAAAGTTATTATTTTCTTAATTGTGTAAATAGTTTGTGTAATTTAAAATATATTTTTGTAAATAAATAAGTTTAAATACGAAAACTTTTCTGTGTTTTCTTTATGTGTATGTGTGTGTTGATTACTTGCAAAATAAAAATCTATAAAATTTTACTGAAGCAAAAAGTGGTAAAGTTAACATACTTGGTCAAGATTTAAGGTTCTCGTGTTGTGTTTTATACTTATCTTTATACACTACAAGGTAAAAAGTTACAAATTTAACAAAATTTATTGAAGCATGTACTGTGGAAACATTAATCTACTACATAGAAATAAAATGTTCTGATTAAAATAATAAACTTAAGTGTAATAGGTAAATTGGGTTACATGAGAATTCACAAAGTATTAATTTTTTTATAAAATGAACTTGGCTAAAAAATTGTAAGTTTCCATAATTTTATAACTTAATCGATTTTACAGGTTTTTCAAAAATAAAGTTAAGTGAGATAAAGAAACTTAGTATTTTTAAATAAAGATTTTTTGAGGTATTCTTTAATGTAAAGATCTTACCACATTTTGCTTGAAGTAACAGAATATTTTAAATCAGACACTATGTTTTTAAAACATCAGAGTATTAACTTAGCATATTTTTATAATTTTTATTAAGTAATGGGCTTGAATATTTTTATAAGAAATATCAACTAAGTGCACATATTACACATTTTACTGATTAAGATGGTTATGCTTACAAATTTTAAATAAATATGCTCTTACTTTTATACATGTTACTTGTTCAAACTAAGTATACTTTTGATTTGTATACGTTTATGAGTTCTCATAAGTTATGAAATTATTTCTCGAAAGGAACTTAGCTATTAGAACTTTGTAAATTTTGTAGAAGTAGTATGCTTAACATGTTTTTGATGAAATGGATTTAAATTTGGTATAGAAATAATCAGTTATTTTAGCATAGACGTATAAACTTATCTTTATGTAAACCATAACTAATTAAAAGTAATATAATTTATGTCTATACAAAGTGAGGGACTTAAACTATTTTTCAGAATTATCAAGTAAAGGATTTTACAAAATACTTAGTAAACTGCATTAATAGATTGTAAGTTGTAATTTTTTTTTCTTTTAGAAGTTTTGCACATTGGTATATTTTATGTTCTGATAAGTCGTTGAATATGTTCTTTAAATAAACTAACAGATCTGTACAGATATGTGAAATTGTCTTTTTAGAAACATTGAATTAATCAACTTAGTACATTTCAGTTACTCTTTCAAGATAACGGACTTAGAATTTTTTTACAAATAGCAAGCTAGTAACTTGCTGAACGTGCTTCTTGCAAATATTTTTAAATACCGTTCTTAAAAATTATCAAAGTTGTAACTACTAAAAAGAAATAAAGAAATTAAAATATAATAAATTAAGTATTTAAAAATATTTGCAAGGAGCACGTTTAGCAAGTTACTAGCTTGCTATTTGTAAAAAAATTCTAAGTCCGTTATCTTGAAAGAGTAACTGAAATGTACTAAGTTGATTAATTCAATGTTTCTAAAAAGACAATTTCACATATCTGTACAGATCTGTTAGTTTATTTAAAGAACATATTCAACGACTTATCAGAACATAAAATATACCAATGTGCAAAACTTCTAAAAGAAAAAAAATTACAACTTACAATCTATTAATGCAGTTTACTAAGTATTTTGTAAAATCCTTTACTTGATAATTCTGAAAAATAGTTTAAGTCCCTCACTTTGTATAGACATAAATTATATTACTTTTAATTAGTTATGGTTTACATAAAGATAAGTTTATACGTCTATGCTAAAATAACTGATTATTTCTATACCAAATTTAAACCCATTTCATCAAAAACATGTTAAGCATACTACTTCTACAAAATTTACAAAGTTCTAATAGCTAAGTTCCTTTCGAGAAATAATTTCATAACTTATGAGAACTCATAAACGCATACAAATCAAAAGTATACTTAGTTTGAACAAGTAACATGTATAAAAGTAAGAGCATATTTATTTAAAATTTGTAAGCATAACCATCTTAATCAGTAAAATGTGTAATATGTGCACTTAGTTGATATTTCTTATAAAAATATTCAAGCCCATTACTTAATAAAAATTATAAAAATATGCTAAGTTAATACTCTGATGTTTTAAAAACATAGTGTCTGATTTAAAATATTCTGTTACTTCAAGTAAAATGTGGTAAGATCTTTACATTAAAGAATACCTCAAAAAATCTTTATTTAAAAATACTAAGTTTCTTAATCTCACTTAACTTTATTTTTGAAAAACCTGTAAAATCGATTAAGTTATAAAATTATGGAAACTTACGATTTTTTAGCCAAGTTCATTTTATAAAAAAATTAATACTTTGTGAATTCTCATGTAACCCAATTTACCTATTACACTTAAGTTTATTATTTTAATCAGAACATTTTATTTCTATGTAGTAGATTAATGTTTCCACAGTACATGCTTCAATAAATTTTGTTAAATTTGTAACTTTTTACCTTGTAGTGTATAAAAGATAAGTATAAAACACAACACGAGAACCTTAAATCTTGACCAAGTATGTTAACTTTACCACTTTTTGCTTCAGTAAAATTTTATAGATTTTTATTTTGCAAGTAATCAACACACACATACACATAAAGAAATCACAGAAAAGTTTTCGTATTTAAACTTATTTATTTACAAAAATATATTTTAAATTACACAGACTATTTACACAATTAAGAAAATAATAACTTTTCAATGAGTATTCTTTAACTAAGCATGCACAAGTCAGTAAAATCTTACTGTTGTAGAAGCAAGCATGCCTTTTCTACATAATCACAATAGTTTTAATATATTTTTTACAATCGCAATACTAGTTATACACCAATAACATCACATAATTATACATGTTTTACCATCCTTAGAATTAGCAAAATCTGAAAACGGTTGAAAAAATGTATTAAATAGCACATTTTGAAGATACTTCATATAGTCTTCAATGAAAATGTTTGAAAAAAATTCTCCGTCATAATGACAAGTACATTTGTTCTCGCATATCTCTCTTGCAATATACGACATGTCGACCATAAACCATGCTTTACTACTTATAAGACCCTCTCTCTCATCAACATGTGTTCTATTCGAGCAAGCATGTATCCTTTGCGAAGGATGATCTTGAACCCGGCCTATGTTTTTAAAAATTTCCTGATGTACTATATCCATTAATTGTTGTTTAGCCTCATCATAAGTACAATGGGGTTCGCGGTTACATTTTTGCGGCTTTAATTTTAAAATTAAATGGGGTAGGGTCGTCGTATATAGCGTTTTTAAAATGCATTCCAATATTTCATTTCTCATTTCGCAAAGTTTTTTTACTTGATCATTTAAAAGTATTAAGGAAATTGGATTTAACGTGAATGAATCTCCGGTTTTGTAAATTTGTTGTAAGATGCATTTTCCATCATCATTAAATACAGATAATTGATTATTACAAATAAAAGAGCTATTGCTATGACCTATATTAAAATCTAATAGTTTTACAATAAATTCGATCCATGTGGAAGGGTTCATCACGACTCCCTGACCGGTTGGTATATAGTCTAATTGGGCATTCTGAACAAATTGTCTAATATGGATCTTCAAGTCAGTTCTTTCATCGTGAAGTGAAACGTAGATAAGTCTTTCCAAGTGCCATGTACTATTTACAGAAGCATATAAGCTATGGTAAAGATCGTCCGTCCAATCGTCCAACTTTGCCCTTTTCGGGGAAGGCTCATAAATGTACATTTTGGCAAATGTAATGTTAATGTGCGGGTCTGTCACATAAGGTTCAGAAGGAATACCATGCGTTAAAAGTTTGTTGGTTGGGGGATATATCTTACACATTGAACCATGTTCTAATTTAATGGTAGTGGTTTCACAGTTCGCTGGTTTAAAATCCAAAGTTCGTTTAGATCCAAAACTTAGAATGCATACACCTGATGATAGGTCTAGATTAAAATCTTCGTAGTTGCCGTCTTCAATTTTAGGTTGTTTTTTAGAGCCAAAGTTCACTTGTACCATATTAAATTCATAATTTGTCACTTTCTGTAGATCTTCACGTATTTTTTGCAAAATGGGTATCCAAGAGTAAACAGAGACTGTTGCTCCAGGTAAACTGTAATTGATTCCTTCATCAGCAAAAGTGATTACTTTACGGGTCGAGGAAATTTTCTTTTCACTACTTTGCAGGGGTAATTGAAACAATTGCTGTAGCACATCAACATCACTCTCAGTATAAAACTCGGGGGAAATTTTCTTTTCAATACTTTGCAGAGGCTTTACATCTAAAGGCAATTGTATTATTTCTTGCAGCAACACATCAGCATCACTTTGAGTATGAAACTCGGGAGTGTATTCAATGTTAAAGTTATTTTCGATCGATTCAAGCAAAGACATTTTTGAAACTCGGCGAAAAATCAATTAAAACGCTCGTCTTGAGTATAGGCGCACACAGTGTGAAGGCAATCTCGCAGCACACACCTGACCACTTTATCTAACTAAAATGTCTCTATACTGGTTCTTTAAAAAATCATGCGATTACCCAAGCGCCCTCTACCTTCCTCAACCCTGTAGATATTGCATCATCTAACTTGTCTTAGCCTGTTCTGAGAGTTGCCACTCAATGTAAATAGCACATCCTGCCAACAAACCTACCGGATATTGAATCATCATAGATTTGCACACGTCACTATCAGGTGTCTTCTGCGCCTGTCACTTCCTTATCTCTTATCTGATCTGTGATACCTGATAAGAGAAAACCAGTTGCCGTTAAATTTGTAGAGTTTGTAGGTTGGGCGTAGGTAAGGTCTCCTGCAACGGATGCCTAAGAATTCTTTAGCCGAGCAAACAGATGTTTTGTCCGCATGCAACAAGAGTGTTGTCCGGTATTTTTCAGGTATTATAATTGCTTATATTTTTTCTGATATATGTTGTGATTAGCTATCTTTTAGAGTAATAAGTTTAATTTATTAGCAAGTTTTCATTATTAATTTTAGTTTATGACTTTATTAAATAAATATTTTAGTTTATTATTGTAAAAATTGTTTTAGTTTATGAATTTATTAAAAGAATGTCTGCATGTTTGTAAAAGTATATAAAAAAATTGAGTGCCTCTTATCGCAAGTAAAGAATCTTAACCCCATTTTTCATATTAGAATAATCATAATGTATTTAATACGTGTTCAATAGATGTCCTATACAAAATTCCAATGCATTTGTTAAAATTAGATCCTGTTTTTCAATAGTAAATACCTATTTTATACGTGAACACTCATTCATCTGCAATGCCTATAATTTATTGCTGTTATTTATCAAAACTGAGCAAAAATAATTTGCTTTAGTATAATGATCTTTGCTAATTGTTTCACAGAAATTAATTTAATGATTCATTATTTTCCTAAACTACGTAAAATATATTCATCGTTGTAGCTTAACTTTAATATTTTAATTTAGGATATAATGCGGATGTTTACATAAAGAATAGATGTTTATTGAAATGGCTTTAATCTAACATGATCTTAATCCATAAGTCCCCATTTTTGAACGCAGAATGAAACACGTGTCCCCAATTCTGTCTTGTATTCCCTTAACTCCTCGGGTTTATCGGTAAACAAGCCCAGTGTTATCGGTTTCCCCGATATGAACGCACTTCCGCATATCACGTGTAGGCATTTCTTATCAGTTCAGTTGTACTAGCACCTTACCGCGTGGATGTTTCTGCACTGGATATATTTGCGAATTATTTAAGTATTATTATTATTATTATTATTTCGCGTGTACAAGTACAGGGTAAGTGTAACATTATCTATTATTTTAGTTACATATAAGTTGATACCGTAATTCTAATTGAAAATAATTATGTGGTTCTTATAGTTTGCACTTTTGATGTGTTGTACTTTTAAGTGTGATTTTTTTTTTTTTTGTTAATGCATGTTTTTCTGTATTTTGGTGTTTTGCATAATTTTAAGTGGGTAATCCAGTGTAATTAATAGCAATAGGCATTATCGGTAGAAGTATTTTAAGCAGTTTGTATACAAAAACTGGGGTTTGAGGGCTTTCCCCTAATAGAAAATAAGGCATGCATGGTATCTGTATTTCAGTAAATTCTAACTAAGATTAAATTTTCGCTTGCTAACTAATTTTATCCTACATAAAATAGTATTGTGAATCTGATAAATTGTTATAAGAAAAAAAATTACTTTTAAAGCGTTTAATATCTTCAAATGTGTTTTGTTTTTAGTGTCAAAATAATATACCATGTTTCAGCATATGAAGACAAAAAGAAGTAATGAACATGTGCTAGTTAGACCGGGAATTAGGGATAATGTGTTTTAAATCATTACTCGATTTTCCGGTCTTGCTAGCCGTATAGATGTTGGTACTTTGTCCAGAGACTAGAAGATTTCGCAAGATGTGGCTTCACGTAAGTAAAAACCTTGTATTTTTTAGTTCAAGTAATGATTTGCGATTAAAACTATCATTTTATCTAAGTATTGAAAGATATTTATGTACATGCAGTATACAACTGTGCTAAAACGGATCTTCAATTTTTATTTCCAATAGTTCAACTTTCTAACAATAGTACTATCTACTCTAAAAGTTTGTGCTAGTTATGCTCACCTTTCTATAAAATATGCTAAGTGCATCAATAAAAGACCTCTAAAAAGGTTGATTCATGTATAAAATTATGCTTTCATAGATCTATAGAATCTATTGAATTGATCTATAGAAAATATAAGCTAGTATAATCGCTGTCTAAAATCTATCAAAAATGTGTTGGTAAGAAAAAATGTTTCGATAAATCCGTGTTTGTAAAAATCTTTCTATGGTGTAATTTTCTCACTTCTCTAACAGTAGATTAAATGTATTGATATTCTACTTTAATGTTAAACGGCTACTTAACAAAAATACGGTATACAAAATTAAAACACTTGATTAATTTTTTTTTCTTGATAAATTAAAAACATTGGATTAAAAAAATATTTGTAGTAAAATTATTTAACTTAAAATTAATTAACTCTTGATTAAAAAAGATATTTGTTGTAAAATTATTTAACTTAAAATTAAAACTCATGGTTAAAAAAAATAAAAATTAATTAACTCTTGATTTAAAAGAAAATTTTTGTTGTAAAATTATTTAACTTAAAATTAAAACTGTTGGTTAAAAAAATAATAATAAAAATAAATTACTCTTGATTAAAAAATATTTGTTGTAAAATTAATTATTAACTTAAAATTAAAGTTCGTAGGCCTCCTGGGGATGTTGTTCATTTCTTTACTCCACATAGTTAATTATTATTTAAAGAAACAAAAAGAACAACGCATCCTCTGTGCTACGCCCTGTCTCCATTCATGCGAGGCTAGCGTGATGGGGAAAGGCACAGTAAAAATTTTTATTTGAAATGAGGCGGTAGACGTTCTACCGAGCGGCTGGTGGGTCCTCCTTTTATAATAATATTTTTTATTTCAGGTTTAATTCGTATAGCTTATTTAAAATTATGTCAAAGTCTCTTATTTTGATACTAAATGTTAAAGTCCCTTATTTTTCATGAGAGAATGCATCGCAATCTGAAAATTTTTTCCAAGTCCTCTTATTTGAGAAATATCTTAATGCCTGAAAAAATTACAAGTCTCCTTATTTCAAAAATATGTCACAATCTGAAAAAAATTACAAGTCCCCTTATTTGAAAAAAAAAAAAGGAAAAAAAAATTCTTATCAATCCTTCGAACATCCAGTCTCAACTTCCACTCCCCACATCCGGTCCGACCACGCCCCCCTCTCTCTCTCAGCCCAGGGAAAGCATCCGTACGGATCCGCAGAATTAACATGGGATCCGCATGAGGTGAACCCCCATTTATCTACTACTGACATATGTTTTCTGAAACTACTGATAGTTTTTAATAACTCTTTACAAGCATAGTTTTTAATAATCCTTTACAAGCATAGTATAATACTGTATGTTTGTTTCATATTCCAGCAAGCATTATTTTAACTGGGTTGGGTTAAGTTTTAAATGAATAATTTCTTAGCTTTTATACGTATACATACTGTAAGTCATTATCTGTCTGTTGGGGTCGTGTTATCAAAATTTCCATCTGAAAATCTAATATTTTGCCTGAGTTACACACTGTCTTTCATTTTAACCATTCTTTCTTATGCCTAAATATTGCACTTGTCTGTAAGAATTTATAAACAACATGTATAGAAGGTTGGTTGGAACTGCAAAAAATAAGTTCATAAATGAAAAGGAAACACCAATATAGCTTCTATGTTGGGTTTTGGGACATTCTTACTACTGCACCTTGATCTGTAATTTCTAATCTTAAATGCCGAATTAGAAAACAAAATAAACTTAGTCAGTATTTGCCAGGGTGTCAATGATTCAAATTAGTGATTTTAACCATGATTTAAATTGATTGATTAAAAAAGAAATATTTTATATAAATCATGGATACACAACCTTTGCCCCATGGGCTATTATTGGCTCATGAAACCTGTTCCATTCACCCATAAACCCAATTGCATGTTGAAAACGTGAATCAATCTATCAATTCAATTTTTGTGAAAATTTAATTATTTCAAATGTTTTTCAATTGTCATAAACCTGATAACACAAAATTTATTTGATATTTGGGTGCTTTCACAATGTTGTGAATATTTGCCATGTCCGCAATAAGTTTGATCTACCCAAACTACACTAAAAATTGAGTTTATTTACAAAACTGTTCACCTAATTCAATTTATGTTTAATTATGATCAATTAAACTTGTGGACATGACATAAATACTCACAATACTGTAGAATCACCCAGTTACCGACTTTGATTGGAAAAAAAATCTAGCATGTGGAAAAAATGAAATTTATAAAAGTACTTTATAAATTTCATACTATATAATTTGTAATATCTTATTTTTTGTATAAGTTAAACTTCAAAGTTTTTTCATTAACAGTGACAAAAGTACTTCTGTTTTCAAACCTCGAAAGTTTCCACTTTTGATTGTTCTTTCTTAGGGATTAAGCTACGGTCGCTTTTTTTGAACTGCGAAAGAGAGTCTGAAATACGAAAAAAATAGAAGCCATTTTCGCTAAAATGCACATGGGTTTTATAGCTTCGTTAAAACTGACATTCGAAACAAATTACGTTATGCCATATTAGCAACACCTCAACATAAAAACTGAAGGCCTGGAAATGAAAAATTTTAACTTTGGCAAAGCTTTTAAGACGTAGACTAATTTAAGATGAAAAAAGAAGAAAAATTCTAAGTTCTCTACACACATAAATGTTTTGAAAAATAAATTTGATGTTTCTCAACCATGTATTTATCCATAGTGCTCTTTTTCATTAATATTTTTTTCACCTGCCTAGAAAATATGGTTTCGATTTATTTTTAGAAGTAAAATGCTATTTAACATTTTGCAGACTTCTATTTTTCCTTCATTTTCGTTTCGGTTTTTTTTTTTTTTTTTTTTTTTTTTTTGTTTTTTTTTTTTTTTTTTTTTTTTTTTTTTTTGGCTAAAGGAATTTTCTAGCGCAAACCCTGTTCTTTCTTTCTCAACATCATTTGTTTAGTGTATTATAATTTTTTGAAATGAAAATTTGTACATAGATATAAAAAATACTTTCATTTTATTGCTGCATTAATTTTGAACTCAACAGGAAAATGAAAATATCATTCTTTCTATATATGTTATACTGTAATTTACACCAATTACTATGTAATCAACATCTGCTGAACTTGTTACTCTATTATTTTTTTTTTTTTTTTGCACATATTAAAAATTTCTTATAAACATGTATGGAAATTAAGATTGTTTTAAAATTTGTAACTCTGGGATTGAAAAGTTGTCTATCCCTATGTTAATTTTTTCATGAAAGTTGAGAAACTTTATTATAGTAAATACTTAAAAAAAATTTCGATATATTTAATTTTTAAATTTTTTTATTAGGGATTGGCTGATTTGAAAATACTAAGTTTTGCCTGAACAAAAACTTAGAAACAGCCTTAAGTATGTCAGTGCCTGAAAATAATGAAACAGATTTTGATAAATATGAATGCAAGGACCGTAATACAGAATTCCAGAATTTTCATGGCAACTCTGATTTTCATCTCCAAGATTTTCATAGCAATAAAACCATAGAAGAAGAAAAAAGATCAAGAAAGTGTTCAGCTGAAGGTAAAAATTCAGACTTTCCATGTACTTTGTGTGGAAAGATATTTAAAAGCAAAGTTCGTCTCCAGATACATTACCATGCTCATACAGGTCGCTATAAATGTATTATTTGTAATAGGGGATTCGGTGAAAAGGGCAATTTAAAAAGGCATTTAAGAATCCACACTGGTGAAAAACCTTTTCAGTGTGCAACCTGCAGTAAAAGTTTTACACGAAACGAACGTTTGAAAGATCATGAGTTAACTCATACTAATGAGAAAAAATATCAGTGCAATGAGTGCGGAAAATATTTCTTAACCAAAAATTATCTTCGAATTCATATGAAAATCCACTCTAAGAAATCGCCTCGTAAGTGTACTGAGAGAGGATGTGTTGAATGTTTTGATCGTAGAAGTACCCTTGAAAAGCATTCGATCCTACATAGAGATGAAAAACGACATGTTTGTCCCATTTGCAAAACACGTTTTGCCAGCAAACTTATTCTTGAAAATCACGTTATGTTACATACAGGTGAAAAACCATATGTTTGCAAGAAAAGTTTTGATCGAAACGATTATCTCAAAACTCACAGTGATACTGCTCATACCAAAGGCAGCGATTCTAGAAAGCTAGATCCTAAACACCCTTACTATCTTGCTAGTGATGTAGTACGCCAAAGTGTACTTGTTGCATCAGAAAGCGATCTAATAAACCAAGAAAATATGTTACTCAATCCAATGAATCGGTGTGCTGCAGCTAAAAATCAGAGTGATGATTCTGAGTTTCTAACTCCATGTAGAAAAGAGCATGAAAAAATACCCAATAATGCAGTTTCTACTAATGTAAAAGAAAAAGAAAAATTTGAAAATGATGCAGTATTTGATAAAATAAATCAATCTGCAGCTGCTGGAAATCCGAATGATGATCCAGAGTTTCCCAGTCAGTGTTGAGTGAAATTTAATGAGAGTGAAAAAACACTCTATAACATAGCTTCTCCAAATGTAATAGAAAAGAAAAATTTAGAAAATGATGACAATAGTGAGTCTTTTCAGTCCACGCTCTCTGTAACACCTCACTAAAAATCAACATCTATTGTATAGTAACTTCTCATTGCCTCAGGGTAATAATTCATTTTTTGATTTGATATTGGAAATTGATCACCATAAAAGTTAGATTTTTAAAAAATTCAGCATGTAATTCCTTAAAAGAATTGTGCAGGATATTATTGTTTTGTTTTATGACAATTGCCATCCTTTAGTATGAAATAATCTTATTTAAGTAAAATAAAAAATTGTCATCGTTTTAATGTGACAAAACTTATCTAACATTTATTTAATATGCATTTACTGCAAAAGCATGTTTAACAGTTGCTAAAATATTTAATGTGTAATTGATTTCTAATGTGGTTTATGAAAGTATGAGAAGGACATGTTTAGATGGAGAATATGTTTAAAACATTGTGTTTAAATTAAATGTTTCTGATAATTATGGAATAATTAAAAAAGTTTAAAAATCTGATTTGTACTTTTGTGTGTGTTGCCAGTTACTTTCTTTTATTTGAAATGATGAAGTAAACATGTTAACTTTTTAAAGAATCACGGATTTTCAGCACACTGTACAGTCATCTTTCATGGGGAGGGATGATCAAAAAGAGAATGTATGTTCTAAATGACATCCAATCGTTGACGCAAACTCAAAGATAAACGTTTTGGTTAAATTAAGCCCTTACATTACTGTCTGCAAATTTTGAGTCATATATTAATTCTACCGGAAAATTCTGTCTGTTTTTCTTATGTCGATATTTTGCCAAAACTACTGAAGTTGATAATGCAAAATTTGACACGTGTGCGAGTTTTTTTTTTTTTTTTCCGCAAGTGCTAGAAGATTGGAGAGCATTTCCCAAAATTCATCATATCTTATGGGGCAAAATATTTTTTTCACATATTTAGGGGTCGAAAATCGGGTCTATTTTGGGGTCCCTTCACAAAACTGCAATCGATTAAAACGGCCCTTTACAAAAATACAATCGATTAAAACGGCCTTCTTTGGCATTTCATCCTATATTTTAATCTGTTTTATTAATTATTTTAACAAAAAAGTGACTTTTATTAAAAAAATGAAAATTCACAAAAATAAGTATTGAAAATTCACAAAATTAAATATTGAAATTCACAAAAATGGGACCCTGAGAAAAAAATCCTCGATCGACCCCTGATGGCTTGTGCGATCTCAAAGAAGCAAAGAGGTATCTATAAAATTCCTCCTCTACAAAACACAACACTTAGAAATGCCTAAAAATCAATTTCAAAACATTTTAAATGTAATCCTCCAAGGAGAGTAGACGTAAAAAAAAGGGGTGGGTGGCCATTTTTTTTTTAAGAAATAAGATCATTATCTTTAAAATTCGCACTTTTAAATTTAAAATAATATAATTCTTATAATTAAGCACAGTTTGTTTATAATTCAGTATTTGTTGAAAATTTATTTGGTTGAATTTTACGTAAAAAAAGGACATTACTTTCCGGTACACTTATTACTGTCAGTGTCGTAACTTGGGTTTACGAGGCCATGGGGCGAGAATGAATCTGGGGCCATTTTAATCTTATATTTGGTAAAAATGAAAATAAGTCAGCACGTACATACATCTGTATGTACGCAAAGACAGAATGAAACACTTTTAATAATAGATATGAAATAATGTAAATGTATATACAATACAAAAGAATCAAATCAAATCAGACCTCCATTTTAAATAAATAAATTTTCCATTTCTTAAAAATTCACTTTAAGATGTCACTAAATAGAAGTGAGGGGCGTGCCTCTAAGATATAGCAGAAAAGGCGTGTGCCATGAGTGACACTTGAAAAGGGGTGCAGATTTCTAATGCTAGATTCACGCAATAAGAAAAGCGTTTAACAAGTGCGATCTCATCGATGCAAGGACGTGACGACAGCTATTCTCCTTTCTGTATCCATCGTCGCCTCCCGTATGGGTACTTGACGATGCCTACGATGTAGACCAACGCAAACGCTTGCTCGACACAAGAGCATTGAAACAGCTAGGTCTGGAAGCAACGATGAGAACAGAAGAGAGAATCGCCACAATCGCTTCCTTGTAACGATGGGAGCGAACAGGTTAAAGTCAACAAGACACTATTTATTGTGGCTTAAATTTGTGATGGCTTTTCATTTGCTTAATCAATGACCACAACACAAACCATGGAGCAAAGAATGGTTATACAAACGAAGAGATGGGTGTAGTTCTTACTAAGAAAAAAAGTGCAGTTTTGTTGCCTGCCATAGGCTCTGCTTTACCTGGGTATGCCATTGGGAGAAATAAGAATTATAATGATTAAGTACTTTTACTAAAATCTACTGAAGAAAACAAACAGAAAACACTAGTAATATTCTGTTAGTCTGAAAATTATTTTTTAATGTAATTTAAACTACTAAAAATTACAGCAGCAGCACCAAAAGCTTATATATTCGACCTAAATTTCCATAAAAATACCTTTAAGAGTATTGATTATATTTACAAATATACAATAGAAGTAATGCACTATACTACATTTGAGTGTAGACACACACAAGCATACAAAAAAAAAAAGTTTTGAAAAAGAATCCTCATGCGTATTGGATTTGCGTATTGTAATTTCTCTTGAGTTTGTTAAAAGGGTGGACAGTTTTACAGCTTTACCTTGAAAGGCGTTAAACAGATTTTCTATCAATCTATCTTATATGTGATAAATGCCAATCTTTAGTCATGTGGAAGACATGACGATAAGGAGGATAAAGAAGGATAAAGAGAATTAAAAAGAAAAATAAGCTATTGAAATATAATGTAATGAAAATTCTCTCAATTCGGACACGAGTTGGAAGATTTAAAAGATGTTAGCTATAATTTATACCGAATCACAATCACAATACTTAAAGTGTGGGTTTTATGTAGTGGCGTACAGCATAGGTGCCCATAAGATAAGAATAATTTTAGTGAGGGATCTTGAATTTTTGTGGGAAAGGACACATCTCAGGCTTTGAAATATTTTATAACGGAAACAATACAAAACTACAAAAGAATTCAGAATGCAGTAAAAATGCTCATATAGCAATCCCCACAATGCGGAATGAATTATTTTTAAAATGACATGAAGTAGTTTCCAATCCCTATTCTTCTACTCATTCTTAATAATTTGAGAATTAAAAACCATTATTTTTTGACATGTTATACAAAGAACGGGCAAAAGTGCATACTTTCTATAAATAAGTCACTGACTAGAAGTAGAAGAGTTCCAAAAAAGTTTTTTTTCCTCACGCTTCGTCCCTTTTCTCATGGAACTTTATGGTCTCCCTATCTTATATAATTACAAAATTACATTACTTGATAAAAATTTCATGAATCAGGCAACACCATGGACGAGTGGATAGAACACTCAACATACAGCATGGTAAAACACTCAACATACAACATGGTAAGATGGCTAAAGTGTGAAGGTCCAGTGTTCTGTCCTGCCGTGCTGCTGTCGATCTAAGGTTTGAAGTTTTCCACAGAGGTATCGTGAATACGCGTTAGAGGCAGAGTTGGACAGTATCGCTAATACATGTATCAGGTTGTAACGAAAGTTTTCCGCCAGATTTGCTTGAGTCAGCTCATGCGGTACCCAACTATTGACCTTATATGTCAAGTTTTTATGCTTAGTGCGACTAATGAACATGGCACTAAAGTCTAACTCTTTTAGCTAGCTCTCGAGTGGATGAATATTTTATCTTCTTTCACAAATTGTCGTAGGCGGGACTAATCAGCATCAATAGGCCGGCCAAAGCGCTCTGCTTCTTTAATATCCTGGTCCTCGTTTTTGAACTTTCGGTACCAAATCTTCACAGTGTCATGATTCAACAGTAGTACCTTAAGCAGTATACATGATTCAGTGTCATTCTGTAGCTGACTTTTTGCGACAGAACTGAGAGTAAATGATGGATCAATCTGGTAGCGTGGTAGTTCCATTTCAGACACCTTATACTTAATCATAACGATATTGTTTTACAGATTTCACAACACAGTTCTCTAAAACAAGTCTTTTCTTTCAAATAACAAAAATCGTTTTATAAAATATTGGCAAAGACACCAACGCGAACTGCTTGTGCAGGCAATACTTGGAGTGGCGGAAAACTTTCGTTACAACCTAATATTTTCAAAATACATTTGTAACTAGTATTTTGTATTTTCACTCGCAAAAAACAAAATATTTTGGGAATGTATTTTAAAATACATTTTCATTGTATTTTGCATTTTCAAAATACAAAAAATACATTTTGTATTCTTGCATTAAATTAATCGTAACAATACAGATTGCTCAGATAGCATGTGCAAATTAAAATCATAAAATTACTGTTATTTACTTTTCCCCTCTCTTGATGTAATTTATGAGCTGTACCGGAATTACACGTAGTTTTGTCACTGAAGAAGTGTTAGGATCTCTTGTAATCTTTAAATTTAACTGAACAGGAAATGGAAAGAAAAGCCTTTCATAAACAGAAACAGTATATTTGGTGTAGGAATGTTTCTTGTAGATTCCCTCTGTATATAAAACCAAAGGTAGTAAAAACATTTTTGGGTGGTATTTATTAGATTCTTTAAGAGAATTTTTTAAATGTGTTGCTAAGTTCTAGAAAAATAAGGCTGCCATTATTTCTGCAGTAGTATAATGGTTTTTTGGTTATTGTGGTTAAGAGACAAAGCTACACGAAGGCTGTCAGCCTTAGGGGGTGATGCCTTAAGTGGAGGACTTTTTAAGGGGTTTTAAGGAGCATTCTGTTACATATGGAGTAAAACACCCCAAATTCCAGACCATTAGAGCGACATCTTCCCGTAATAGGATGGGGGGAATCATTTTTACATTCTAGATGATTTTGAAACATTTTGTGCAATTCTTAATTTAAAATGTTTCCAAATTTTGTCTGTAGATGGAAATGAAAAAGTTAAGGAGCAGTGTCAGTTATGGAAGCTGAAAACTCAGATAATATGCAAAATATTTAAATTTACGATAAATTCAGAAAATCACTGAAAGACAAAGCTTCAATTTTTTTTAGGCTGTGATTTAGCTGAGTATTTATATTCAAACGTTCAACTGAAATCAATAAATAATAAATATTACGTTCACTGAAGATCAGAAACAAACTTATTACGACAGAACTATGAAAGTTTTAAATCTGTTTCCTCAGAAACCATACTGTGAACTGACACAAATTTCAAATTTGAAAAGTTATTTAATTTCTTTGAAAAAATTATTAAACTTGGCATTTTTTGAGAGAAGTCCGCTTTTTTGGTTAACTTTCACCCCAGATAAGAAATAAACTTATAATGTTAGAACTACGAAATTTTTCAGAATATTTCCACGGAAACTAAACTATACTGTGGATTGCTGCAAATTTCAAAAACTATTCAATTTTCATAAAAAGAAAAAATATTGTTCTTAAACGCAAATTCAAAATTGGCAGACTAAAAAATTAACGTAACTTTAAAATAAAATTAGAGTAGAAGAGCTATTGAAATATTTATAATGTTTCTTCTAAAACTACTTTAAGATGTTTTCGTACTCCGGTTTCGGGTTCAACTCCCGGTGGCCCGGGTTCGATACCCGACTGGGCGTGGTTGTCATTGTGTCCGTCCCTTCATAGGGAGCGACGTTGGTCCACCTACTAGGTGCCCCCATAATAAAGTGACCAACAATTCCGGCCTGTTGTGGCCAAAGCCTTCACGGCAGAGGCCGGCCATTAGGGAAAAAAAAAAAACTGGGTTCCATCGCGCAGCTGTCGATTTAACAGTCTGGAGTTTTGGTAAGTTTTCTCCAGATGTAACGTGAATGCGCGTTAGGACCACTTAGAAAGTACTCCTACCAAGGCACCCCCCATTACTGGTAGATTTCCCTAGCGTAGCATTGCCGTTTGCCATAATCACACAAACAAACAAAAGCGGGTGTATGTGATAAAGAGCCAATTGTAGTTTACAAAATACACAGGTAATTTGGTTTCACTTTCAAGCGAATCACTCAAATTGTTTTTTATCAAATATTTAATATCATCCAATATATATATATATATATATATATATATATGTGTGTGTGTGTGTGTGTGTGTGTGTGTGTGTGTGTGTGTGTGTGTGTGTGTATACATACAACCAATATAATAAATGTATTCTGGGCCCTCGACAATATGGGTGATGCTGGGCTCAAGCCCCCATAGAAAAAAAATTAAGTGGGTGCGGAACATCAACTAAATTTTAAGGAGCATATTTAGTTACTGACTAGAAAAAAAATATTGGAAATTCAGAAAAAATCAGAATTTTCTTCCCCAAAAATTATTTATGAAGTCACATGATTATATTCCATTACTGTTGTCACAGTAAAACTTGACATAAAATCAACATGAAACTTGAAATAAAATAATTCATACAGAGAGGACAGAATACTGAATCTTGAAAAAAAAATAATTTAACCCTTATCTAAAATAAGAAATTCATTCCGTCTTGGTTTTTTATCCTAATGAGTGCCTGGAGCCTAAGTAATTGAGCAAAGGGTTTCTTGGCACTCTTTTGAAATTTGAATTCTAAAAATGTTTTTCAATGGATGCTTACAACATGCATGGTTAAAAACTTATAATTGATTAATGGATGAAGTTTATAAGATGATACACAGGTATATGTTGTAATATAGAATAACTTATTCAAATGGTAAAAATACTTTATCGCTTATAAAAAGTTTTTGTTTCATTTGTGTCCATAAAAAGTAGAGCTACCAGAGTAAATATACTCAGCGATTTTGTTTTTAAAAAAAATGTCTAATCGTATTCTCCTATCAGTAAAAGATGTTCTTTCTAGAACTACAATACCACCAAAAAATTTATAAAGTCGGAACTTCAAGTTTAATTTACAACCCAGCTTAATAGAGATGGTATTTTTTTTCCAGCCGTAGTATACAATAATGCACCCTATTGTTTTCTTAGAGATTAAATTAAATGCAAGGGAAATAAAGTAATAATGTAAGCAAAATTTACTTATTGCTGCAGAATCAAAGCAAGCACTACTTATCTATTAGGGTTTTAACTATTAGCTTGTAACATTACAAGAGAAACAAACTTTTAAAAACAATGTGTTATTACACAATTTTTTTAAAAATACACAGCCCAAATTACTATAAAAACTGCGATTAGTGTAAGAAATAGTAAAGAATGAAATATTTACATACCTTTTTTTTTTTATCTGGCGTTCTGTGGGATTTCATCGAGATCGTAGCGATCGTAGACAGCTAGCCATTATGGACACACCGCAACCGCAGTTTCAACAAAAACCACTAGAGAGCGTCCTAGTAAACCCATCTATAAAATTTCTAGATTTCTGCTCTGTAAACTAGTACTTGTATCCCGATGAAAATGTCTGTAAATCGATACCTAAGCTATAGGCTAGACAAACAATCCAGAATTCTTGTATTCCAGAATTCGAACAATAATTTCTCGTTACACAAACTAGACATTCTGATGTGATTAGCTACCATACTACGGACTAGAAATTCTTGAAGATTTCGTCTATACCACTGGTATGTATCACCTAGACGTATCACTCTACTATCTAGTCTTCTAGTTTGGGACACAGAAAACAGCCACCTATTCGTTCTAGATGAGAAGAGTATTTTTTTTCCCGTGCATAATGGTCGGAACCGTGTTTGGCGGCATGGTGGAGAACTCATGTTCCTACGGAACATCCATCCAATCTGCATCGTCATGCTGTCATATCACCTGGCGTGATGGTATTAGGTGCCATTGGATACACGTCTCAGTCACCTCTTGTTCACATTGACGGCCTTTGAACAGTACCCATTACATTTCTAGTGTGTTGAGGCGCGTGGTTCAGCCCTAGGAATGGGCGCGAGACGAGAATCGGGGCTGTCTCGTCTCGTCTCGCAGTGGTAAACCTCTGTCTCGTCTCGTCTCGCAAACACTTTGTCTCGTCTCGCGTCTCGCAGAGAAATTGCTTGTCTCGTCTCGCGCGAGACGCGAGACGTCTCGCGAGTCTCGCAAAATTAAGGACTGCGATTTTATTACCATATTTTTACTAGTTTATTAATACTATTTTATTGGAAATTAATATAAATAATAACAATTATTTACATATAGCCACATTAGTACATATATTAGTAACCGTCAGGGGCATAGCGAAGGGGGGGATAGGGGTCACCCCCCCATGAGGAATTTTTTGCAATACAAAATGTATATTCTTCACTCCCTTATCACACACACACGTATACATATATATGTGGGTTGCAGTAGTGTTACGACTACTGCATCCCCCCCCTAATGAAAAATTTCTAGCTACGCCACTGGTAACCATATTAGTACGTGTGGGAATTTGAAGTAAAATAAATTCAAATTTAATCTGTATATATAATGTCACACCGAAAATATAGTATTTATTTTTATTTATTTATTCCAGAAACTGCGTAATTATACGTATGGTGGATAGGAGTTTCATTTGCTTTTGAAATTATAGTAGAGCACCATTTATAGGTTTTTCAAGGGACCGAACTGAAACGACGTATAAATCAAACATGAAATATTAATAAAAAACTTTGATTATTACCGGTTCAACATTACTAATTCAAAGTTATGTAATTGTAAATTATTCATATTAGTTTTTACGATAGAAACAATTGCTAGATTTTTATAAAATCTCAAATGTGAAACAAATTGTATCTTTATTGTACTATATCTTAAATACTGCATATACTTAGTATTTACAGTGAATAACAATTATGAGTGAATAACAATTATGATTTGTTGTTACAGAACTTGAATTTAATAAATCATTTAGTCACCTGATGTGATGTCTATGCTTATTAATTAAAGCATTACAGACTGTTAATGAAGTTAATGAGATGCTTTTTCCTTCGTGTTCTGACAAGCAAAGTATATTCTAAACTCTTCAATATTGTCAACTGCGCCTTTAAAAGAAGGTTGCTAAAGGTTCAACCCTCCATACATGCTTTATTTGACCTATATAACAAAAGTGTCTGTCTAAACAGGAAAATAACTGCTGAGACAGAAAAGTGTTGACGTTTAAAACGACGTATAACCGATATCGGCGTCATATAAACGAAACATTTTTGCTAAAATAAATAGGAATGAATCGGGACTTCATGAAAGCGACGTATAAATGTTGTTCCTAATGCACTCTAGCAACCGTGGAGCGGTACCAGATCCCCATATAGATAGGCGATGAGCGGAAGGGGTGACTTCCATTTTAATGAGCCTAAGTGGGAGGAAATCCAACTTTAGCTGGCGTCCCCTCATTTTGAACCCATTCCAGAGGAGGGACCAATCCCCTGAAATAGGCACCCCCAGGGGTATCGTTTAACAACTTGGAGGACATTGGAGCCACGACGGATTTTACGTACACTCGCTCCCATGAGCGTACACGGACCCACAGCAGCCGAGTCAAGAGGGAGTTGATCCTCCCTTGCACTGGCCAAGCCGGATGCTGCTTCACTTGCCGTGTTCTTGTTCTTATGGGAACAGAGTTTAGCGCCCAGACCACTGCGGGACACGTATAAATGTAAAAATCGTATAAACGAGAAGCGTGTAAACGGTGCTTTACTGTATATAAAGCTTTGAATTTTGTTAGAAATTCTGCACAACTTAGGACAGTTGCGCAAATAAAATTTTGATTAAATTAAATAGCCCCAATACAGTGTATTCAGAAATCTTTCAAGGGGGGGGGGCGGGAGAGGGATAAGTATAGTGAAGCATACGTATAGGCTTGTCATAGAACACACACGAACACAAAATTTGCTCTTTTTTATGCATAAATTGTGGACCTTCTGTTGAAAATAATAAAATAATGAAATAATTGAATTACTTAATTATTAATTGAATAAATTGATCGTTTAATTTGTTTGGATTCTTAGGAAAAGGACCAGAACTAGTCATTCAGCAATAAACTGAAGCAGTTTGGACAATCTTAAGTACCATCTCTCACCTACCAAACAACCCCAAAACAGAATATATGACCCACACATGTAACATGCACGTTCGCCATAATTACTCTAACCTTCAGTCTTATTCCTAATACAATATCGCTTATGATTACTGGTTTTCTTTTTCTAAGTGTAAGGGTTTATTCTGATTCATGGTAATTTATTTTGCTAGTTCTTCGGTTTTAAATAATAATTATTAGAATAATGAATGATTTATAATTATAAATTTACATATATATTTTTAATTTTGTAAATATTCAATATAAACATTACTCATGTACTTAAAAGAATCAAATATATACATAGTATATATTTTCCATAATTAAATTAGTCAATCAGAAATAACTTCTTAAAAAAAAAAAAAGAAAAGAAAAGAAAGAAAGAAAACTCTTTAAATCAAATGTTAGTGGAATATGTAATGTTTTTAAACAAATTTTCATTTCTAAATGATATAAAAAAGAAACCGATTTTAAGGGAACATTTTAAAGGAAACTGGTTTAAAAATATTTAAAATCATTCTAATGTCAAATATTGGTTATAAATAACTGATTAAAATTAATAGTTTTGCTCTAATAGTTTTAATAATAATACTTTTACTCTTATTGACATTGTATAGCGTATTGCCCCTCACCAACTTTGATTAAACATACCTCTAAGCGTTTTTATGAAAAAGGCTGAAACTTTGTGCATCGCCTCATTAATGTATGGGGACGCATTTTACCTTTTTGGGAATTTTTGTAAGAGGGCTGTATATAAAGTAAAATTTAGTATGTATTTACATTTAATGATCTGAAAATTTTATTCGATACCATAAAGTAACTCTGTTGTTTATTCTATCTGGGGGGCACGTGCCCCCCTTTTTAACCCCCGACACTACGTCTATGGTTCATATGTATTTTACGCTTAAAACAATACTTAACCTAGTAACAATAGCTTCGTAAGGAAGGCTTATCATTGTTTCCAGACCAACAGAATTGTGGAGGGGCACATGAAAGATTTGAGGGGGGCACCTATTGAATTTAAGAGCAGAAAAGGGAAGTATCTTTTAAATTTTAAAACAAATGTTTGTTTAAAAGATTTTGAGATGAAGTTAGGGCAAGGGGGGGGGGGATACGTGCCCTCACCCTGCGTCCTTCCCAACGCAAAACCTGTGGCTCATATGTATTATACGCTTAGAAAAACCTAATAACAATAGCTTCCTGAGGAAGGCTTATCACTGTGTTGCGTCCTGACCTACTGAAATTTTGGAGGGGTACAGGAAAGCATTGAGGGAGGGGGGGGTGCACATATCGAATATAACAGCAGAAAAAAAAAAAAGTTTTTCAAATTTTTAAACAAATGTTCTTTTGACAAATTTTTTGAGACGAAGTTTAGGGGAGGCACGGTGGAAGGGGAACGTGATCCCTTGTGCCCCCCTCCCGACGCTTTTGCTATGGTTCATATGTTATATGCTTAGGAAAGCCTAATAACAATAGCTTTTCTAAGAGGTTTATCACTCCCAGACCTACTGAACTGTAAGTTAACCCCTTTACCCCAAAACAAAAGAAATTTGGACATAAGATCCAATTACCTTTCTCATGTATATTACAAAACAAAGAATGTTTATGTCCAACATTTAGTAAAAATTATGGGCGCGTTTACCGTTCGCGTTTTTTCCGCACACCATTTCTGATATACAAGTGTTCAGAAAACGACAAAAATGTCCAATTTTTTTCACGATGTCACATTTCCATATTACGATCATTTCTAAAATTTTTGTAGTCGCAATTGATCCCACAAGACGCATCGCTTTGTACCCAGTTCTGAAAATGCCCCCCCCCCACGGTCCCCGTCACTTCTTCTTCATCTTTGTTGAGTGTTGGGTGCGTGCTTCCGCCTGGAAGGAACAGCAAAACAAAGTTATATAAACCAAACAAGAAACAGGGGGAGGGGGGGGCTATCCCTAAGGGAAAGAATCTGTCGCACCCCTTGAAAAATTTTGGGAACGTGGAGCAACTAATTTGGATATCTTTGACCTTCAAACTGGACACCCGAATTCCAAGAAGAGGGAATCTTTTTCTGAAGGACATCCGCTTTTTCTGTTCGCGAAAATATTTTGTACAAGAGGAAGAATCGCTCTCCTATCTTCCCAGAGATCGGCAATGGTAAACCTAAAGTTTATTGCTTTTCTCCCCCTCATCCCCCGTTGTTTAGAGAGGGGGAGTACAGTTTCACTTAGAGGACGCTCCCTCATGCTCTCCCCTCCGTTGGAAATAAAAATAATTACTGCTTGCTCTGCAATGCTCTTTGAAAGCAACTACAGAAGCAAAATACATAAAAAAATGTATTTTCGATGCAAAATACAAATTACATTTATTCAAACACAAAAAATTACAAAATACAAAATGCTTTCTAAATTGAAAAAATACAAAATACATTTATTTTCTTAATACATACAAAATACGAAATACGTCTAAAACTTCAATTAAGTAAAATTTTCTACAGAAACTTCTAGTTTATTTTATTCCAGTGTATTTTAAGATGAACAAACAAATGTAATAGCTTTAGAACCCCTTAGAAAGTTCTCCTACCTAGGCACCTTCCCATCCTTGGCAGATTGTCCTAGTATAGCGTTGCCATAATCACGCAAACACAAGATACATTCATATATTACTACAAGATTGTGATGGAGGAGTGGAAAAATATCAGCCTTGACGTTTTAAGAAAAGGACTTTCATCTTTGAAATCAAGATGTAATATGATGGTTCAAAGAAAGGGCTATCAGACTGAACACATTAGAAAATAAAATTCTTATATTTATTTCTATATATATCTTTGCAAAATCGTTACAAAAATGTGTGAACACCCTCTGTAGGGTACTTGCGGGAAACCCCGAAAAAAAAATTGTTGTGGAATATTACTTAAATGAAATTAATTTACATTTCACAAATCACCCGTGCATGAAGATTTTCATAACATTAAACTTTTAAACGCCTGTGTCACATTGCTGAAGAGTTCTTTAGGGGAATTGCAAAAAATATTTAACATGAATTTAAGAAAATGCTTTTAAAAAGAATTTAACAGGTTTTTTTTTTTTTAATTTTAGTTTTACAATGTTCTATATACGGTTAATAGGTCAAATATTTCAGGCTCTACAAATACTCAAGAGAACACATTAAATTACGATATATGTTTCCGAAAAAAAAAAATCTAATTTTCTCTTTTCTCTGACCAAAAGTTTAAATTTTAGAATGTCTAAAACTTTAGAGGATTTTTCGAACTACTTATTAGTTATTAGCATCAGATATTATTAAATTTATACATTTATGCATAACTTGCAACTATCTTTATAAAATAGGAAAATAAATGTCAATTTATGAAACTAAACTCTTCGAATAATTTGTTGGATTCAGTTAAAATATTCAGATAATTTACTTTGATTTTCAGGTAGAAATTAAACCTTCATAATGTGGGAAAGATTATTTTAGTACGTGTTTTGATACTATCTGTGCAGTTTCTAGGACAACTCTAAAATGGAAGCGCCATGTCACGTGCTCCGAATACCCAGCCTAAAATAAGATCCTGCGTCCACAACTAAAACGAATAAGTAAATTTTGAGGTAAATATATGTAAATAGTTAACGCAATTTTCTTCCTTCAAATTTCCCTTCTTTTCTTTTTTTCCTTCCTTCCTGAGACAGTGAGCGCACGCATTTTAAATTAAAATTAGCGAATTTTAAAATCCTGAAGGAATAAAATATTAATTTTTTTTTTTCAAAACAAGCGATAGTAAGTGCGATGCTTCTAGCGTTTTAAAATATTTTTCTAAAGACAAGTTTTAATTATTGCTGCTGATAAAGGAACTCTTATTATACCCTTGCTAGACATCTCTGAATGACACTGGCTGGAGTAATTTATGGGCTGCTATCTTCCCGCTTTTGCCATCCCCACTTTAGAACAGGGGCCATCCTCGTGATATTTTCCGTGAGTCTAGATCTGCAGGGTCACTCACTGATCGTTCTTGAAAAGGGGGTGAAATTGTTGGCGATCTCTTGGCGTGCCGATGTGTGGGAAGTAACCGTTTGCCCTAGCCTAGCAACACACCAATGTTACATGCCAATTTACGCCAATGTAAAAATATGATTACAGCTTGTTAGTTGTTTTTACTTTATTATTATAAATATTTGGATAACAAATTATTTTCTTCTTTTTCTCAATTTTTACAAGACCTCTCTTCAAAATCAAGAACTTATTTCGTATTTTCATTTGTTTTGTATCGTGTGTTTAAGAAACATACAAACATAAGTTATTAAAAATAATTTTTAAACTAATCCCTCCTAAAAAGTACTTGAGTGCGAGCCAAATATTCTATTTTACTAGTTTTATATTGGCGGGGCAATATAAAACATGAAACTTACCCCTGTTTACTATGTTTGAATCTAGATTGTTATCAACCATTATTAAATAAAAGCAGGTTTTATTTTCTTTCTCCGTTGATTTTGTGTGTGTGTGTGTGTGTGTTATTGATTTAAGTCGAAATACTAGAACTTTTAGAAGATGTTGATATTTTGCTGGGCTTCAGTGCGCCCCCACCTGCGTTAGCTTTTTCCATCTTGAGTATAACGATGAGCGGTGTGGTGTTTCTAGCGCTCGTTTGCAACCATAAGATTTCCCACCCATAGAAAAAGTTCTGATACCAACTGCCCGAAATTTTCATTTCGTTTGCTTTAGTCGTTATTACATGATGCGCAAAAAAAAAAAAAAAAAAAAAAATTACACTCTTTGAAACGATTTTCGAAAAATCTCAAAATCTAATCAAAACTTTTTAAAAAATTGATGTGCGTAGTTTAAGTGGAGTGAGTGACCACTTATCATATCACCAAATATCATTTCAGTCCCTTTAGCACATCGTGAGGTGCGAACAAATATTTACGCCGTTTGAAACATTTTATGCAAAATCTCAAAATCTGATCAATTTTTAAAAAAATTAAAAAATTCGACGTTATTGTTTAAGTAGAGGGATCTGATCATTTTTTTTTTTTTAATTTGACTCGTATAGTTTAAGTTTAGTGACTTTCTATCATGTCACCAAATTTCACTTCATTTTCTTGAGCCATTTTTACGTCATTGCATTTAAAACAGCATGTGCTTCTACTCATTTCTTAGATGTTAATTACTGGAGCAAGAACTGTCAATCACTGGAGTCAAAACTTTGTTCTTGGACTGGTGCTGCCACCATGACAACTTATAAAATATAGAAAAAATAGAAATTTCCAATATTCTATGATAAATTACCTTACATGAAAATTCAAAGTTTTGAAAACAAAAATTTCGTTTCTAGATAGTTTTTATAATTAGCAATTACTAGTTAATGCTTATTATTGCCTTTAAAATGTTAATTACTAGTGCCCTTATCCTACACATTTCAAAAGCTCAATATTACACAAAAAAGACTTTTAATACTACATTTAGAAATTGTTATAAATAGGAGGTGGAAAGGGGCCATCGATCACTATGTCTCTTAACCTGAAGGAGCTTATAAAACAGAAAAAAAGGTTCTAGATTAGATTACAAATAAACGAAACACGCAGATCTCTAGTTTAACCAATCTGCTTGTAAATATCAAGCAGTAATCAACTTTTTATTCTTACTTTCTGATTTAGTGTTTTGATCTGAGTATTAGAAGGATAGTTGAATCCAAGGAACAATACAAGAGCAACAATTTCTTTTTCTGCAAATTTGGGAAGAAAAATAAGTTACGTTGATAGTGAAGCCCATGAGCTTCGGGGCCTCCAGGCATTTGTCCTGTGAAGCCTCCCTATTTTTACGGCACTGATGCAGTATCACAAAATAAAAATATCCTGTTCAAAATAGTTATACAAAATGAACGCCCCCTTTTAAAATAACAAGAAAGATAAATAACGTCATACGCATCGATTATATGACAATTTCCAACACATGGTTTTTGCGCTAAATTTGGCGAAGTATTGTTCGCAAATCTTGCGAGTTTTTTGGAGATAAGATAATATTGTATTATCTCTTTAGACCATAGGCGTAATCTGGGGGGCAAGGGGGGCAATTGCCCCTGCAGTTGTAAAAATTGCCCCCCTAGTCTAAAAAGTCAGGGGACAAAGTTATGATTTTGAACCCAAATCATGCATTTATAACCCAAATATACCATCAGATTCAAGATTTAAAAAAAAAAAAAAAATCCCGGCAAAAACCAACAAAAGAATATAGTCACAGAAGCTTTTCAACCCAACATGAACGATGGCATATTCTACCAAATGGCCAAGCTAGATAATTTCTCAGGAAAGCAAAAATCAGAGATTATGTTTTAATTAAATTAGAGTTTAAATTAACAAAAAATTAGAGTTTATGTCATTTGGGGCAAACCATAATTAGTGCCGTGTGCATGGGCGCCCATAGTGATTTTTCTAGGGGGGGGGGCAAACTTAAAAAAAAATTTCTAGAGGGGGGGGGGCAAATTTCAAACTTTTAACAAACTTAGTTCTGTTTTTGCCATTTGTTAACATAATGAGGCATTAACTTAAACCTTTAGGGAGGGGAAGTTCCCTACCTTGTCCCCCCTTATGGGCGCCCATGTTCGTGTGCCCCCTCGGATGGAGCCGCGCCCCATCCCAAGAAACAGTAACTGATTTTGGCGTTCCATTTAGAATGTCTCCCGGTGCTTGTCCCCGCTTGCCCCCCCTTTAGTTGCCGCCTGTCACAGGTTGGGGCCAGTTTCTCATTTATATTTTAACTAGCGGCTACCCGCGACTTCGTCCGCGTCCGCTTTAGAATTAGGTCCCGAGAGAAACGAAGCATGTGTGAATAACAAATATGTTTGCAACTAAAGAAACTGCATTTAAATATTATTTGCTATTTATTTATTTTAAATGAAGTATAATGCATAGTAGTATCCTTCATTTAAAATAAGAGAGTATGCAGAATTACTAAATTTAGATTTTTTTTCAGGCGTTTGGCGAATAGAGACAGTTACGACAGTATTTGCGAACTGTTTTGAGTGTTCTTGTAAAAGAAATATTTATGCCATGCATGAATTTTAGCCTACCGTAAATGTCGGCGTATAGCGCGCACCGGCGTATAACGCGCACCTATAATTTTAAACTTCATTTTTTAATTTTTATGTATATCCTCCGTATAACGCGCACCCTTTACTTTGCAATCACAGACTTGCCCTATGGAATCCAGAAAGTCTTTTACTTTGGGATATGTTCTGATCGCATTTAACGGTTAATACAAAAAAATTAATGAAAGAGTGTAACACAGACATGGCACTTATTCCTGGCTTATTAACGCCATTAGTTCAACCTTTAGATGTGTGTATTAATAAACCATTCTAAGGAATTTTAAAACGATTTTGCAATACATAGATGTTGGAAGGAGGTAAAGTATTTAAGACAGGAGGTGAAATGCGTCATGCCAGTCTAGAAATAGTGAGTGAGTGGATAATACAAGCATGGGATGAAATTAAACCTGACATAATTAAAAAGTCATTTAAAAAGTGCAGTATATCGAACAATCCAGATGGAACGCATAATAACTATTTATTTATGGATCAGAGTACAGTGATAGTGAAGATGAAACTGAATTTGATCATGTGCTTGAGTAGCTTACTATCAGTGAAAAAAGTTTTGGAATCGGTTCAGTACTTACAGAGATACACATAGAGCGTAATTCTTATGAGTATCCCTGTAAAAGAACTATTTGTGATATATGCATAAAAGGTAGCCTATAATACTCAGGGTGTCCCCAGTGTCTAAGAGGTTCTGCTCTCAAAACTGGAAGGTGGGAGGTGCCAGGTTCAAACTCCGGTCGCGCCTGTCGACCTAGCCGCTCGCAGTTTTCCGTGTTTTTTTTCCAAAACCCCGCGAAAATACGGGCTAGGATCCCTTAGAAAATTCCACACAGAGGAATTCCCCATATTATCCCCTAGGACTTTCAATTAGTGAAAAAGTTTTAAAATCGGTTTAGTAGCTACAAAATTTCCATTGAGCGCAATGCATTAGCATTATTTTGAGTGTCTTTGTAAAAGAATTATTTATGCTATATGCTTGAAAGGTTGCCTGTATGTTAATCTAGGGCATAAGCTATCTTCATTACTAATTTTTCCAACCATTTTTGTGTGATTTAGTCAAAAACATCCAAACACATAAACGTACACATTTATATTATTGGTAAGATTTGGAAATTTACGAACTTTAAGAAACACATCTGGACTTTTCTTGGTACTTACGTATTATCCCGGCGGTCATTCCCGCCATACTGTTTTTTCGTCAAATGAGTTGCCAAACTGTTGCCAATTATTTTTCTTTCAACTCTTCTCTGTTTTCTTTTTTTTCCGCCTCTTTCTTTATCCTCTCCTTTGTGTGTTTTGTATATCTCTCGTCTGTTCTAATTTTAAATGTTACGTGTTTGTGCGTATTGTAGAGTGCTGATAGTATACCAGGACCGAAAACGAAGGAGACGCAAGTTAAACGGTAGAGGCTTCAGGCAAATTGTCGCTTTTCAGATCGTATTTATGCGAGACGGAAGAAAATGCGAGAAATCTCGCGCGAGACAAGACTCTGTCTCGTCTCGCGTCTCGTCCCGCAAAATATTTTCTTTCTCGTCTCGCAAAAAAAATGCCTGTCTCGTCTCGCGAGACAATGCAAGAATTCTCGCGTCTCGCGTCCATCCCTATTCAGCCCTTTATTCGAGTCCTGCAAAACGTTGAGTTTCAGCAGGATAATGCATGACCGCATCTTTCCGGTATCATATGGACCTTCCTTTGTACTGAAAATGTTCGGTTCGCTGCCCTGGTGAGCTCGTTCTCTAGATCTCCGACTAACAGAAAATATCTGGTCAGTGGTAGCCGAGCGACTGGCTCGTCACCATACGCCAGTCGCTACGGTCAATGAAATGTTGTGGCAACATGCTGAAGCTGCATGGGCAGCTTTACCTGTACATACCATCCAATCTCTGTTAGATTGGATACCTTGTCGTATAAAAGCTGTTATTTCTGTCAGAGGTGGTTGTTCTGGGTGCTGATTTCCCAGGATCTTTGCTCCCAAATTTCTTAACAATTTAATCGCTTGTTGCAATATAATATATTTGTCTAATAACTATCCTTTTGTTATTAACATTTTCCCTGGTGTAGCTGTTTTAATGGCTAGTAGTGTAGTAATAACTTCTCATATCCCTTTCTAATTTTGTATTTTTCCAAAAACGAATCAGTTATTCACAAAACTAAAATAGGAAATAGATATTACTCGAATACATTTTTGAGTAGGTGTACAGCATTCTTTTTTCAGATTGGAATACTTCTTTGTGTGTGAAAATAGCTTTTCTACAAACCCTGAGGTATAAATCATTAGACATCCTCTCTCCGGATTAAAAGTATAATTAATTGATTTAATTTGATTTGATTTTGGGAATACGGCCGATCATCTACACGAGGGATCTAGGGCGAGGGAGCGGGTGCCCACCGTGGGGGTATTTCTAGGGGGTCCTAACTGAGCTCCAGAGAAAACCACAAAAAACTCCGAACGGCTAGGTGGATGGTTTGAAAGAAGTCACTTTTTGCCTACTATTTGGGAGCTCTGTGTGATCTAGCATATTATTAATTGCTCACAGAATTGTTGATTATAGACGAATATGTGTGTTTTTACTATCTATATCTACTACTATTTGTTTACTAATATGAAAAAAAAATACAAATTGGAATTTTATTTAATAAGAAAATCAAACTATGTTCAGTTCAGCGTAGAGCACTTTTTTGCATCAATACACATCTTCATACAATTTCCTTCCTCTTGTAGGGCATTTAGTAGCGTCTGAGATGGAAGTTTCAAACATTTAACCTCTTTCTCTTGTTATTAGAGATAATACCCGCATTCAGGATTAGTTAAAGCATTGCTCTTTAAAGTAGGGCGTATATCTACAGACAGGAGTCTACGAAGCACGAACTACGGCCTAGAAATCCTGCCCTAGGTTTCTTACTACACATTACAGCCTCATCGGAGGGTGAGGGACTCCTGAATATTGAAAACTTTTATAAACTGCTAACCGCTGGCAGCTGCCAAGACGTTTTCCTCTCTCTCTCTCTAATATGACAACTTCTATTCTTCTACTCAATGATGAACATATTTTAAAGAGTAATTCCTTATTTTTTTTTAAGTAAATGCACTTGTTCGAAAACTAAATATAAACACCTTTAAAGTTCCTATTAATCCTAAAACCTATTTTAAAGTTTCAATCTATTACTGTATATTCACTTATATGGCATTAGGGAGACTGGAAAGCTATGTCGTGTATCAGTACTTCGCCTAGCTGAAACTAGAGAAACTAATAATGCGGAATTTGGTATGCAGGTGAAGTTTGCCATGCAGTAATTTACCTTAACTCGTAACCTATGAGAGCTAGGGGCCAAAAAATTTTACACATTCCTCTCAAATAAACAAAGAAATATCAATAAAATTCTTGCTATAAAATATAACAAAGTCCTAAGAATCAATTTCAGAACGTTTTGAAATTCTCCCTCTAAGGAGGGTGTAATACACTTTCCTTCTTATTCATATATCTTTCTTGAAAGAAAAAACAATTATTTAGGAATTTCTTGCTTTAAAATAAAAAAAATATGAATACATTTTCTCGGTAAAAGTGCTTTGGGACTGAAAAATTCTTACAAATTTTTTTGCTTGAATTTAATCTAAAAAGATGACATTACTTCCGATACACCTATGTGATCTATAGAGAGTTGGATTTTCTACAGCAGCGTTTCTCAACCGTTGGGGTGCGAGAAAAATAGTAAAGGGCAAGTAATAATGCATGTTTTAAAAAATCATCTTACTTATTCTTACTTTTACTCCAAAACTTATCTATTTCCGCTTAAAATGCTTACTCAAACTTTACTAATAAAATTATTTTGTAGAAAAAGTGACTACATGTTCGTTGTTGAAGAATGAAAAACTGAATGTATGCTTAAAAATGTGAGGGAGGGGGGCGCTAACGTAAGTTAGCCTTTGTTGGGGTGCGTGACGTTAAAAGGTTGGGAACCGCTGTTCTACAGAATCCTTACCCATAAATTTTAAAAGCTAAGTTTTTACAAAAAAAAAGACTAAATAACCAAAATAATATGAATTAGCAATCGATGAGGTTCATATTAAACTAATATATGTTTTTGCAACAATTGCAGCTTGGCGCGTTCCACAGTGCACTTGGCAAAACCCTCTAGGAACGAAAATCCTCAAGAATGTTTTAAGATTCAGAGTGTTTAAAGCAACTGTTTGTGTGTGCCCTTGACTTTGAGTTAAGAAACATCCGAATGTTAGAAAAACACTTCGCCGATGCTGTGTTGTACATAAGTTTAGACGCTAAAGAAAGAAACTCTCCAAATAAAGTACAGGATTTAGATTTATAGGCGCGCGTTTTAAGTTACGTTTGAACTTCTGACACAGGTTTTTACAAGCTGTTAGCAATGCCCATGAAAAATGCTGCGCAATCTCAGCATTTCGGTATCTGTGTTTAGATTATAAATATGTCAAACACTGATCCTAAATATTTTGGTTTGCTGGGAACGAGAGGATTCTAACGTGGTTCTGTATGTCTTTTACATCATTGTGGGGATTATTTTTGAAATAAATCTTTTTTAAACAAATGGTAAGCAAATGGTACATAATTATCCTTACAGTTTTTACATGCATTACGCATACTTCTGTAATCAGCTTTCTTGTTGTCTGTAACAGTTGCTAAATTCATACTCTAGGATTTGGCTTCGCTTGGAACTTTTTGTAGAACTGCCGTCACTTGGCATATCTAGGTGACAATTTTTGATTTTTTTAGGTAGGGCAAGGTTACGGATCCTCTAAGAGATTTCAGTTTCCTGCTCTTGTAGTAGAAAATCTAAATTTTGTAGAGGGGTTTAAACTTTCTAGGGAAGTCACGTTGTGCTCTCATTCTGGTCACACCAATGACTGCAATGAATTAACTACAACTACTTGCACCTTAAATTACAATTTTACAAATTCAGATTGGTTTTATATTGCCTGCAAACATTATTTATAAAATAGCTGAATCTTTAGATGTTTCTTTAAATGCATATTACTTAAGTAGCAGTTTTTTAAAATAAAGATGTTCATTGAATAAGTGGAGAAATGACAAAATAAATTAAACAACATTCAAATTTTTCTTAAATTTTATTTAAACGTAAATAAAGTACTATATGAAACAGTATTAAAATTCAGTTTAAAAGTATCTATATACACATGGAATATAACATATTTCATGGAACAATGTAAAAATGCTTTTAACCTTTTGCAGGCCAATGTTCCCAATTGGGTACATCGAATTAAAAATTTATTCAAAAATGAAATTTTATCAATATTGACTTGAAAAAAATAGCAAGTAAAGGTACAATATGACAATTTTTGAGTAAGAAGTTGTATTTCTATTATTATTGAGAAACTGGGGAAAAAATCATGAAAATAGCCACATTTTCATAAATTTTTACAGAACTATTTTGATAAACCCTCCCCTCCATACTTAATTCATATATTTCCTTGGATATAAAAAATAAATCTATTAATTCTTATTTTATTTTTTAAATATATTAAATCTGCAATAAATTATAAAGGTTTATATTCAGCATGATTAAACATAAATCTGAAAAATTTGGGATTTTTAAACTCTTGTTGTACCAAAATAAAACATGTTCTATAAAAGAATGCAGATTTCAGACCTTATTTCATAGTACTTTATGCGCACTTAAAATGAAAGCAACTGAAAAAAAAAAAATAAAATAAGGTTAAAATCATTGAATCACTTGACAGGGAATGTCACAAAGGTAAAACATAGTTAAAACATGTAGTTTTCCTAAAACCATTCATTTTAACTTTCAGTCTAATTTTGACTCGTAGGCAGTAAAATAAAATTAATTAATTAATTAATTAATTAAATATTTAATATTTACCTTCTAATTTTCAAAGCAGCTTCTATTATTTCACCAGTCTATGCATTCACGGCTTTGAATGATACAATAAAATCTTTTTTTTTTAATGCAATTCACAAATCTACTGAAAAAGAATAATAAATCAGTACTTAAACGACTAAAAACCATGCGATTAAAAATTAATAATGCATATGTACACAAATGTATAATTAAGAAAGCTCAGTTTTAAGAGTATTCCACAAGATTTTAAACAGTTGGAAATTAAAAGTATTTATCTAAAAAGTTTGCAATATTCGGATACTTGGTATCAAAAATATGTTGGATCAAAGAATTTTGAAATGGTTCTTTAAGGGTTAAAGAAAGAAAGCATTACAATTATGACAGAAAAATTCATTAAAATTGTTAATCATAATGTTTTCTTTTTCCTCCCTTGCAGATGTAACTATACAAATACAATTTATTATAACGAATATCACAGATTAACAAATAAAATATTTCTATTAAAAGTAAAATAGTACCAATTCGGTCTGAAGGAATTGCACTTATTTAAAAAAAATTAAATAAATTTGTTTCATATTGTTTTTAAAAAAGAAAAAATAGACTGACAACAAAAAGAAATTATTGATAATATGATTTAATACTGAATAGAAATGTTTTGTAATGTATTAAATAATAAAACATTATAAGAAAGCAGAATATAAACCATGATTAGACTTACTTTACTACATTCGATTGGTGTAAAGTTTTCTCGCTTAATTGCAAGGACCCATTTTTGGCGCAGATCTTGAGATTTTGGGAAGCTATAAATTTTATGTTTTTCTCCATGTCTGTAATTGCTGCTCTGTCCGCTCCTGCGTTAGTCAGACGATTCTCCGTATGTTTCACGTTAGAAAAAAAAAATTTTTTTTCACTAAAGTATATATACAGCAAGATATGCAAAATAGATTTGTGTAATCTGTGCTTAAAATAGATTTAGAGCCCGTCGAATTTCGTTTGCTTCTGCATCTCCAGTTTAAAAGAATAATAGTTAGAAAAACGAGTTGTGTTGTCTAGCAGAGAAGTAGGAGACACATTTTTCAACGTTTATTGTTTTTAGCTGCCAGTAAAGTAATCGTTACATGCAAGGATTATTTATTTTAAACTTTGCGTAATGCGCTTATACACATATGCTAGACCTAAGCGCATAACTCAATCTTAAAATCGATTGCTATTACAGTGCACTCCGGTTATAACGAATCTGAATTATGTAACGCACTTCTACTTTCTCAGATACTAAGTCCCAATTAAATTCCTTTATATATACATATTTGCATATACAGGGTGCCCCAAAAAGGTGGTAACGGGCTTTAATTCTTTATCTAGTAGATGTAAGTTAGCAAAAGTAAATTGAAAAAAAAAAATGTTGAAAATAAGGTCGAAAAAAGATTACGCTACGACAAAACACCTCTAGTTAATTTTCAAAAAGCTACACTTTTTAAATTTTTATACGACCCCAGTACAAAAATTCCGAATTAGTAAAATGTGCCCCATATGCTAACGAGGGGACACACAAAATTTGAGAATTATATCCTAAAAAGTGGCAGAGATATGAAGATAAATATAACGCTGACTTAAACCATTGTTCAATGGCTCTCGAGATTTTAAGTCGGTCCCTTGAAACGCGTATAAGTGATCGTCAAAACGCGTCATTGTATTTTTTTCCACTCTAGCTATAAACGTTAACATTCAAAACCCTAAAGCCCCCGATCGTCTTTCTTTAAAGATATCTCAGGGACGTTGTATTTTGAATATCTATATCTCGTCTATATCTCGAAATTTATAAGATTCCCTACATTTGCAATCCCAATTCAATATATTTTCTTTGTTTATCTCGAAGAAAATTCCTCCAAAACCTCTATATCTCGCATTTTAGTTAGTGTAAGTTACAAAAATCAGTGATTAAACAGCAGCTTCGTTCAGCAAAAGCTGCATGTTGATGCGTCGTTAGTGACAACAAAAGAAGCAGAGAAGGCGGTATAGCTCCGAACTTTTCTTAAGTATCAGGTAAATTTTGCTATAAGGGATTCACAGTTCCTGGTAACTCTAGACAATTAGCAGAAACAAAGGAAGTTGGATATAAAAAGTCATTGAAAGACTATTTTTATTGTTAAAGGTACATATTTATATTTTTAAAAGCGTTGTGGATGTATATAAAATGAATCTGCAATCATACCACTGCATTTTTATATAGCAAAAGCAAATAAAACGTTTTTAACTGACAGCATTTAAAGCCTATATAACTCGAAGACTCTTTATCTCGAATTTTTTCCTTTCCCATGAGATTCGAGATGGACAGGTTCGACTGTAATTCTTTTGTACGAATTTGGGAATTCTTTTGTACGGAGGTCATATACAAATTAAAAAAGTGCAACTTTTTGTAAATGAACGAGATGATTTTTTTCTTAATGGAGTCTTATTTCCGACCTTATTTTAAACATTTTTTCAATTTACGTTGCCCACTTATCTCTAATAGATAAAGAATTAAATCCCGTTACCACCTTTTTGGGACATCCTGTATATATACAGGGTGTGTCACAATTCCCTTCCGGGTTTGGAAGACTTTTATAAAAATATATTACCAATACAGCAACAACGTTGACTTTATTGGATAAAGTAACATTTCTTTATCCAATAAAGTAAGCATTTGTTTCATAAATGACATAAAAACATTTCTTCAAGTTTTATTTCATAAATGTTCAGTATGTGAACCTTTCGTGTTGCGGTAGATATCAACTCTAAAATCAAACACTCACTTTGACATAGTATCAAATACTGTTCTGGTCCTTTGGCGTGAATCTTGTAAATCACGTGGTATGGGGAGCACGAACAGACGATCTTTTATGTAACCACATAAAAATAATCGCATGGAGTTAGGTCCGGAGAACGAGGTGGCCTCGGAAGAAGGCGATTGTTGTCGTCAGAACCTCGATTAATCCAACGACTAGGAAGATCGTTATTTGTGCTACCAAACTTGTAATGTTTCTTTCTCCAGTAAAGTCAACTTTGTTGCTGCCTTCCAAACCCGGAAGGGAATTGTGACACGAAACACCCTGTATATATACGGGGTGTCCCAAAGAGGTGGTAACGGAATTTAATTCTTTATCTATTAGAGATAAGTGGCCAGTGTAAATTGAAAAAATGTTCAAAATAAGGTCGGAAATAGGACTCCGTTAAGAAAAAATTTCTTTCGCTTATTCGCAAAAAGTTACACTTAAATGTGTACACGACTTTTGTTCAAAAACATTCCCAAATTGTAAAGTGTGCCTCCATAAACTCATGAGGTGATGTACAAATTTGAGCTTTCCATCACTAAACGTCTCAGGGATATCTTTAAAGGAAGATGATCTGGGACTATACATGATTTTGAATGTAAACATTTATTGCTAGAGTGGAAAAAAGATTTTCTTTCGTAATTTCTGTACGATCCCTGGCATGCGATCACTCCACTTGATTTTTTTCCCTTCAAGAGCCATGGAAAAGTGTTTTAAGTCAGACTTATATTCATCTTCATATCTTTTAGACTTTTTAAGGTATAATTCTCAAATTTTGTAAGTCACCTCATGAGTATACGGGGCACATTTTACTAATTGGGAAATTCTTTGCACGGGGATCGTATACAAATTTAAAAAGTGTAACTTTTTGTAAATGAACGAGAGAAATTTTTTCTTAACGGAGTCTTATTTCCGACCACATTATGAACTTTTTTTCAATTTACACTGCCCACTTATCTCTAAAAGATAAAGAATTAAAGCCCGTTACCACCTTTTTGGGACACCCTGAATATACAGGAAGTTCGTTATTTGTGGGGGGGAAAAATACTTGTAATGTTTGTTTCTCCTGTAAAGTCAACTTTGCTGTTGTATTCTTAGTATATTATTTTTTATAAGCCATCCAAACCCTGGAAGAAATTGCTGCGCAACCTGTATATATATATATATATACATATATATATATATATATATATATATATATATATATATATATATATATATATATATATATATATATATATATAAGGGCAGACCGAAAATGCACTTTAGGACCGATTCGTAATTTTTTTAGGAATTGATTTAAAGCATTTTTTCAGTTAAAACTATGTCTCTGACTAATTGTTTCTGGAAATAGCCATTGGGCACCGTTAGCACTGGACACCCTGTATATATTTAAAAAAGACTAGTGTTTTTCAAGTCGTTCATTAATGTAAATGTTATTGTAATACTTATGTCCCCTATGTTTAGTTCGAAAGAAATCTGAAAACCTGACTAAAACACATTACGTTGAAATTATGGGCCCATTTTCTGTTCTTGTAGAACATCGATTTTTACCGGTGGTATTTTTTACAAGGTCTTAGGTCCTGTTAGAGTACTTTGCAATATGTGTCTACTGTATTTAATAACATTCTATTCTCCAAAACTTTATAAAATGCTGCCCGGCCATGTTATTTTAATGTTGCAACGGAATTAAAGGCAGATTAAATTAATTTACTGAATAACTTCCCATAAATGCTGATGATGTAAAACGTTCTTCACACTAGAAAACAAAAACAAAAAACAAAATCGATTCCGGAATAATTCGGAATAAAATTATCGATTTTATTCCTGACACTTCTAATCCCTGTCGATGACTTACAAGAAGGGCTTCTAGGAGCTAAAAATTAAAAAATATTTTTACCTCTTCTTTATTTTTTGAAACATGAGTGACATGGATACATTTTAGATTCTATTTTCTGCTTAAATGCAGGATATTGAAGATATGTTCAATTTCTTCATCTAATTATTATAAAATTCAAACCAAAGAAATCATCTTACTGTTTCATAACTACATATGATGGTCATGAGTTCTTAGTAATTTTCCGCTGGTATGACTTCCCTGTTATTTACTCATGATTCTCGCAATTGATATTTAATTTCTAACTCTTTCAATTGAATTTTTACGAAGTGTCAAATTCAATTGTCTCGGTCAGGTGGTCAGCCTGACGCGAAGTGCCAGCAGTGTTTAACTCCCAAGCAGGCTTGGTCCTCATACTATCCACCCATTCAAGGGATGAAAAGTTGAGGTCAACTTTGCCCAGACCGGGAATCGAATTCCGGACCGGACCTGTGGCATGGCAGTGCAATGCGCTACCATAGGCGCACCCACGGAGGGGGCTATGGTGGCTGAAGCCCCCCTAAAGGTGGGAAATTAGAAGTGAAAAGTATTGAAAATTGAAAATTGTCACTTATGAGTTAAATGTTTTCTTTTTAAATATTGTCTTCAAATTATTTCTAAAATAACTTTTACCAAAAAAAAGATGTTAGTTTTTAAATAAAAACTTACAGTTAGAACATGAAACAGGGTTAAACATGGTTACAACATCACTGAAAAGATCATATAATTATTTGATTCTAAAATGAGTTACATTGCTTGTGGGGTTGTGTTCTACGGGCAAGTCGACTGGCACAGAATATTTTGACTTTATAAGAGAGTTATAACTATAATTGAGGTCACTATAACCGAGTTCAGCAGTATTCGTAGCCCAGCCCCCCCTAAACTGAAATCCTGGGTGCGCCACTGTGCGCTACCATTAAGCCACCGGGCTACTATAATACTTAGATGAAGAAATTGATCATATCTTCACTCAGCTCCTGCACCATACACTGTAAAGTGATAAAACCGTACACCAACATTTTAAAATGCAGGATAATGCTATCTGAAAAATTCCGGGCTTCGTCCCTGCACACTGAGCTGCGATAAAGAGGCTGTGATTAATCTGTCTGTTCAGAATAAGTTCGCTTTGGTTCACTTCACTTGCACTCTCACAAGCTCTTTTGTTTTTGTTTTCTAAAACAACCTTTTCATCAACGTACACAATGCATGAAAACAAAAAAGGCATTCACGCACGGAACTCTTTTGGAGGGCCTCAAAAAATCGTCAACATAACCACATTTTCGAAATTCCCGCTATTTTAAGATCGCCGATCTGCGACGGTCTCAAGGGGTTTTAGTTTATTTATTTATTTTTTCATAACACGTGGTTCTGATCACACTTTAGTGCTAAGCAAGGGTATAAAGAAGCATGTCACTTTGTCGGCATGGGAGCTCGACCTTCCATTCAGATAAATCCACCTTGAGGATGCTTGAGCAGTACAGCAATTGTTGTATCTTCTCTTTCTAAATATAAAGTAAGGAACTCTTGAACTGCGAGGAGTGCGATGGAAACAAATATCTGCGCGATGAAAAAAAAACAAAATCTGTGAACGGAAAGAATATGTAAGGCCAAGGGACTTTATATGTCTTGCACTTCCTCATTCTTTGTACGTTTCTTGTTGCGTTTCCTGAAAACTATAGTAATTAAAATTCATGTAAGCAGTTCATGTCTTATTGTATTTAATAGCATCCGGAAAATTATTAAGGGGTGAGGGTGGAAATGCAGTTTTCAAAAATCCTTAATGCTGACATTTTTTTAAACAACAAAAAAGGAGAAAAGAAAACAAGAAAACCTGTGCAACACGAACAGTTAATATATATATATCTATATATATATCAGATTACATCAGAGACTGAAAAGAATCCAGAATATATCTCCACAAGTTGTATTATTTACTCCATCATAGAGCAAACTTATGCAAATGAAACATCTGTATTAATTTTGAAATTCTAGTTTTTGCTTAAAACATTCCTAAAGTTTGATAACTAATATAGGTTTACATTTCTAAAAATGCATAATACAGTATGTGGAGAAATATTCCGAAACAATTAATCTCTACAGTAATTGCATTTTATAGACTGCTTAAAAGCTATATGACATTTCTTTTTCTCTCTTAAGAATAATTTTGGGAAACGAATTGCATTAAAATTAGTAATCGGAAATCTATTTAAACTAAGTTGTAACATGAACAACTAAGTTGTATCATTTAAATAAATTAAAATCATTACATAAAAAAATTAGTAATAATCACGTACTTATATAGAAATGAAATCATTTACACTTTCAAAACTCAGTTATAAGTTCATACGAAGAATATTAAAAATGCCATCCAATACTAGCTTTACAGACAACGGCTTCTTAAATAATAATAAAAAGAATATCACCTTTAAAAGTACAGTAAAATTATACGAAATTCTGCATTTTGTGATTTTTATGGACAACTTACTGATCCCAGACAGCACAGCAAACTTGCATCAAACTTGCAGCAAGCTTGATTTATCAAGTCAATAAACTTGAATTAAGCTTGAAAATTTCAAGCGTGTAAGCTAAATGCAAGCTTGAATCAAGTGTTCAAGTTTACACTTGCCCAGCTTGCATTAAGCTTGACATAGCAAGCTTAATTTCAAGCTTAAAAAATTTTCCTAAAAAACAATTTCTTAAATACACGGGGCGCCCGTCGGCGAACTCGCCCCACATATTTTATTTTTCCACGCATTTTGCCCTCTTTGCTGAAATTTCAATTTAATTTAATCTGTTTCCATCAAGCGTCCGCTGTCGAACTCGGGACCTAAGGGTTGGGAAGCTAGCGTCCTAACCACCATGCCAATCTGCCACGCGCTGCCGTAACTAAAGTTTGAAGTGACTGTTATGGTTGTCACGCCGTTGTTTGGCGAGATTGATCAGTATTGCCCGATCATCTTTTATTTTTCCATAGGATGAATCAAAATTAAAATAATGTTACGTGTGATTTATAGACTCTACTAATAGGGAAATAAGCATAATATAAACTTAAAAGCAGCACACGTTTTAAAACTTTCAATATCGCGACACTCATGTTGGGCAATACTGGCCAAAATCGAGACAAACGACTGATTTTGAAATCAATTTCGTAGTATAATTGTATTTTATTTTGAAGAATTTCCATATTTGGAAATATAGAATCTTTTTTTTTATTTTATTCTATGGTCAAGTACATTTATGACTGATGATAAATTATTTGTTATGTGGATGTGGCTTTCCAAATCAAGCAATAATCAAGGTGTATTCAAGCTTGACAGTTCAAATGACTTCTCCAAGCTCGCTGCAAGCTTAAAATGAATTGAACTGTCAAGCTTGTATTAATACGTCAAATTCAAAGAAATGTCAAGATTGATTTAAGCTTATGTGCTATCTGGGATTATTCGAGCAACCAAAGTTTTAAGATTTTTACAATATAATAATAATACTGACTATGTCACATTATAGCCTTTTTTAATTGTATGTTGAAAACTTTAACAATGTTTAAAATTGCTACCCTTCAATATTTTAAAGTTTCCTTGTGAAACTTAAAGATTTTTCCGTGCTACATATTTTTTCACCGACACAGTTCACAAACTGTATCGATTTGGGGACTAATTCAGCTATTATTTTTCATGAACACTTTCTATATTAATCTACACACGAAAGGCAGAATTTTATGAGTGAAAGTTGGAACTGGTTTTGGGGTCTGTTAACTACTTACATGTTCTGATCTCTAAAAAAGATTAAGTTTAAAAAACTGTATAATAAAAAAAAATGAAGAAAAAAGTATTTTGTCATTATAGTATATTTGTTTTCCTCACTTTTAGAGAAACAAGTAATAAATAAAGTTTATCCACTACTTTTAGGACTTATGCATTTATACACAAATTAATTTCCCTTTTCTACTTGCAGGGAATCCCTTTATCGTCGTAAAGTAACTTTTATGACGATTAATTTTATATTTAGCATATTTTCTTCAAAAATGTGGAACATATTGTAGTTGCGAGTGTGTAAGCCGCACCTGAATTTGAAGAGGAAATTCATGGGATTTCCTCCCCTCGCCCCCTGCCCTAAATTTTGCTGTAGACACCGGCAACTTCATTCTCTGAAATGTGGAAATGTTATACATTCGTTTTGTTCAATGCTCACTTATATCAGGTACAGCCTTAGTTGAGGGTGATGAAAGTAAGATACCTTGTATTATTACCCAAAGCAACATCTAATCTAAAGTGTGTTCGCTACATTTAATTTAAAATTTCGAATATAAGCCGCACCTCATTTTCATCGTTCCAGCTTTAATAAAAGAAAGCGTGGTCTATGCATGCATAACAGCAGTAAAATATTTCTGGACTTCTCATTTCTCTTCATTTTCTCATTTGCAGTATTTTGTCTAAAGCTTGGAAAATAACAAATATATCTTGAGCAGCTGTACCTTTAAAATAAATGATGCAACAAAGATTAAACAGAGTTAAAAAAATCGAGGTGATTTATTAAGTCAAATATATTCGCTCCAGTCAAATTGTTTCATTAGAGGGTCACTTTTTAAGCTTTTACTTTTAGCTCTATAGTTTCGCAAAGAAAAAGTTTTCTTATGACATGCAGTTATCTTTTATGCCATAAATTTTTGAAAGAGGCCGTATATTTAATTATTATAGAAAAAAGAAACTTTTTACAACAACCTTGTATACAAAAAATTCTAAAACCGAAAAATGCAGTTCGAGCTTCGAAAATTCATTTGCAAAATAAAAATAATGTTTAAGTAGATTTTAAAGAACTGAACCTTTTTGGCAAATTATTGCTGTTTTTCGTGATTAAAATTCTAAATGAAAAATATCGTATGGGGGAGGGAGGGGATTATGTGAGTGTTGACCACATATCGATAGCCGCCGATAATGGCGGTCGCGAAATATATCAAAACCCTGTATAAAATCCATATAATCCTCTCGAAATCTTATATAAATCTCAAATATACGGCACACGACTTCGCTAACATCCTGTAGTTTGGCCCGCGACTTCGCTAACTTCCTAAAGTTCGGCCCGCAACTTTTCAAAGGTTGTCCATACCTGGTGTAGAGTTTCACTTTTTTTGTATGAATGTTTTTCTTTGCGTTTAACAATTTCTTTTTCTGAAATCATCAGACTAATTTAATGAATATTTATTTATTTTATTTTAGTTCTTGCTAATATATTTCTTTAATTTCTCATTACCATATAGTCTATAATCAGACATATCTTTTAAATACTATGCGAACAAAACCAGGTTTTGTATTAATAAAATCAAAAGTTCTAACCGGATATTAATAGGTTTTATTTTGATCATATAAGATAGTGTGCTAGTAAACCTCTTAAAAACTAATTTTTGTCATTTTTAAAAATCAGAATGCAGTTTTAGGAAATTTTCTTGCGTGTTCGGCCTTCTCAAACAATTTAACGCACTATGGCTTGACCTGCTGACAGTTGACAAAAAAAAAGAAAAACAGTGGTATAAAAATTAGTTTTACTGATATTGTAGATATTCACTACAGCATGAATAAAATAGCAAGACTTCTAGGGCAGAGGGCTAAAGCAGTTTTTAGAAATTTTCTTAACCACTATCAAATGGCCATCAAAGGACAAAGGTTTTCGTACGTTAGTTATGTTTTATTTTTACAGACTTATTTTTTCAAAGGCATATTTCAGTGACAGGACCTAAAAATTTATTGCTAAGCGAAGAGAGGATAAACCTGTACAATGAAATATTTTAATCTGGTAAAAGTTTCGCTGTTTCGCTAAATTAAAAAAATCTGGAGTGACTCCACTCGACTTTCCGAACACTTACGATTAAGATCATTACCAATCATTTAAATAAATTTTAATCGATGAATAATTCAAATATATATGCCAAATTGAAGCTCAATCGAATGTACCGTTTAAACGCTAGCGCACTTTCCAGAATTTCCCCCCATAGGCCATAATGTAAAAGAAATCTTTGTCGTAGCCCTGTAGAAAAACTATAAGTCTTATACACATCAAAATCAATACAGGTCTTTCGACGGGGGTTTATAACATGTATACCCAATTTGAGCTCAATCGAATGTACCGTTTAAACGCTAGCGCACTTTCCAGAATTTCCCCCCATAGGCCATAATGTAAAAGAAATCTTTGTCGTAGCCCTGTAGAAAAACTATAACTATATAATTAAGTCCTATACACACCAAAATCAATACAGGTCTTGCGACGGGGGTTTATAACATGTATACCCAATTTGAGCTCAATCGACTGTACCGTTTAAACGCTAGCGTACTTTCCAGAATTCCCCGCCATAGGCCATAATGTAAAAGAAATCTTACACCCCTGTCGTAGCCCTGTAGAAAAACTATAAGTCCTATACACACCAAAATCAATACAGGTCTTACAGGTTTATAACATGTATACCCAATTTGAGCTCAATCGACTGTACCGTTTAAACGCTAGCGCACTTTCCAGAATTCCCCCCTCATAGGCCATAATGTAAAAGAAATCTTTGTGGTAGCCCTGTAGAAAAACTATAAGTCCTATACACACCAAAATCAATACCGGTCTTGGGACGGTGGTTTATAACATATATACCCAATTTGAGCTCAATTGCATGCCCCGTTCAGGAGCTATCGTGTTCACTGACATACACACATACACACACACACACACATACACACATACATACATACATCTCGTAAAAATAGCATAAATGAATTCAGAAGACCTCAAAACGTGTAAAAACACCAAAATCTTGAATTCGAATTTTTTCATGATTACAATACTTTCCTTACATGGTACATGTTCGGAAAGTAAAAAAAAAAAAAAAAAAAAAAAAAAAAAAAAAAAAAAAAAAAAACCTCAACAAATATTGACAGGTTCAGAAACCAGTGACGTACCCAAAGAGTGGGTGGGTGTTGGGGTTACATTTATAATTTTTCACATAATGATTATGCTTTATAATACAGAGATTAAGTTTATGACTCGCTTCCATAAAATAAATTTGTGTACGCTACCATCAGAAGCAGTTCAAATGCTGTATCAAAGTATGCGATGCAGAGCAAGGACTTGAACCTTTTCAGACATAGAAATGTGTGTTGACTGACACAACCTTTCCTCGCTTTTGTTTAAGAGCTTCCATTCTTACACCCACTTTAAACAAAGCCCTAAGCCAAAAAGAAAGGAAGCATTTCTTCGGGACTAGATATTTTGAACCTCTTCATACGACCTTCAAGGTACAGCCCAGCTTCAATTTTTGGAAGCCCCCACCCCATCAAAATACAATAAGGAAGGTCCTTGAAGTGCACCAGCATCTTTCCCTAATTGCTTCCGAAATGTTGGCCTTTTTAGCTGAGCTTTCAACTCACTTGCCAAAAGAGTTACATTTCATAATATTTTCCTTTGTATCTTAGTATATTTATCCACAATTTAAAAATGCAATTGCTGAAAATAAAAATACCGCTTTCTCTGAGCAGAGATTCCTGAACTTCAGAATTATTATTGTCTTAGATATTTATGGCGTTTAAAAATGCTGACAAAACTTTTCTTTGCCAAGAAATATGCAGTATTTAAATGCACCTTTACTTTTACTATCAAGATTTTTATTAAAAGATGGACTGAAAGGTATAAAATAATTTTTTGGTAGAATTTTACAGCTAAATCATGCATTTCAAGATATAAATCTATGGATCGGCAATCTGTGCCGAAGTTACCGATAAAATTCATTAAGTACTACTTTTTTTATAAATGCAAAATAATATCAAACAAATTTATGAGATTTTGAGGCTCTGAGAAAGCTCTTTACTTCTTTTATATGGGATCAAAAGAGATAACAGATTTAATGTCTCAAGACTTAAATAAACTATTTTTTATTTTACATTAACAAAAGTCAGTAATTAATAAAGTTTTGTTGAAGACCTAGACATGAGGCTTATAACCCACCTCTCATAACTATCTCCCCTCATTAATTTGAAGTATTTTTGAAATAGTAACATTTGTGTAAAACTAAGAATCTACCGAAATTTTCGAAAAACGGATTTGACAGTTTAATACTAGGAGTTATTTGGCTGAAAAGAATTTTCTTTTTTCTGGCAAGCAAAATTTCTATTTAAGAGTATGTTCGTAACGTATTAGGTGCTTCTAACGTGATTTTACTTTTTCTTTACACAGATAAAATATTTTCAAACGGATGGTCATAATTACTGCACAGGCCTTACGTGCAGCTTTCTTTTCTGCAATTCTGTGAAAATAATGCTTAAATCATATAAGATAATAAGCAAGTAATGTAGCTACGCTCAGCAATTCCTGCCTTTAGATCACCTTTGAATCACCCCTAGTATAGATGCTGTTTCTATTATCTAAGGATTTTCAAAGTTAGTCATAATTACCCCTGCTTACCACGTTCGCTGAATAATTTAAGTACCTTTGATCGTTGACCGGAGAACTAGGAAGGAATTGTGTGTTCCAATAAGAGTTTGAACATGAAAATTCTATCAAAAATTTTTCTTTACTTTTTAGTTAATCTTTAAATAAAATGTTTGATATTACAAATATATATTCTTATTTATATTTAATTCTTTTTACTCTGGAAATTGTTTACAAAATAATGCTACATTTGGAACATGAGAACTACAGGATGTGAGAAAAAAGTCTAAGAATTGGTTATTTAATTTAATAATTATTTAGCTGCTGCTTAATTACGTGGACATCGATGTTATATCTCAGCATGATTAAAAAAGAGAGAGAAAGCTTATAAAAGAAAAAAATAAAGAAAACAAACCATAAAAGAAAGGGGGGAAAACTGTTTTTTCGAAATATCGCCAAACTTGGTGCCAAAAATAAGTCCCCAAAAGTAAGGTTACAGAAGGCCTTGGACCAATATTCTCGAGACTTCTAGAAAATGCTATACAGACCGATATGGGAAACCCAAAACTCCGTATCTCGCGTTCTAGTTGACCGATGCAACAGAAAGCTAAATTTAACTATTTGACGCGTAGACTGCGAATTTTAATCTATTTTAAACCCCAGAACAATGGGTTGCCCCGAAAATTTGAAACAATAATAAGATCAGTTGTCCAGGCAAAGAAATTTATGTTAATTTTCTGAAAAAGAAAACTGAGAGTAATAAGTTTGTATACCAAGAAAAAAGAGAGGGATCTTGGGTTGACTTCAATGATGAAATTATTTTAACTCTATTAGATATGACTGTTTCACTGATCGAGGAGCATAGTGTGGTATTTTCCCTGATAATAGTGCAAGCTACAATATATAATAGTGTCTTTTGTTGCAACATTTTAAAATTAATCATTAAATCTTAAGTTGTTGGCATATAGAGTTGTTTAATTAATATGCCCCATCAAACTCTCAGCAAATCCCAGACCCAAGAGTTTGGGTCTAATAAGGCAATCTTTCACATTTTACACACACAATTAAGACTATTTCGATTTTAATAATTAAACCACCGCGTATATATAATTTTTTTATCCAATAGCAAAAAATCATTTGAATTAACGGTCTGCAAAATGAATAAACAAACAAAAAAAAAAAAAAAAATTCAGAATTTTGTGAATCACACTCACTACTGCTCGCTCAACGATAAAAGATCGGCTTTGGCACGCTGCCAAAAGAAATGGATGCTGCGATATGCTTCAAAAGGAGGATGGGTTCAGATGTGCAAGGACTTTTAAAATTCTTTACGGTAGTAGTATTTTTAGAGTCATTTGGACTTTCATTTTCGATTTACAAAATACTTCCGTATTGCCAGTTGGCCAAAATCTTGCCAAAAAGTGGCTAAATTGGCAGCCCTTCCGCACATACTAAAGAGAGAATTTCTTGCACATCTGAACCCATCTTCCCATTGAAAAAAATCGCAGCATCCATTCTTTGGCAGCGCGCCAAAGTCAATCTTTTATCGTTGGGCGAGCAGTAAAAAGATTGTGCACTTACAGTGTACAGATACATGTACTGGGGAAAGACACTGTATGTGCACTCTCAGCTTCAGTATGCACAATTGATTGTGCACTTAATCTACATAATGAATGTGTGGTAAGACTACTCATAACAGTGTACTCAGTTGTGAATTCGGGATGCACAATTGAATGTGCACTTAACCTACACAATGGTTATGGGGTAAGGCTAATCACAATTGTGCATACAGAATACACAATTGAATATGCATTTAACCTACAGAATGAGTGTGTGGTAAAGCTACACATAATTTCTGCGTTTTTAAACAGGAATTATACATTAATTTTGACATCACCACAGGAATAGATTCAGTGATTCTTTTTTTGGAAAAGTAAGCTGCCTTGAAGCAAGTTCTTATAAGATAGCATGCTCCAAAAGAAAAACACTCGCAGGCCTCAGCTGGAAATAGAACCCCATTTAACACCAGTGCGAGTTTTTCTTTTGAAACATGTAGTCTTGGAAGAAATTAGCATTTGCTTCACTGCAACTTACACTGCTAAAAAAGATTAAGTTGAATCGATTATTGTGATAATGCCACAATTAAGTTAATGCCAAAATTAAATAAATTTCGTTCTTTCATAATCAGGGATAGCACAGGCTTTTTAAATTTGTGTGTCCCAAGAATGGATATTTTCAGTCCTTTGATAAGTTTTCTGGGTCCTTTCTGAAACCTTTTGAAGCAACAGCTTTAGCTTTCTTCCCTTGTATGCGATTTCCATTCTGTTTTATACACAGTATCACTTCTGTCTAAAAGAAACACTAAAAAAAAGAAGAAAAAAAGTTGTATTTGGTTGCAACTGTAAACCAGGATTCACCCTTAATTCTTAACTGGAAACGTGAAAAAATTATCACGAACAAAACTCTAAATAAATTACTAAATAGTGAGTTTTAACTTTTTTCTTTAATGGTAATGCATTAACATGACTAACTTTTCGTTTACAGCAAAAATTAGGCTTTGAAAACGTGACGCTTCGAAAATGTAGAGAATAGCTAGGCAGCCATAGCAGTCTCAAAGACTACTCGTTTCCAGTTAAAGGTTAATTTGATAGCTAAAATACAAAACCCGGCAACACACGTTTTGAATTGCCTCGTTTCTCGGTAAGGAAGTAAAGAAATGCGGCGCTGCACATGTTGCAGTTCCGCAGCATAGCTGCCAATAGAAATTATATGAATTTTAATTTTTAACTAATGGCCCCAAGAAGTACTTAACTATATCCATCTATTCATAATTATTTTTTTAAAACCAGAAATTCGGTGTATCCCTGACGTCAAGACTTTAGTCATGACATCAGTGTTCGTCAAACTATTGTGCAATGATCGTGCTATGTTCGCTCCCGGATAGCACATGGATTGTATGGTTAGAGGGCGCACAAGTTTTTTAGAGTGCACTTTTTTCAGCAAAAGATGAAAAGTGTGTCCCATTAGCCCCCAGTCTTCCTAAAGAAAGAAAAGAAGAGCAGTAGTACTGACATCAGTGTCATCGGAGTTATATACATATGCAATGTTTTAGCTCGATCGGTAGATAGGAAGTAGATTAAAATTCGAAATCAGTATTTTTAACTGGAACGACATAACAGAGCAAGCTAATAAAAAAGTTGTTGAAAAATATATATTAATTTAGTTCTATTTCTGCGTTAAAGTGTAATTAATATTCGCTTGTAATCATAAGGAACGGCGCTTAAATTGTTTGCGTTATTATTGCGACTAAACATGTTAATTACAACACGAAAAGGACATGTTTAACACTCATTTCCTAGCGACTTTATGTGTATGATTAATTAGGGTATTGAAATAACCGTAGGTGAGAGAGAGCTCAGAATTTTATAAACTTTAGTATATAGGTATAACTTGAAGTTTCGATCACAAACAACAGTCTTAAGTAGAATTAAATTATTTACTAAAAATAGGACCCAAGTTTTTTTAGTTTCACAAGGAACATATCAAGCTTAAAAAACAAGAAAACTAAGAAGGTTGGAAATTTCACAACATTGTCTTTAACATTAAAATAGCTATGCAAATTATTAAATTTTCTTAACACTTATTTAGAACTGAGCTCATTCGCCTGTAACCAATATGTATTTTCACCTTCTCCCCCCCCCCCCCACCAAAAAAAAAAATCCTAAAACCGTCTGCTTGCTTTAGTAAAAGTAGAAAATATTAGCGAGCTTTTTCCCTCCTTATACGTCTTTGCATACACACACATTATTTATTTGTCAAATCATGTGCATTTCCTTACCGCTTTATCCCTGAAGAGACATTAGAATAACATTTAATGTAGAACAGCAAAGGCTTTTATTTTTTATTTATTTTTCAAAACGTTTGACATAAATGCTATGTGCAGAAATATCAATGTTAAAAATTATATTTTTAAAATGCAAAATCCTCTAAAAATAATCTACCAAGGAAAATACTTTCAGATTGAAAGTGAGGCAAAATTAAGCCATACGCTACACAAAAATAGGATAACTTATAAAACTTATTTAATTTGATTGTCCTGTTTTCACAGTAAAATTAAGAGATAATTGCATAAAAACAGCTTAACAAAGTAAATCTCACAAAGTCAGGAAATAAAGCACTTAAAATTGGGCACTAAGTTTAAGCCGACAGATATTTGCTTTTACATACACACATATTTTAAGTAACGCTTCTGTTTAAAAAGTAAACTGGGTGTAAAACTGTAAATATTCGTGTCGACTTATATGAAGGTTTTTTTTTTTTTTTTTTTTAAGACAGAAAGAAACCAGATTTATGCTCCATTTCTTTGACAGTTCTTTATAGCTCTCTCGTTTGGTTTTGCATACACTGGCAGACATCCAGTCATAAATCACAACAACGAGCTTTCTTTGACTTAGCGTAATGCTTTTTTTAAATCTTTATTTCTCCGGTTAATCTATCTTCTGATAAAAATTAAGGGAAGTTTTTCAAAAGAAAAAATTACATTTTAAAAAGAAAAATCAACAGAATACCTCATGTCAGTCAGTATAAATTGAATGGAAAATATTAGGAATCGACCGATACCACATTTTCGCCGATGACCGATACCGATACTTTACCTATAAATTCATTTTCAGAAATAGCCGATACCGATACTTTTAAGTTATGGTATCGGCCGATACCGATACCGATACTTTACATAATTTAATGTCATTTAAACCTACATCTGTTGGGCAGTTTTTGTACGAGAGTGTAGTTCTCGTTAAAATGAATAACAGAATGATGAAATTTGATCCCAGTAGAAAGCATTAATAAAAAAGCAGTGGATACATTGAAATGTGAATTTATAGTAGTTCTAGTCTTTCTTTTCTATTCAATCATGCCGACGAATGGGCGAATTTATAAAAAGTTGAGCTCTGGGAAGCGTCTTAGTGTGCAGATTCGGAATTCTTTCTCATCGCGTGTCTGTCGATGTAGTGGTCTAGAGTTTTGGGCGATTTTCTCCAGATGTTACGTGAATATGCGTTAGAGTCCCTTAAAAAGTCCTCCGCCCAAGCCCCCCCCTTATAGCTAGATGCCCCTCATTTAGGCTTGACAGAACACAAACACGGGGGGGGGGTTAAAGGGTATATTAATAAGATAATCCATTTCATTTCCAGTGCCGACTGGTGCAAATATTTAAATCAGTTTTTCTCAGCCTCTATTTTGTCGCCTAATTGTTGCCATAAGCCAGATAAAAGGTTTCCATATTAGGCCCAAAACAGCTTCATGCTTGCTCTTACTATATGTGTCTTTGTTTATGGTTCGGCTCATGCCTCGATTTTGTGCTTACAAAATTAAACACATGAAATTTATTCAACTTCAAAGCTTGCAATTTTTATTTAGATTTTTAGCACTTGAGATTTCTTTCAATCACTGGTTTTTTGTCTACGCGAGCGCGTCGAGTCACTTTTTTAGCACCTGAGAGTGCTATTTCTTTCAATCACGGGTTTTTTGTCTTTAATTATAATTCTTTCACAAATGAAAATATTTTTTAGATTACTTAAACTGCATTAAATTGTGATAATGTATAAACTGTACAGTATTATGTAAGTACATATGTATTTAGATATTGTTCATTAAATACGTATGTAAATTCTTCCCTTAAAATGCATAATAAGTTCACATTAATTGTTGGTTTTATTTATCTGCTCCAATTATTTAACAACTAAGTGAATTATTAAATGTTTTAGAAAGATTTCTGTTTAATATGAACTCATATGATAATTTTTAAGTTCTTTTTGAAACTCCGAATATTTTGATTCTCCGGACAGGGTTAAGTCATATTTAATCCGGATGATCCATGTATTTGATCTTTTCCGTACGAAGAACAGGTACACACCGATTATTCCTGTGTTTTCCTTACATATAAACTAAATACTATTCACAAGAAATATGTTTTTTACCCCAAAATTTGAAATAAACTAAATAATAATTAGTATTACTTATTATACTAATATAGCTTTAACTTTTTAAATTAACAATACAAATAATTATTAGATGATATTGATAATTATTACACTTCTCAAAACAGAATGATACACAAATCCTGCGCTCTCTCATTAATCTGATAGATAATAAAATCATTAAATGTTTCATAATTCGTACTTTTGATATTTTGTAATGTTTAAAAAATGAATCATTTAACTTCTGGACCAACATAATTAATGTTCACGTGTGTCGCCAGTTTTCAAGTCACTGCCCAAAAGTTAACTTCTTTGCAACACAAAAAAGGAATAAATTGTTTTGACATATAGGTTTCGTTTATAATTTTAGTATCATTAATTTTGTCATTGAAACAGCTACAATATGAAGAAAAATATTTTTGCTCGTTTTCAAGCTACGCCTTGGAGGGTCTAAATAAAGGATGCTTATTTAGACCCTCCAATGGAAGAAAAATCCAAAAATAATAAACTAAATTCAATTTTCAAGTCTTAAAAAAAAGTTGCTACTTAAAGTATCCATATTTAATGAAATTGATCTTCAGTGTTTTTGTTTTTATGATCATTGTTAACATGTTTTTCTGTGATTGATATGAACAAATTTTATCTGTTTTAATTCTAAGCTCTGAGCAGGGGCGGTGTCAAGCAAGGTCTGGGGTAAGCAAGGTCTGGGTGCCATCGTCGAAAGGGAGGCCATTTCGAACTAAAACTGAGAAAATATTGATCTAGAACAGTGGTTCCCAAACTTTTTTGTCCTTCTCTTCAAAAATACTTCAACTAGTTTTTTTTTTTTTTTTTTTTTTTTTTTTTTGCGACCCACTACTACATAACGATAACCAATATAGGCTATATAAAATAGTATAGTTTACTATATATATAAAATACTAAAATTTAATTTTTCCCACCCTTTTCGATCCACCGAAATTGATCCCGTGACCCAACAATGGGTCGCGGCCCATAGTTTGGGAACCACTGATCTAGAACACTGATCTAGAGCCTTTTTTTTACGTTTGCAGAGGGGCACCATGGGGGGGGGGTATGTGCGACAAACGTCATTCGGTTCAAACCCTATCCCCGTTTGCATGCGCAGAAATACGATTCACTTCGGTAGCAGAATGCTACTTTCGGTTTCAAATATTTTCGGCTGACTAATATTAAAATGCCTGTATCTGAAGTTCTATAAGCTAAATAGAAACAAATCCTCAAACGTATTTCGAAGGCTGAAATATTACACTTTAACACACATATGGGCAACCGCCGGCCCGTGGAACATTTGAAAACTCCGTATAAACGATTCAATATCTCATATAAATATCAATTATACGGCCCGCCACTTCACTAAAAACCGCAAGTTTGGCCCGCGACTTTTCTAATATCCTAAAGTTTGGCCCACAACTTTTCAAAGGTTGCCCATACCTGCTTTAACACTTTAAAGGGGGTCATCCCCTGAAATATTAAACGATGTCAGGACCGTCTACCCCATCATTTTTGACCGTCTACCCCATCAATTCTATATCATACCCAAGCCGAATCAGATGTCCTTGCACCAATTTCTTAAAATAAAAATTTAAAACATGTCTCTTAAGCGTGAAATCTGTATCAAGAGCTAGACATTCTCCAACAATATCAAAAGCCTATATATACAACAGAATCTCCCTATAACGAAATTTTTCATGGAAACGTAACTTTAAGGCTTAAATGACACTATAAACAATCTCCATATAACGAAGAGCTTATCTTCCCATAGTGAATATTTCAGATTTACCTTTGATTTTTTTTTTGTTAGTTTTGAAGAAAATTTAAATTTTTGAACAGACCACTTAGTGGAAGAGTAACAGATAGTAAAAATGGAGACCAGGAAAGTGAAACTGACTCCGATAATGAAGACACTTTACCAGTGCCGGGTTATGACCAACTGGGGCAGCGGGCATTGATAGATTTGGGGGCCCCAAACTATGAAATTGTTATATTTTTCATAAAATTTTGATATAAAAAAGAATATTTCAGAAAAAAACATTTAAAATTGGGGGCCCTTTCAAGTCGGTGGCCCTGGTCAAAGTCCCAATTTGCACATATAATAATAAGGCCCTCCGCTTCACGACCAATACCACATCAAACTTTAATGCTTCAACCTTTCAAAACCATTAAAAAGAGGTTTCCAAATGGAAGAAAATGTGCCTCACTCTATTTTCAGCGGACTTTTAAAATGTGAATATTTTTATGAAAATTTAAAATCACAGAATGCAAAACAATAAAAAATAACGGAATTTTGAAGTAAAATAAACGTAAGTGCATTACATATTTTATTCTCTAAATTCGTGGATTGTCTTTACTTTTGAACATTTGATTCATACAATAAAAACTAAGAAACCCTAAGTTTAACAAATTTATAATAAATACCAATTTATTTTTAATTGAAAGTCATAATTTAATACTCGTAAACATCGAATTAACTAAAAAGTTTGTAATATTTGCTGAAATAACTGCAAAAATCTCTGTACAACAAAATTTTCTCTTTAGAGAATTTTTTAACTGGAACCGAGCGAGTTCGTTATAGAGGAGATTCAATTGTGTGCATAAATATATGAATGACTTTTTTTTCGAGTCAACACAGTGAGAAAATAAACTTTCATAAAACTGGAATAAAATTATAGCCTACCTCTCGACATTTGTTTTTTGCAATCCTTGCAGATAGCGTATTTAGTGTTGGGCACCAATTCAAAATGATTTAGAAGAATAGACGATTGTCCTGTTAAACTGTGATCTAACGATTCTTCGTCCATTATTTCGACCACACATGGTGATACGACATACATTTAGCGATGGTTAGAATAAAAAAATAAAAAAAACACAGTTCGAAAACACTCGCACAAACAAATGTGCCAATGAAACGACGCCTCTCATCTCATTACCAAAATAAAGATTCTAGAATGGTGTTGCGCCTGCGTTGTTTCTTCTGAAAAGCGAAGTATAGGTTGAAAAGTATCGGTGAAAATGGATGAAAGCAACAGAAACCGATACTTTCCCGATACTTTTAGAATCGAAAGAACCGATACCGATACCTAAAAAAATTGGAGGTATCGGCGCGGATACTATCGGTTGCCGATACTATCGGTCGATCCCTAGAAAATATTACATGGGCGCTGTAAGAAGGGTTGCAAGGGGGGTGCACTTGCAATCCCCCCCCCTAGAATTTCAAATATATATATATAACATAAAAAATTAAACATCCTCTCAAAATTCAAAATTTCTGTTTGCTTGCTTCAAAATTCTTTAGGGCGTAAACTTTCGTTTTAAACAAAGGATTTGTATCAGGATATAAATTTAATTTAAACGCAATTAATATATCTCCCCTCTTTCTCACAGTCTTCCGGTGCTACACCTCGCAAGAATATCCTAAGGTTAGCAGACCCGGGCATATCAATAATCAATAAATGCACATCTCTTGGAACATGTGATACTGTATAGAACACGTGATCCGAGATTATATAGTTTTAAACGCAGCTCGGAGCTGAGCTTTTTGTGACTTCAGTTGCCATGTAAAGCTGTGTGAAAACAAAATAAAGATATGTCTTCCTAATCCCGGAGTGTTCATTCGATACAACAGCCGCAGCCCGAGGATACCGTCCTACCTCTGCGCCCTGCGGACTCCAGCGACGGTTCTCCGACCGCGAGACCCCGATGTTGCGGTCAACCGGACTTCACATTATAAGAGCCGCTCCTTCTCAGTACCACGATCGCGAAGTCTCGTTGTACCCTGGCGAAGCCACGACAACAACCTTCCCGTTCACCGGATCGTCTTACATATATATATATAATTAAAGTGAAAATACAACCAATTTTTTTTTTAACGTAGGACAATGAAAAAATGTCCGAATGATATTTTGAATTCGAAATGTAACTGTCAAATTAAATTAGATTTTTTAGACCCGTGTTTATGGTTTAATCTTTATTATTGTTGTACATCAATTTTAAGTTTTTGAGAAATCATTCATAAATTTATTTCTGAGAGAGACCGCTCACAGGGGATAATATTGACGCGCGCACTGTATACCCCCATAATACTGCAGACCAGGGCTTCCCAACCTTTTTACTAATTAGACTCCCTTGAAAGATTTTTTTTTCAATAGACCCCCTACTTTTTTTAATACATAACAAACCACCATGCATGAAGTTGAAGGATAGTTCAATAATAAATGAAAAGAAAAAAAAAACACTACATTTTACTAAACCACTTTCAATTTTACAGATTATATCTAATTGTGACATATACGTGGGCCCGATAACGTCGGTTGCCACCCTAATAATTTCTGAATGGCAAAAGCTATAGTCATAAAAGTGGGGTCTAAGTATAGTAACATTGTCATGCGCACTAGGACTGTCAGAAGTGAAAACTTCTTATGAAGCTTTCCAAAATTTATATTTATGTAGTTAAACAGGTTTTCACACATTATTGTATTTTTACTAACAAAAAATAAACACTTATGAACGTTTATTCACATTTTTATACATTTGAAATTCTTTCTAAAAAAAATTTTAAGGCTGTAAGGGTATCGCACATTTATTTATGATATTCTCACATTCACAATTTTTTTGTACGTTTGTACACATTTTAACTCAATTTTCACTGAGTTAGCATTGGGAATTTTTGATTTTTTAATTTAATTACATTTCAAATTTCGCGCTCGATTTATGTGCACATTTAAAATTTAAAAAGAGAGAAGGAATGCGCGCACAGGCCCCCAACGTGACACAGCTGGTATATGCGTACTGTATACCTCAACGATACACATTTTTCTCTACATGTTAGATTTTGTTACACTTAATCAATAATTATGTACGTGAATTTATTAATTATCAATGATAATGTACTTACGTTGTAATGTACAGTAATCCTATTTATTTGTAATGAATGATGGATTTATGATTCAAATTCAAATGCACTGTAGTATAACACTTATAACTCAAATAATGTACAGTATATAATTATTAACACTCTCCACATTATCAAATTAACTTTACTGCACAATAACTACATAGGTATCCAAATTAAGTACAGTTTTTTAATAAATAATCGAAAATTATAGCACCTACCCAGCTAGAAAAAGTCTGCACTTTTTTTTCAAAAACATATAGATTGTACACAACTTGTAGATAAAATACTGGATATTTTTCAATATTTTGAAACTATACACTTGTTGGGCTAATTATATGCTGTTTTTATGCATACTAAAACAAAAATTTACGCAATTTGAAACGATTTTCGAAAACATCTCAAAATTTAATCAAAGTATTTTTAAAATCCGACGCCTCTAGCTTTAGTTGAGTGATCACCTATCACGTAACCAAATGTAATTTCTTTCACTTTAGTCGTTATTACGTGATCTGCGAACAAAAATTTACGCAGTTTGAAACAAATTTCGGAAAATCTCAAAATCAATGAATTTTTAAAAAATTCGACGTCTAGAATTTAAAATTAATGACCACCTATCATATCTCCAAATTTTATTTCATTCGCTTCAGTCAGTTTTACGTGATGTGCGAATAAAAAAAGCGTCAAGCTTTTTTTTTTTTTTTTTTGACGGTCGTACTGGAGTCTCAAATGCTTAAAACGGATAGAAAAAATTTTTAATACCAAGTAGTGAACACGAGAAGTGTAATTTTATTTATTTAGATTCATAAAAGTTGTCATTCCGAAATGGAAACAACAATCACTTTACAACAACTCAAACTTTGCCTATAAGTTTGTATTTTTTCACTATAAGTTTTACTTCAAACAACTCAAACTTTAGTCATTTCATCCCGAGTCGAACCCGTCTGGTGGTTAGAAGCTCGCCTTGGATCCACGGCTCGATACCAGTTGTCCAAGGAAACAGTTTAAAACTAACATGAATTTTTTACGTATGATAAGCACTAAAATTCAAAGAAAGGCGGGAGAAATCTCAGCTGACAAAAGACAACGTAGCTGTGACGTCACAATCCACTTTTTCCCCCATATGTATCTGAGCGTGATGGTCGCGCGAATTCTGTGATTTTTCTCCATTCCAAAAATGCCCAATGCGCCTAAAGAAGTTTTCTCTCTATTCTAAAAAAAATGTAAAGGCCGCTGTCGCTGTCGCTGTCAAAGCTTGTTCGCGTATCTCCTCCTAAACCGTAGGGATTTGAGTTTCGATTAAGGTGCCCACAGATTCGAAAAATTCCGAGGAACCTGCTAATCTGATTTAAATTTCGAAAATCGAATTATTTTAGAAGATATTAATAAAAAACTGAAAAAATAAACCGAATGGTTGCCAGATTTGGCATAAAATCATTCATTCCTTTGCAACAAAGCGTTTCGAAGTATCTAGAATCGCATGAAATTTACAAACATGAATTAGAATTACGCCCATTTTACGCCAAAATAAAAACTGTATGAAATAAGTAACTCAAAATGTGTTACACAAAGTTGATAATTTTCAAATAGTAAGTTCGCTTAGACAACAGGAGTTTAGAATGAGCGATTATTCGTTTTTCCAAAACAGAATAACTAATATCTTGAAAATGAAAAATAATTAAAATGCAGATTATTTTAAAGCCGGTTCTCGTCCATCTGAATTATTTGCTACCAGTAGAAATATTTGGCAGCGTTAACTATGCCATTATAGCAGTTATAGTACACTTTGAATATTTGCTAGCGCGACGAGATGGTATAATTCGTGGTCTTAAGTACGCCAATCTGCAAACGATTATGTAAATGAAAATATGAATAACGGTTTTCCGGTAACCTTAAATGAACAGTAAATATAGGTTGTGAGCATGTGTAAATCGCCAAATAATGAAAAGTCGCCATTGGTGGCAGGCCATTCTATCTGTTCCGTAGCTTTTATTAACTTTACGCAAGTCGCCAAATAATGAAAAATCGCCATGGGTGGCAAATTCGCAAGGTGTCTAATAGGTTTTACATTATTAAAAATACAGCTGAAACAGATGTTCTGATTTTATTACTTTTTAGCTCATAATTAATATAACTTTTGAATGGCAACATTAAATATCATTGTGTTTCTGAGGAGTGCAAATAATTTTTCCAGCGATTATAAGCGGTGTCCGCACTCCAGGTGGAGTATAGCTCAGGACCCGTACAACACGAATTCCCTTAACAAAATATCTTCGATGCAAGAACCAAGCAATGTGTAGCTCAGTAACATTCTATCTGATCCAATCTTCGGGTTTTGTCTGTTGAAATTAAGTTTTTTTTTCGAATAAGCCTGATTAGGGGCCGAATGCCTCACACGAAAAGCGAGCGTAGCAAGTCTGGGGGCCTTGGCCCCTAGTCACTTAAAAAAAAAAAACCAAGAGGTTGGGAAAATAGTTATATGGATTTTGGGGGCTCTACGTGTGGGGGCCCCGGGCATTTGCCTGGGCATGCCTCCCTATTTTTATGGCATTGGACGTACATAGCTCTAAACGACACATTCAATTCAGTGACGTGAGCTGTCCTCTCCTGGCAAATAAACATGCTAATATACTAGGATGATGAAAATCTGATTTACTAGTGCTGCGGTTGCCTAGTTTTTAAGGCATCAGACCAGAGGGTTGCATGTTCAATTCTTGAAATACAATTAATGAAAATTTGGTGTGTTTTAGATGGATGCTAAATCTGTAGTTTCATAAGTCAACTCGGTGGCTGTTAGCAGTTTCTGAGGAGAGCATATATTCAGAAGTCCCCCACCTACAGTTAATGAACACTTTGAATATGTGGTATACATGTATGCTAAATCTGTAGTTCCGGAAATTCTCATGGTGACTGTCAGCAGTTACCGAGGGGAGCCAATTTTCAGAAATCTCCAACTTCCTAAAGAGGATCTGTATTGAGAAACCTAGAGCATGATTTTAAAATTCCGAAGATGGCATCACTGCATGAGGCACAGGTCCTGTCTGCAGGTATATGAAAAATTTGAACGGTAGTGTCATGAAGCACAATAATCACGTAACTCTGTTCAATAATCAGCTAAAACAGCTATATTGATTATCATAACTATTTTATTAATAAGTATGAAGCAATGAATTTTGTAGCTAAGCGTGTTAACAATATTTAAAACACCCAATCCTTTGATGTTTAACAGATTACTGCGTGTATGATTTTGAATTTCCTAAAAATGTACAACTGTAGAAATAAATTATATTTTATGGAAATAACAAAATTAATGACAAGGATAAAAATTGCGAATCTATTAATACTTTGAAATACAAAATAAATTTTCACTCTGAATCACTGATAACGGGCGCATGTACAGGATGTTCTTGTTAACCTCTGCCAGGAATGTAAGTAAAATTAAATATAAAATCATAGCATTTTTTATGAAAAATGAATATCACTGTACTTTTGTATGTGGTATATTCAGATTAATCTATGTGCTATTTTAAATTTGAATGAAATTTTAAAAGAAAACACTTAACTTATACTAAAATATCAGGGATTCTGATTATGTGCTCGGTGTGTATTTTATTCATTTTTTCTAAAAGATCCACTTGTTTTCAAATCACTGGGTTCCTAGGACCTAATTTTTTGAGAACCTAGTCTATACTTGAGAATACATTTCTACATCCCTGAGTTATTAGTTTTCATTGTTTTCTAATGTTATTTTAAAAACACTAGAATATTTAGCAATGGGTCAGAATTAGTTAATCTTCAGTCCCTGGGACCCACAAATGTAACAAGACAGTAGACAATATGTATAATTATTATATACATATCTATTTATTTATTAATTAGTGTGATAAAATTTGTTTATCATGCAACCTGTGTTTTGCACAATTCTAAGCATTTGTTTGTTTAATACTTTCTTTCTCCATTCAACAAGTGTTTCCTTAAATTCTAGGGTAAAATACAATGGCGTCCAGTGGCTCTTGGAACAGCGATTCTGGTTCTGAGATGTCTTATGAGGTAAAAATAAATGTAAATCATTTTAATTTTCATGAAAAATGAATATCAGTGTACTTTTGTACGTGGTATATTTAGGTTATCTATGTGTTATTTTAAATTTTAATGAAATTTACAAAGAAAACACTTAACTTATATTAAAATATCAGGGATTCTGATGATGTACTACAGTGGTTTTTTTAATTCATTTTTTTCTAAAAGATCTACTTATTTTCAAATCACTGGGTTCCTGAGACCTACTTTTTAAAGAACCTAGTCTGTACTTGAGAATACATTTCTACATCCCTGTGTTATTAGTTTTCATTGTTTTCTAATGTTATTAAAAAACACTAGAATATTTAAAATGGATCAGAAGTAATTAATCTTAAATCTCTGGGACCCACAAATAAAAGAAGTCAGTGGGACAATATGTATATTTATTTATTTATTTATAAATTAGTGTGATAAAATTTGTTTATCATGCAGCCTGTGTTTTGCACAATTGTAAGCATTTGTTTGTTTCTCACACCATGCCACAAATACGTTTCTTTCTTTAATTTTAGGAAAACATACAAGAAAACATTAGGGCAAATACTGCCAAACCCAGACCACTGAAACCCTGGCTACTGAAACCCAGTGTTTCGTCGCGGTTTTGCATGATTCATTTAAATGGTGTCAAGACGAAACATGTTGATGAACTATATCTTTTTAAAGCTGCAGCTGCTGGAGATCACAAAAAAGTTCTCGAACTTTCTAGTCAAGTATCAATAGACATAAATAAGAAGCAGTATGATAATTTAAAAAACTCTATGACACCTCTTCAGATAGCAGCCGCTAATGGACATGAGACATGTGTCCAGATTTTAATAGAGCACGGAGCTGATATTAATGCCAAAGATTCCTTCGATACGACTGCTCTGCATATGGCAGCTGAACAAGGACACTACCTGTGTCTCAAAGCTTTGCTAAAACGCAGAGCTGATTGTAATGTGCCCATGAAAACTTTGAAAATCGGTTTCCGGATCGTTACTGGGGGTCAGACCCCCCTCCATTTAGCGGCAGCTAATAATCATGTAGAGTGTGTGGAAGAACTTATAAACTACGGTGCTGATTATAATGCCACTGACCAGAATAACCGCACCAGCCTTTACCTGGCTGCAGAAGGTGGATTTTCAGAATGTGTTCTGGTGCATTTAAGAAGTGCCTTAGGAAAACAAATTTTGTCGATACCAAGTCTTGATACATCGAATACTCCTCTGCATTTTGCAGTGAGTCAGGGGAAGCTGGAATGCGTGAAAGAATTGCTGTATTTAAACCCCGATGTTAACCATTTAAATAGACAGGGACGTTCTCCGTTGCACCTTGCAGTCTCACCTTTGGTTCGGATGGGTTCAGATTATTTTGAGATTTTAAAGTTACTTATTTTGTTCGGTCGGGATATAGACATTAACAAGCCTGATGCACGGGATCAAACGCCTTTGCATTATACGCGGTTCACTTTCCGCAGTTTTGATTCCCCCTGGAGTAAGGACATGGCCAAGTTTTTAATAGCCTATGGTGCGAACGTAAATATCAAGAACAGACAGGGATATTCATTGCTAGAGCAAGAATTGAATTCCCCAGACAATAATTGTGAAGTATTAGAGTATGTGGTTCGAAGCATGTCAACTTTACCACGTTTAGAATCTTTAAATGTCTACCAAATTCACGAGCGGCGACTTGACTTGACTTCATTGACCTATACCACTCATATTCCCATTTCCCGGCCTTTGCATTATGAAATGATGCCCCATCAGCAGTTGCGAGTGGAAGTTGACACCGGACTGAATGATGGCCGTCAAGCAAATGTCAAAACTGAGAAACATGTGTGGTACGAGAAGTTGACATCGAATCCACGCTCGCTGAAACACCATTGCAGATATGTAATACGTAGAAGCATGGGTGCCAAGAATTTAAAATACATCGACAAACTAAGCATTCCAGCTAAATTGAAATCCTATTTATTACTCGAAAACGATGCGCGATGGGCTGCAGATAAAGAAGACATCTTCCCTTTGATTAATGTTGAATAGAAAACTCTATAATAAAAATATAACAAATATGTGTCTTGTTATAAATGGTTATAGTAGAATTTTTTTTATTTTAGAAACATATGCAGCTAAAACTAGACAGAGTGATAACTAATTCCACATACAGGCAATTGAAGACGAAAGTAGATGACTTTTACTGGTACATATAAATTAAGGATTTATCTTTTATATTAGTTTGTCTCCAAATGCTTCCAAGCAAGCGAGCTCAATACCATTTAAAAATTTACAATATTTACAGCTCCAATAACTACTTTATTTATAGAAGATTTAGTATTCTTTCGTACTGATGCACTGCTAGGTTTCTCAACAACAGCTAAATCTACATATATAAGCATATCTACATAATAAGCATATTTAAGCATATTTAATACATTTTAACAGTTTTTAGTTAAAATTTTAGTAACTCATCTTAGGGTATATCAACACTGAGACAAGGTCCAGACACAAAACAAGATGTCCCCCCCAACCTTGAATACAAAAGCCTAATTTTGAAACGAATCAACCAAAAAATTTCAAATATTTTGATTTATGAGATGCAATAGTGGTAAGTGCTTGAGTTACTCAATAAAATACTAGAATGGTTTGAATCACAAAGAGAAAACCCAACACAGAAAATGCTGTGATATATTTTATTTGAGCCATTACAGTCTGATTTTTTTTAAACAGTAAAACATAGTGTTTCCAATCTTAATATTTCTCATCATCAAATATTTGATTAAAAAAAAAATACCTGGAAGAGTCAATACCAAGTTTTGATACATCGAATGCCCCTCCGCATTTTGCTGTCATGTGTGAAAGAGTTGCCGTATTTAGAGTTAGATGCTAGCCATATAAACAAACTGGGATGTGTTCTCCATCGCATCTTGTAAAGACTCCTTTGATTGGGAAAGGCTTAGAATTTTTTGGCGAACTTAAGATTTTACAGTTCCTTATTTTGTCGGGTTAATACAGACATCAACAAACTTGATGTATACATGGTCAAACGCCTAACAATACATACTGAAACTAATTCAATACGAACTGCATATATTTTAATTCGTTTTAAAGAAGTATTAAACTTGTTCTTTTAAAAAGTAAAATAAAACACTAATTATGTGTTAGACTAAAATAAAATAAATAAAAATAAAACTCTTTACAAGTTGTACAATGCACCCTTACCAACAATAAACCTGCATGTCATGCATTTTTTACACTAAAATTCTTAAAATACAGAAACCTCATTACAAAATTGGCCAAAGCATCATCTAATTAGAAAAATATTGCAAAACACTCAATATTCAAGAATTTCCCCCCAAATGTTTCCCAATTCTTTCAATTTTACCATTTATAAGAGTTGTATAGCATTAAATTCAAAACAATTGGGGTGATCAATTACCATTGATTCAAAAATTGTTAAAGACTTACTTTTTAACAACAGCCTCAAACAATTTTAAATCGTTATTTGAAGATCTCTGTTTTTTTTAATTACATAAAATTAGCACTTTTAACAAATCTAAACACCTCAATGCTACAATACTCGATAAAAACTGCAACTTAAAAACATCTAATAATGTCTTAATTAAGACAAATTTGTTGTACTTTTTATTATTTATATGTACTTTTAGAAATAATATAAGTTTATTTCACTTAAGTAATATTATATAATTGCTTTATTTAAAACCATATTACCAGATTCTGCAGCAAGAATATGGGACACTTTCACACATGGATCAAGCTCAATAGCAGATTTCTCTTCTTTTTTTTTTTTTTTTTTTTTTTTTTTTTTTTTTAATTCATCACATTTTCTGCTTTCTTCTTTAAAGAAGAGGTTTTAATTTATAAAATGAGCATTATGTGTTCATTTAGCCAGGAGCATCTCTGACTTACAAATTGCTAGTGTGTTAGTCTAATTTGTTTTGTTAATTGTAAAGGTAATCAGGAAAAATTTGCCAAGATTTTAGATGCAGTGAAGCTTTTCATGTTTTGAAAATAACATGATTTCGATTTCACTTTTGGTTTCAATTTTAATATTATTTTACTTTCACATTTTAATGAATTATGAAAGTTTTGTTTATTAACATGTCTATAAATACATAAAATAATGTAGACTCTGAATTTTGATGCATGATTGCAATTATATTTCTTTGTTAAATAATTTTTAAATGTGAACAAGGATGATTTTTATTGAAAACTTAATTTTGTGTCTGCTGTGTGAATATCATGAGAAAGAATTTAAGATTACACACTGTCCTCCAAAAGTTAAGGAACAACCGGTTTTTTGCGCCTAATTTGCGAATGAATAAATGTAGAAACACCAAATTGGGATGACATATGCACAAAGCAGTTACGTATTGAGTGCAACATAGAAGTTTACATAAGAAAAACACAAAAATGATTTACAACAAAAAAGAAGCAAAGTCGCTGGAAAAGTGCATTCTTAAAAAAAAAATTATAGTTTCGAAAAGCATGTTGTTCCTTAACTTTTGGAAGCCAGTGTATTTTGTTGAATTATGTATTTGAATAGTATTTCAAATTACAGGAATCTGTTTAATACGTATATGTATGTTGAGAAGAGAAGACAAATTTTGTATAACGGATTGTATGTCAGCTTAATTTGCTTTAATGCACTGAAAGGAGATATTTCTTACTTTGATGCTTATGTTTTTGTATAGTTTTAAATGTGATCTGTAAATAATTGTCAAAGAAATCTAATTTAAATAAATCAGTTTTTCAGTGCTTAAAGTACAGGTATAGGACAAAATAATAGGAACACCTGTGAAAAAATGAACATATTTTATTAATAAGGACCTGCTCTCCTGGAACTCCAACAGCTTGCATGGCAAGATGCACGAGTTCCGGGACTTTCTCTCGCGCAGCGACGTGGACATCGCCCTCATACAGGAAACGTGCCTAAGGCCTAACTATTCTTATAACATTCCTAACTTCACGCTCCACAGACAGGATCGCCCCCCACTCCAGGGTGGACGCCTCGCCGGTGGTCTGGCTATTTATGTTAAACGAACCATCCCACACCACAGAGTCACTGATCTCAACCTGGACAGCCTGGAAGCCCTCTCCATCGTCTAGCTGACCGTCTAGTGGACTCCTCGCCCAAGTTAATGATCACGACTGCCTACGTCAAGCAAAACAAGGAATTCCCCTCCAAGGACATATTGTCCATACTCAACAGGTGTCCCGCCAACGCCATTCTTGGCGACTTCAACGCTCACCACCTTGCATGGGGCTGCCGCAATAACAACAAGTATGGTGCCAGACTCTTGAAACTTTTGATGGAGGAACACATCCTTATGGCCTACCCATCGACACCTACCCACTTCTATGATAACGGTGCTTCGATTATTGATTTCATGCTCCACAAGAACTTGAAACAATATCCTGACGTTGCCACAATCAACCTATTCACGTCAGACCACCTGCCAATAGTGACTAATATACACGCTTCGTTTGATGCGACTCCACAACGTACCAGAGTAAAGACGGACTGGCAACTTTTCGAAAGCCTCCTCATCGACAGTCCCTTCCGTCTTCCCTACCTGCGCAACGCACAGGAGATCGAAGAAGAAGTCTCCTCCCTCACCACTGATATCAAGAACGCCCTGAAGACGGCCTCCCGCCCCTGCAAAGAAACAAACCCAGTTGGTCTCCCACCCAACATAAGACTCATGATCCACGCACGTAACAAGGCAAGGAGAACGTATCAAAGTTCCAGATTTCCTCCGGACCAAGATCTCTACCGGCGCCTCGATAACGAGACCCGCGCTGCCATCAGGGAATTCAAAAACCAATCCTGGGCAAACCATCTGGCATCCCTCTCCCCAGATGACTCCTCCATCTGGCAGACCGTCAAACGGTTAACCAACCAGCGCACGGACATCCCACCTATTAAGAAGGGCTCCACCTATGCTGTGCAGAATACTGACAAGGCCGAAGCCATCGCACAAGCCTATCGCTCACAATTCATGAATGATGAACAGTCCAGCCTCAACATAGATGCTGACGTCACGTCAAAACTCCAAGCAGTTCCCACCACTTCCATTGAAGGAGTCTTCCCAACTGAAATTATCAACATAATCGAAAAACTGAAAACCAAGAAATGCCCCGGGCGCGACGGCATCACTAATCGCGTGATCCAGGCTCTCCCGGCAAACTGCATTCTCAGGCTCACTAATATAACCAATGCCATCTTAAAGCTCCAACACTTTCCCGAGACGTGGAAGAGGGCAATTGTTTGCCCTATTCCGAAGGCTGGGCAGAACCTATCGGAACCCTCCTCCTACCGCCCGATCTCACTTCTATGTGGACTGGGTAAGGTAGTGGAACGAGTAATCCTTCACCGTCTAGCTGACTTCCTAGATCGAAACAACATATTAATACCGGAACAGTTTGGCTTCAGAGGCAAACACAGTACGACCCACCAGCTCCTACGAGTCACCGAGCAACTTTCCGAAGCCATCCAACTCAAAGACAGTGTGGCCATGGTCCTCTTCGACATAGCGAAAGCTTTCGACAAAGTTTGGCACACTGGTCTAATTCACAAGCTCTACTGCATCAACATCCCCGACTCGCTGGTACGCCTCCTACACAATTATCTCACTGGACGCAGCTTCGCTGTTAGGATTGAAGGCGCCCTTTCCAGATATTACCTCATTCAAAGTGGTGTGCCGCAAGGCTCCATCCTGGGTCCCACACTTTATTTACTCTACGTGAACGACGTGCCTAGGAACCCCTTTACTGACCTAGCGCTCTACGCCGACGATACGGCGATTGTTGGTAGAGCCAGGAATGCCAGAACCCTTCACAAGAACCTTCAAGAACACATCAACCAGCTGGAACTCTGGCTCCAAAACTGGAAAATAAAGCTCAACCCCAGGAAGTGCCAAGCAATTTCAATTGGTCGTAAACTCCCACCCTCACGCTTACACATCGGCAACACTGTCCTGGACTGGGAGGACAGCGTTACCTACCTTGGTGTCACGATTGACAAGAACCTGACATGGCGCAAGCACATAACCAAGATACGCGGTAAAATGTCTGCAGCTTTCTTACGACTATCTAAACTTATTTACACAAGAAAACTCAACATAAGGAACAAAGTCCTGCTCTATTCCACTATCATTCGTCCTATTGCTACGTATGCAGCCCCTGTCTGGGCCTACGCAGCCAAGACCAACCTCCAACCACTCTACTCAAAAGAAAACAGGTACCTACGCACAATCAGATTTGGCCACCATCACCTGGCGAACGACATTATACTTAAAGACCTCAACCTGAAGTCCCTGAAAAGATACATTCTCCGACTCTCAAAGCGATTCTACAACAACATCCGGAACGTCCCGAATGAATCCATCGCAGCCCTACCGGACTACGAACCAACCGATCCTGCCTTCCGTAGAAGACCGAAAGCTGTCCTCAGCGCCCTGTTGCTCTGAACCTCTTCTCACCATACTTATTTCTCTCAGTCGAGTAACCCAACCTGTGAAGCCCGCTAGCCGGGGGGAGGTCGGGTCGACATCTCCTTTCTTCGAACATGACTCTCTGCACTGAACCAGCAGCAATCCCTTGCTGCCCTAATTAACATCCATTTCATGAACATCCATTTACATAACACACTGGAGGTATGCACGCTGTGCCGGAACTCCGACAAGCACCCACTTCAGTCAGTCAGTCAGTCTTGCAGAGCCGTCTCGAGTTCAGAGAGGTCGGACATAATCGCGCTTTGCTAGGAACAGACAGTGTGAGAGTTGCAAGTGTGAGAGTGGTGCTCGCCGTTTATTGGACGGTCGAAGGACGACTCCATTCTTTCACAGGTGTTCCTATTATTTTGTCCTATACCACAATTTAATTGGAGTCAATTCACTTTATTGTATTTGATCATGTCGTAAAGTAAAAAATAATATTTTGAATTAGTAAAAGTTATCCCTGAAAGCATTTAAAAGCAAATAAAATAATAATCTGAACTGAGGTATTTCGTCGAACTTGTACTTCTTTGTTAGGCTATTTTTAATATTAACGGGAGTAATGTTTTGCAGAATAGTTTTGCACATTTGACTGCATGTATTATTATTATGTTTATTTAGATATTAGTGTATTAGTATTATATTAGTATTATATCATTATGTATGTTTAGAAGAGAAGACTTGTGAATTTCGTATATTAGATGTTATGTCGCTTAATTTGCTTTAATACACTGAAAGGAGATGGTTCTTATTTTGCTGCTTATGTTTTTGTACAATTTTAAATGCAATCTGTTAAAAATTGTCAAAGAAATCTAATTTAAATAAATCAGTTTTTCTGTGCTTAAAGTACATTTAATTAGACTCAATTCACTTTATTGCTATTCCATCATGTCGTAAGTAAAAAAATAATATTTAGTATTAGCTAAAGTCATCCCTGAAGAATGTTTGCAAGTAAATAAAATAGCAATCTGAACTGTGGTATTTCGTCGAACTTGTACTTCTTTGTTAGGCTATTTTTAATATTAACTGGAGTACTCTTTTGTAGAATAGTTTTTCACATTTGACTGCAATTTTTTTTTTCTCGTATGGAAATATTATTAAATAAATTTCGTATAAATTTTATTCGTTATGCTATTAATAACTTAATTAACCTTTATCAATTCTTTCGGAAGGGAAATTTGCTTTATCCATGCAAGTACTGAAAAGACTGATTCCAGATCTTAAGTTCAAATACTTAATTCAAAAAATGAGTTTAAAAATTTTATAGAAAAAAAATATTAAATGGACTTTTTTTTTAATTTTAATGTAAATGTTATGTTAAAAATGTCCGTTTTGATTTCACTTCTAAAATTTTTGAATCTCTTTATTTTACTGAGGGAGGGAAGGATTTTGTACCCCCATAACGGTTTCAGCCCCTCCAATATTTTTCCCAAGTCGGCACCGGTGTATGTGACAGTGGCTTAGTCAAGGCGGGGTTAGGGATCGAGACCGACCCACTCGAAAATGAAAGAGACAGACATAGAAAAGGGGATCTCATCCCTTTTTTTTTTTTAATTTATATACGTATATACGTCAAAGGTTAAATTTTGAACACCCTCCCACGCAAAAGAAAATCTTGGCTATGTCGCAGGCGGTGAATTGTGTGTACAGACAAACCTGCACAAGGGGTATCTGTGTTAAAGAGGACAATTTTTAAGCGGTTCTAATGTGTATTCATGTTAAATGTGGAGAAAACTACCCTGAATTCCAGACTGTTATATCCACACCCCTGTGGTTTGCCAGAACCCTGAACCTTCACACTTTAGCCATCAACCACTCTCAGTGTTTTATACACTTAGCTAAGTTGGGACCAGGGTTGGAAAAATCTATTGTCCAACGTGTCCGGGGCATTGTAATATATATGTATGTGTGTGTGTGTGTGTGTGTGTGTGTGTAGAAAGATTTAAAAGAAAAAAAACTTATCACAAGAAAATCATAAACGCAACAACTGCAGCTCTAATAAGTAATTTATTAAAGACTTGGGGTTATTTGGGGATTTTTATATTTGAATATATATATATTAAATGCCGTAGATTTTACGTCAGTTGCCTTGGTTGTAGTATAATTTGCCACATTCCAAATTCTAATTAAAATATGTGTCTAATTAAAATTGTCGAAATTTGGAAAGCCTCTTTTCTCATCTGTGGTTGAGATATTAAAATGCTTTATTTAAATACAAATTTTAATACACAATAATTTCAGTAATTAAAAAAAAACTTTTTATATTCTTTGGCTAAAGAGAACCATTTGAAATTTGTCTAATAATTATCTTATGCATGATTTTCCTGTTTTTGTATGAAATGTTCATTTATGTCTATACTATTTAACAATTTGAACTACAATTTTAAATCTCTTTTTTATTATTTTTTTCCCAAATTAATCTTCTCCAGCTGAACTATTGTTATATTTTATGGGAGGAGGGAAGGGAAAAGAAGAGGAAAAGCAAGAGTATCCATCCCAAAAACTAAAGGCTTTACAAACTCCCTTCTACACAAATAATAATAAGAAGAAGAAAATATATAAGTATCAAAGTGAAGAAAAACGTAATTCAAGACAAGATTTTAAGAGAAATTAATTTGAAGTATTGAAATGGGACAGACTGTGTCTTCTTATTTTCAGAGTTTTTCCCCCCTTTTTTAAATAAAATTTTAGATTTTATACAGTGCCACAGACGAAACAAACGAACAAAAAATCTGGAGACTCGTAGGCAAAGACATAACTGAAAATCTTGATGTAATGAAGCAATAAATGCATAAAAGGCCCCTTTTAAGGTAGAGCTATGGGGGAAGGAGAAAAGGGGGCTTGCTCTTTATTTTGTCACTGTTTCTCATGCAGTACAGTTTTATATACTACTAGCTGCGTGCCCGTTCTTCGCACGGTAGGGAACGAAACATTTCCTCACATGTGTAATTCGAATTAATTCCAGTGATGTGGAATCTAGAAAAGGCAAAATTATTTCACTCTTGACTTAAAATTGGCGTCATATATGTAATAACCTGAGATCATTGCAATATAATGACACACACACACAAAAAAAAAAAACTATGTCAGCGTCATTCGGTATCAAAAAAGTGAAAATGGACCGTTTGCAGTGAACTTCTCACTTTCAAAATGTCTTATTTCCGCAGAGATGCTGTCTTTTAGGTTCACGTTTTAGCGTTAAATACCTCAGACACTACATGAAATGGACATTTTTTTTTATTTTAAAAATACGTCACCCTCTCTTGCAACCCTTTACAAAAAGAAAAGAGATAAGAGATAAGACTGCGCTATTTATAAAAGCTTTAAAATTGTTTTTCTAGATTATGCAGTTTAATTTTTCTTCTCACAAATAAATCCAGTATTTATAAAAGGAAATCGAGCCAAGCAAAGAAATCGTCGGCTTGGACATAAGAATAACTATGTACACAAAACGAAATCTTTGGAATGAGAAACTTTTTTCACGTTTTCAGAAGAGCGCTCGTTGTAATTGCTTCAAACGGGCTTTGACTTTTAGTTGTACAATAACAGTAGTATTTGGCGCATTAAGGCAATAAACAAGAGAGGTTTTAATTCGAATTTCGCAAAAAATCGCTTCGAGATATGGCGCGGGACCCGTTTTTATTTATTTTTTTCAACTGGCAATTTTAATCTTTGTCACTGTATCCATGACAACCAAACCGCAAGATATCAAACCGAAATTTATAAGCAGGTGCTACTGAAATGAAAATCCTTCTTTACTTAAAAATTCCTAAAAATTCTGCTAATTTATATTTTTCCTCCGTTCTTCTTTTAAAAGTGGGCGAATTGTGTTCTCCGTCTTTTGCCGAAATATAAAAAAGTTATGACAGATAGAATTCAAGATGCAGCAGTTTTAAAAATATTTTACGAAAGTCAGTGTCAAATTTAATTTTATTTGAAAAATTCCCAAAAATCTGCAAATTATGTTACACAGTCCGAACAAACAGTTTTTAAAAGAAAATTTTCTCCTCTATACGATGATGTAAATATCGTTTTCTTGCGAGTGCAATTGCCAGCGTTATTATGTATTACGCAAGAAAAATTGCTAAAAATCGGACAAAACATAAAATAAAACATTTTCTAATTCGAATTTCGAAAAAATCGCTTCGAGGTGTGTCGAGACCCGTCTTGGAGAATTTCCGTACAAAATTTGGTAGGTCTACGATCACCCGTTTCGGAGCTACGCGAGACACAGACAGACAGACAAACTGACAGTTTACACTCTGTTTTATTTATATAGATTACAATTTACAAATAACGTAGTCTTTAATTTGCTATTCATAGAATTTCCATAAAGACTTCGATTTTTTAAATGAAAACACATTATTTTCGCTGACAGCATGCAAAAGAAAACCTTTAAATTACCATAAATATAAATTTTCAAGAATTTCCTATGATAATTTCCCGAGATATTCCAAGTTCTCTACTGCACAAAGTTATTTTCAAATTGAGAATGATATATCAAAGTTCAGAATTTTTTGCCTGAAAACAATTTGCACATGGAAATTAAAATGCACCTTAAAAAGGAAAATAATGTTTATAGTCTTATTTATTTTGTACAGAGAACGTAAAAACGATATACAGTAGATACCGGTTATAACGTACTCTCACGGGACCTAAAAAAGTAGTACAGCCGAAGTACGTTATAAGCAGTATCGCCGGTAAGATTCAATATTACGCAAAAAAAGAAAATGGGTTCATAATTTCATCGTAATGTGCGTTTTAAACAGGTCTGATTTTTTAAAATTTAAATTAAACAGAGAAAATTCTTTATTACTTACAATTTTTATTGAGATAAATAATCTGTAATTTTCTTTTGTTTAAATGGGCAGATGCTACTTTAAAAATGCCGTTTTGGATATCCATAATAGACTTTTGTAGAGTCTCAGCATCATCAATGCGGCATTCAAAAAGTCATGATAATCTTTTTGCAGCATTTAATGCTTCGGGTATGCTAGGTATAGGCTCCTCTGTTTCTTCTTCACTATCATCAGAATCATTATAGATAGGGCTTTTCAGGGGGCATTTATATAGATGAATGACAAATAAAAAACGTGGTCTTGTTCTTAGCCCTACCTAGCAGACGAAAAAGATAAAAGATCGCTCCCTTCATTCATACACAATTCATCTCGCTAGAGAATCTGAAAACTGACAACGAATGTTTTTGAAGGTACTGAAATTTCCGAGAACAAGGAAATAAAATTCTTAAGAAAAGCAAAATTTTATTTTTGGCTTTGGCATAAAAAGTACGTTGTAGCCGAAGTACGTACTTTTGTTAAGTATGTTTTAACCGAAGTTAAATAACACTATAAATATAGGATTTCAATCGGGACTTAGCTTCTAGGTACGTTATAACCAATAATACGTTATATCCCAGGTCTGTTATAACCGGTGGACACTGTATAATTAAAAATCTTTTCTATTTATATTTTATCTTACATTTTTTAATCAACTGGCCTTTGGCTGGCCATCCCAGATAGCACAGAGATATTGCCCAATATCAAAATTACAATATTGGGCAATATTAAATGGACCCCCCCCTAAATGATATTCCTGAATATTATTTTTTGACATTGAGAGATATCAGTTTCCAACATTTCTGAATATTGTTTTCAGATATCCAGGAATATCTTTTTCTGATATTCGTAAATATTATTTTTTGACATTGAGGAATATTGGTTTCCAACATTTCTGAATATTGTTTTCAGATATCCAGGAATATCTTTTTCTGATATTCCTAAATATTATTTTTTGACATTGAGCAATATTGGTTTCCAACATTTCTGAATATTGTTTTCATGTTTCTCCCATCAGGGAAAATATTGATTGTAAAAGAAATTGGGGGGGGGGGGGACTTGACTAATTAATATTTCACATGTAGACATTTTTTTGGTTTGAAATTATAACTCAAAAGAGAATTTTTTAATGCTTTAAAATGAAATGAAAAATTTTCTGTAGTTAACTACAGAAAATTTTTCATTTCATTTTAAAGCATTAAAAAATTCTCTTTTGAGTTATAATTTCAAACAAAAAAAAAGGTCTACATGTGAAATATTAATTAGTCAAGTCCCCCCCCCCCAATTTCTTTTACAATCAATATTTTCCCTCACAAGTAGGAGCCCAAACATACAATATTGACCTGATTCTTTAATAGGTTAGCTGAAACATGTCTTTTTTTTTTTTTAAATGACTGGGAAAAAAATTTGTGTACATGAGTTTTCATTTGATGGTGCTAAAAGATCATTCTTCACGCAGATTCTGACTCACCTTTTGGAGAACGTAAAGGCCTTTAATACTGAAATTGTGCAGCAATTTATATTGTAGAGTACAATTAAAAGCTTGAACAAATATAGTTGAAACTTTTAATATAGAAAGCTATTTTATAATCACCTATAAAATATAAAATTTACTTTGGATTTTATAGTAGCCACTACTCATAAAATCCACAAAGACAATATACTTTTAATTAATACAGCTCTGCTATAACAACCTCAGTGTTAAATCAAACTGCATACTCTTTTCTTTGGTCAACACAGTTTACCTAGAATTTTTCAGAAAGATTGTGGGAGTTGCGGGGACTCAAATATATTCTTCTAGAATTTATGTACTTACATATGTGAAAATACATTGTGTTTATTCCCTTTATATTTTTTCTCTGTTTGGGGAAGTAAGTGTTACTTTAAATCCTTTGATATAATTGCTAAATCTGGAAAAAAGAAATAAATATTCCAAGTGGAAAAGCCTAGGTTTAAAAGCAAGCAGCATTGATTCGGGAAAATTCAAACTTAGGGCTACATTTAACTTCTTATTTTATATAGTAGGTAAGCAGGATTACTGTGTCACTTTCTTAATTTAAAGAAAAGGGAAGATACATATTTTTTTTAAAATAGTTTTAGTTAAAGTATACAATAAATGTTTGCCATATGTGTAAAGGGAAAAGGGAGGGGGCAGGAAGTATAAATAGAGCTTTTCTTCGAGTAAAATAATAGCTATTAAAGAAAAAAAATTCCAGTAATATGCTCATATTTCTTTTTTTTACTCTGTACTTACCTTGAAACGTTTCCCACAAAATGTAATTTGCCATTGGAGGTTATTTCCCCCCCCCCTAATTTATATTAATTTCAATGAAGCACTAATGCATCTTAGATACAATGAATTCATTTTCAATATATTTGTATTAAAAGTTAATCTCTTAAGCCTTTGGATTTCATTAAAAATTACAAGAGGGGTGAATGATAATTCCAGTTACGAGTGATTAAATACATTTCTTTATAATGTTTCAAAGTACAGTAGAACCTTGGTTATGCAATGCTCCATGATATTCAATGTGACACCTTGGTTAATGTAAAAGATTCATGATCAGACTTCGGATGATTACACATCCATCTGCAATTGATTACAAGAATTGATAAGGATTACGACTATGGCCAATTCCTAAAAGGATTATGACCAGTTACTGTTAAATTTGCAAAAAGGTAGTAATCTTGATCTTAGTGAAATCAAATATTCCGAAAATTCTGAAGTAATGCAATTTTATTACACTATTTCTGTAGAATTTATAAAAAAGCATTCTTATAGGGAATTACATTTGACTGTAATCGTTTCGAAGTCTGGACATGATCTGCAGTATGTTTAAAACTGTAATTGTGATTATGATTGTCAGTGTTATCCGAGGCATGTTTGATTCTGACCACCTTGGATAATCAGGGTTCTACTGTAACTTGATCGAAAAGCAAATATTATTGGTTGTAAACAACAGAAGAAGAAAATATTAAAATAAATAAATTTTGATTTGGAATAAATGGATTAAAATCTTTTTTGGGCTATATTTTAAGATTTTCATTAAATTGGAAATGCTATTAAAATTGAGTAATGCTTAAAATTGCACAATTGTGAATTTTAAAAACTAATTTAAGTTTTAATTCATGCAAAACAAAATGCGCTTTAAACAGCTTACTTGAAAAGGATTAACACTGGTAAAAAATTAGTACTGTACATTTTTAATATTATACATATCCCTAATTATAAACACACTTCAAATTAAGTTTTCTTTCCAAAAAATTACATGAAACAGATTTTCATATTTATTTTTAAAAACAAAATTATCTTTAAGTTTTCAGTATAATTGTCCACAATATCAAATGTTAAGGAACAATCTGAAACACGAATCTTTTTTTTTGTTCTAATCAGATGCTTCAACTAAACTTCGACCAAACATATTTGGCAAAACCTCCTTGTCCTTCTCCTTAAACTTCAAAGCAGCAGCAGCTACAAAAGAAAGAAAAAAGAAAGCTCTTCAGACATGTAATTGCTATACGATAAAATTAGCTAAAATATTTTAACCACATGGTTGGCTGAAAGGTTTAAATTATCAGAATGAAATTAGTAAGTTTCCCCATCAAAACCGGGAAATTTTGCATTTTAAAATTAATAATTAGCGGAAGAATCAGATTTGACTTTTTGTTACTCTCTTTTACTCTTAAAATAATATACTCTGACAGTAAAAAAATAAAAAATAAAATTGATGAATATTTTAAACATTGATATTGGAAAAACTATTAATTAAAAAATACATTGTTCATTTCAAAACATATCAAAATTGTATGCTATGCTGTTTTATACTAGTTTTTCAATTAATTAATGAAACAATACTAACTAGCAAGTTTGATCCCAAGATCCAATAATTCTTAATTAGATTGGGTTTTAGTTTGAGTTAAGTATTATTAGTGGCACCAGGGGCGTAGCCAGAAATTTTTCACTGGAGGGGTTACGACTACTACAACTCATATATATGTATACGTGTGTGTGATAATGTAGTGAAGAATATACATTTTGTATGGCAAAAAATTTCTCATGGGGGGGGTTTATGACCCCCCTAACCCCCCCCCTTGGCTACGCCCCTAAGTGGCACCCAAAATTTGCTTAGACTTGGTAGAGAAAAAGAAAAGTAATAACAGATAACAGACTGTTAGTGATAAATTTTAGGGTACTTTTGTATTATCCCGGCAGTCCGCCAAGACGAGCAATTTTTTTGCCAAGAGAAATGCCGGATATATGAAATTATTAATGGTTTTGAATATGATTGGGGCAACAGTTTGGCAACTCATTTGACGGAAAAATAGTTTGGCTGGAATGACCACCGGGATAATACGTAAGTACCAATTTTAGGTTGGCCATGGAAGGTAAATTTCCACAAAAAAAATTTTCTAGGGAAATCTAGAATTTAAATATAAACAAATGACACTTTTATGGCATAACTGACTATTCACCACAAATGAATTCTCATCCCTAAAGAATAAGCATGTATTGATTACTTTAGGAGTTAATTACCTTAATGTTATGAGTTTTTTTTTTCCTGGTTACTGTTTCAAATTTAAATCAGTTAGTAATAGCACAGGTTAATGCAATGTGTCATGATTTAAGAAAAACTGAAAAGCAACAAAATTCAAATTTAACATGTGAGTGTTTTCTCTTACATTAACACTAATTTCATTGGGATATTGTTTTTTTTTTATGTGATTGTGGAATGCTACGTTAGGACTATCTGCCAAGGATGGGGGTGCCTTGGTAGGAGGACTTTATACGGGTTTCTAACGCTTATTCACATGTGATATTAGTAACAACTTGAATCAATTTAGTACTATGGTACTATACTATAGCTTTCATTCCTGATATAAAAAATATGTATTTGTTTACTAATTGGGGAATACTTAAATTTGTTTACTATTCGGTTGTCGAATATTTAAGTATTTGGCCGAACCGTCACGGTATACTGTCGAATAGGTATACTGCCAGTATACCGAATATTCGGTGCATCCCTACATTGTACATTACCATACATAAAGAATTTGTTGATAGCTTCATTACATACTGAGTAACACATGGTATTACTAAAATTAACACTTACATTATTGAGTCTTTCGGAAACCTATGATATTAGTGTTCAGGTTCTTTCACTCTAGCTGTGTCACAAAGGACACACTTAACATGGGAGGACTTCTTTTTTCTGTAGAAAGAAAAACTAATTAAAAAGGGGGTAAAGTCAAAACAAAAAGTTTTAGAAATGACAATATTGAAGCAAAATAGCTCGTACATTAACATGAAATATTTTTACAAATAACTTTTATCCGCAATGTCTGTAACCAAGGGTAGAATCTTGTGTTTTGTTTTCTTTTTGTGCTGCCCCTCGGGCAATCTCTGAAATTATTTTGGTCGCCCCCAAGTACAGTTTGTTGCCCATGCAACTTTTGCTATACAATTTTTTTTTTTAATTGCGGCCGTTACTATGAAAAATGGATTTTTGACTACGTCTGATTTGACTATGATGGCAGAATTCTCTTGACGGTGATTGGCTGCTTGTAAACAAATAGGAAACGAGCACACTGAAGATAAAACAATAGCAGTTTCTTTCTTTCTACTCTTTTTGATAATTACCATGAAAGAAAATTCTTTTCTTTTTGGTTGCCCTAAGGGCGACTGAATTCTTTGTTTTACTTGCCCGTTTAAAAATCTGACTGCCCTGGGTAAGCAGACAACCGCAACTTTTGAGCGCTGTCTGTAACTGAGTTCGAATAATTTTAGATTATGCAACTCTCTGTTAATAGTGTCCACAAGGCTGCTTTTAATTACAGCAAAACTACAAAAGTTATCTGCGTAATGGGGGATCAGGGGTGGCAAATAGGGGGTGCAGTTGCACAACCAAATGAAAAACTGAAATGCAACCCCTGGGGGGTGGGGAGAATGCCTTTGGGCCGAGAACTTTAAAGGAATATTCACATTACAACAACTGGAGAAAACCACGGGAAAAATAACTATATTTCATTATATGATAGATCATCATTTCTCATCTCTCCTATACAGTCGAACACTTATAGCAAACCCAGTATATAACGAACTAAGGCACGTATCTCGGCTGGTGGTTAAGGCAACTGTAAGCCAGCCCCCCCCCCCGAATATCTGACTGTTTACTTAGCTTACAGACGAAACTTAGGTTACAATTTGATACACAGTCCTCAACAAAATAAAATCTTAGGTATGGCACTCCATATCAAAATATCTCCATATCAAAATATCAAAAAAAAAATTAAGATTTTTAAAGTAGTAAAAGTTATGCGATGGAAACAAATGATGCAGGGTTGACTAGTTTTTAACACATGACAGTTTTAACCATGGTTTAAACCATAGGTTCCCAACGTGGGCGATAACGCCCCCCTGTGGGCGTTTGAGGCTTTCAGGGGGGCGGTAAAAGACCCAGAGAAAATTAGGAGGCGTTGATATGGCACGAAGGGGCGTGGGAAGATTAACCAAATATAGTCTAAAAAGACTTAAAAATCACTCTGATAATTCATTTCTATCACGTGTGCGAAAATTCACATATTTCGATATGAGACTTCGCTGTTGAGAGAAAGAGGTACCTCTCTAAAACTTTTATTCCTCTTTTTTAAATGAAGAAATTCAGTAGAGTTCCAATTCCAACAATATTTTATCTATTAGTAATTTTTTTTTAATTTAGTTCTTGTTTTCACCATGCATTATGTACGCTCTTATTTCTCTGGAGTGGAAGGGGGTCGGTATTGAAATATTCACTAGAAAAGGGGGCGCCAGTTCAAAAAAGGTTGGGAACCTATGGTTTAAACCATCATGTCAAAAACCTCAAATATTGAGTGGAAAAAATAAACAATACTTTTAAGTGTTTTACTTTATTGCAAAATAGCTTGTACTTTAATATCTGCAATGAATTAATCAATTAATATTTAGAAAAATAAAGCACTATAATCAGAAAAAATGCTTACTTTGTTTACATCTATCAGGTTTATTTATTTTTAAGAAGTAGACCATTATGTACTTTGTAAGGATGTGCTTACTCATAGCATTAAGTCCCAAAATTTTTTACTAATTCTATTTTGAATAGAAAACTTTAGTATAGTGATAGTTAAAACGACCTGATCTTTATCTCTTTAGTCTAAATGAGTGAAATTGCTATGCTATTGGCTATTCCTTAAAGCCTTTTTAATTTAGATATTTAGATTAAACCAAAAATAAACTTGATGTTTCTTCTAGGAAATGTTTACCCATACTTTAGTTTGAAATTTTTGAAAAACTGCAGAATATTATTCATTAATTACATATATCAGTGGCGTAGCCAAGGAGGATAGGGGAGTCACAACCCCCTCCAATGAGGAATATTTTTTGTCATACAAGAAGTATATTCTTCGTCATACAAAAAGTATATTCTTCACTCCCGTATCACACACACACGTATACATATTTGTGAGTTGCAGTAGTCGTAACCCCCCCCCCACACACACACACAATAAATTTCTGGCTGTGCCACTGATATATACAATTTATATATATATATAATATTGTATACATTAAATTTATAAATTTGTATTATATAAATGGTATTAAACTAATTATTCTTAGTGAGCACAACTTATGTGCTAGTATAATTGTTATATTTTAATATAATTAATTTTAATTAGGCATTTAGTTTAATGCAAAATGTAAATACACTGCATAATTAGTTTGCATATTGTTCTCTTTTTTTTATGGATTAGTTTTTGACGGTTTAAACCAGTTTTTGATGCTTGTCATGTCGAAAAATAGTTTTTGAAGTCTAAAACCCAACCCTGAAATGATGGTATATCACATGCAAAATGAAACTCAAAGTACGCTGCGAACTACTAGACTAACCACTAAACAATAAAAAAATAACAATTTGTATTTCCTCCTATTTTCTTAGCTACTTAATATTGAATATAATTCTTGTGTTTCTTCACATTAATTTTAAACACATGAGCTTTAAACGTTTCAAAAGCTCTACATTCACCCCCCCCCCCCAAAAAAAAAAAAAAAATTAGAAGTATGTTCCGAGACTAAATTAGAACTTCTGATATAAACTGCGATGAAGATAAACTTCTTTGCTTCTAAGAAGCTGAAATCACACCCCCCCCCCAAGCTTCGATATTATATTTTTAGTGTGCACTATATCAAAAATAACTCAGTATTTTTTGTGCACTATAACAATCACAATAAAAATGTACAAGAATATTTCACAAATGGCCGCAACGGCAAATAGATTTACGTTCTCTTTCAAAATATAACATAGAAAGTGCAGACAAAAACACCTTTCACGAAATATTTACACAATTGTAGAAAAAAAATACTGATTTGATGTGCAGCATATTCTTTGTTGCATTGTCATATAAACAAACAATACATAAATCAATATATAAAAAAAACAATGTAAATGACAGTTAAATAACATAAAGGATGTACTTACATTTTAGAAGATAATTCTATATCCTTTGCCATGACGATCAGCAATGTATCCTGAAATTAGTTCAATGGCGACTCCGACCCTCCGACTTCCCACGTTGTTGATGTTTGGGAATTCCCAATTCCTCCCGCCCGCCAAGAATAACGATTAGTACGCATTAGTATTAAAGAGGATATTTGTAAAAATATCTCCTTCTTCCCAGAGAGATATTTTTACACACATACACTTTATATTAATTGAAATATTAAAAATTATTTTAAATTTAATTTTTTTAAGAGTGATTTAATATCCATAATATAGGAGGAAGGTGTCCCAAAATGATCCTCTTAAGAGGAGTAACGAAAAAACTAGAATTTTTGAAAAAGAGTCAAGAGAAATTGAGTAACGAAAAAACTAGAATTTTGAAAAAGAGTCAAGAGGATCACTTTAATCGCACCCAAGGGCAAAATGATCCATTATTTGAAAATAATTGTAAAGTGTATTTTATCGGCAAAATAAAAGATGGAAAAGTAATTATGACTATGCATGGTAAAATAAAATAAGTTTTACAATCATACAGTATGCATAATTTATTTTGTGAAAATGTTAAAATAAAAAAGTGTCGCAAACAATAAAGTGGAATATTACAAAATTATAATTCGAAAATTATGGCCTAGAATAAATGCAGAAATAAATTAAATAATGTATAGTCACGCATTTTGAGAGCGGTTGTAGGCCTGTTATAATGCCTGGGACCCGGTACTGGAGTGTCTTTAGTCGAAGGATCATTTTACGCGACAGTTTGGCTGCCCACTTAAGGCCTTTTTACTGGAACACGCCGTCAAACATAACAAACTAAACAAGTGTAGTTCACATCAAAAAACTATTCAGTAAACCAAGTCATATTTCTGTACATTAAAGACTGCATTTCTAGGAAAGTTATAGCATACTTTATAGCTATAAATAGGAAAGTTAGTGCATACTTTATAAGAGAGATGATAAAACCCAGTTTTTTGAAGAATTCTACTCAGACACGTAATACACCGATCGTTTAAATACTGACATTGCACTAACTTTTCTTGCCTTGGCACGATTATATATGTTACCTGGTAGATAGCGCTGCCTGTCTAGAAGAAACCATATGTGGATCATTTTGCCTTCTAGGATCATTCTGAGTCACCTTCCCTTAATATTTAATTTACTGGTTGATGTGGATCATATTACATAATATATTACACCAACTATATTGATCATTATACTATGTCATAGTAAGCAATTTGTATTATATTGGTGACTGTACTACGAGATTGCGGTTTGTACCAAAATGCTTCCTATGATGAAAAGTTTTGTTTAAGCAAATAAAAAATAGTTCCAAATTTCACCCATAGATGGAGCTGCTTGACCTTCCATTAAGTTGAAATGCGTATTTCATTTGAGACTTAACCCCTCTTGATTTCTTCCTGTGGGGGGGGGGGGTATGTGAAGGATAAAGTTTACTCCTCTCCTGTGGCTGATATCGAAGAAACAAAGAGGCCAATCACACAGGTAATTCAATCAAAACCACAAGCAATGCTACCAAATGCGTGCAGTGAAATTGAGTACCGTTTGGATGTAGTTAGAGCTACATCAGGTGCACATATTGAAGTATGGTAGCTGGTTATGCTTGTATCTGCTTCACAAAATAAAAATGCTGAATATTTAATGGTGAGTTTTTTTTTTACTGTTCCTACAGCGCCATCTATGGGCAAAATTTGGAACTTTTTTTTTTATTTGCATAAACAAAATTTTTCATCATAAAAAGCATTTTGGTACAAACCGCAATCTCGTAACCCAATTAGTTGATTTTATATTTAATTTTGAAATGTGTCAGGGACTTTTTGTACACCCTGTATATTTACTCCTGTCAGAGTAACTTTTCGATATATTTTACTAAGTGTTGCCATCATTAGGAAATCTTCACTTACTATATCATTACATGGTTACACGTGGTTACATTACTGTACATTACGCGGTTCCTCTGAAACTTAGCGTAAATACGTGTTAGGACCCTTTAAAAGACCCCCCCCCACACACACACACACACGGAGGGCACCCCATCCATAGGCCTAGATCCCTCGTGTAGATAATTGGACTTGATCTCACAACACAACACAACGCAAGCACACAGTTCTCTAAGCACAGGGGTGGATCTAGAGGCTAGTGGTCGCCACGACTTACTTTTAATAATTCTTCTGTGGAAAAACCCAAATTCTCCAAAAAGTAAGCATGATAAGAAAGTGTCGGTTTTCACACCCTTGAAGAAGTTGCTTTCACTACCACCCGCCTTCAGAAAGTCCACTGTCCCAGGCTAAAAAATTTTTCGTGGAAAAAAAGAGAGAGAAGAGAATGCAATCAGAGAGGTTTTGGAAGATACCGAAGGTAATTTATTAAAGGTTTATTCGACAAAGTCATTGAGGACTTTGCAAATAAGGAAACAAAAAAAATACCAATTTAAAATTTAAACAGTAAAATCTCGAAAAATTATTTTTACTGAACAACTTCACAGAATAATTTGAATTCTAATTTTATTTAAATATTATTTTCAGTATTTTAAAATATCAAATATTTCCATTTCGCTGTTATTGAGTTTTTATTATTTTAGATTTGCTGCGTTAAACATTTTGGTGTTGATTCCCTTCTAATCCGCTATTGTTAAAAACATCACAATTATATCTATATAAATAAAATTAGACTTTTGTCTGTACATTTCTTGGAATTCAAAAACTTTGCAATTTCTATCCGTTTCAAGCACCCGGGAATACGATGCGACCCTCAAAAAAAAGTTTGTCTGTCGTTCTGTCGTTCTGTCATTCTGTCATTCTGTCATTCTGTCCGTGACGCTTTTTTTGTTCAAGCATCACGTAAAAACGACTGAAGCGAATGATATGGAATTGGGTGTCATGATAGGTGGTCACTCAACTTAAAACATAGGCGTCAAATTTTTTTAAAAATCTTGATTGGATTTTCAGATTTTTGCGAAAATCCTTTCAAACTGCGTAAATTTCTGTTCAAGCATCACGTAAAAACGACTGAAGCGAATGATATGAAATTTGGCGTCATGATAGGCGGTTTCTCAACTTAAAGCATAGGCGTCGAATTTTTAAAAAATGTTGTTTGGATTTTGAGATTTTGCGAAAATCGTTTCAAACTGCGTGAATTTGAGTTCGAGCACCACGTATAAACTACTGAAGCGAATGATATGAAATTTGGTGTCATGATAGGTGGTCTCTCAACTTAAAACATAGACGTCGAATTTTTAAAAAATGTTGTTTGGATTTTGAGATTTTGCGAAAATCGTTTCCAACTGCGTGAATTTGAGTTCGAGCACCACGTATAAACTACTGAAGCGAATGATATGAAATTTGATGTCATGATAGGTGGTCTCTCAACTTAAAACATAGGCATCGAATTTTTAAAAAATATTGATTAGATTTTGAGATTTTGCAAAAATCTTTCAAGCTGCGTAAATTTGTGTTCGCACATCACATAATAACTGCAAAGGTGAAAAAATGATATTTGGTGAAATGATAGGTGGTTACTCACCTTAAACCATAAGCATCTAATTAAAAAAAAAATCGATCAGATTTCGAGATTTTGCGAAAATCGTTTAAAACTAAGTGAATCTTTGTTCACGCATTACGTAATACCGACTAAAGTGAATGATATGAAATTTGGTCACATGATAGATGGTTGCTCAACATAAACTGTAGGTGTCCAATTTTTTAATCTATTTTATTAGATTTTGAGATTTTGTGAAAATTCTCTCAAAATACGTTTATATTTCTTCAAGCATCACGTAATAACGACTTATACGAATAATACGAAATTTGTTGATATGATAGGTAGTTTCTAATCTTAATTTATAGGCGTTGAATTATTAAAATATTTTGATTACATTTTGAGATTTTGTGAAAATCGTTTTAAAATCCTGAAATTTTGTTCCAGCATCACGAAATAAAGACTGCAGGAAATGAAACGAAATTTTTGACATGATAGGTTGTCACTCAACTTAAATTCTAGGCTTCCATTTTTTCAAAAATATTGATTAGATTTTAAGATTTTGCGAAAATTATTTCAATATGCGTAAACATTCGTTCGCAAATCACATAATTACGACTAAAGCGAATGAAATAATATTACTTATTTACTCTCTAACCTGTAATATTTTAACAATACATAAAAATTATAACTTCGCTTTCTTTACTTTGGCAACATACTACATCCATTCTGTGTACTCCTACAGTGCTGACGAAAGTTCTTGCTTTTTGGAAATTTGCATTCAGTACTAACCCGTCAACGACGGGTACTTCAGCTAGTAAAAAATATATTTAATTCTAATGCATTTTAACTAGTTTAAAATACGATAAATCGGCTCTTCCCCCCCCCCTTCTATCAAGGCAATATTTAGTAAGTGTGATAAAACTTTTTATTGAACTTATACTAATAAAAATTTCCCACGTAATCTTGCAGTATCGAGATTCATGGGTGATTTTAAAATATCGAATATTTCCTGTATTTATCACCATTATTATAATTTAATTAGCGATAACTAAAATGTCGTATCTAAAGGTTTGCTTTCTAAATTTATTAAACTGTTTATGTGCTGTAGTATTGCTTCAAATATTCTCCATCATTAACAAGTTTCAAAATTTTAATACTGTTTTCGTTTATATATCCTCAACACCTATATTTTTTTATGTTCCTAATCAAAACTTAAGCATTTTTGCAGAAAGAAATGAAGGAAATCGAAAAAACATAGCTTATTTGTACTACTGATTTTTAATTGTAATGTTTAATAGGGTAAAGGTACCAATAATTGACACTTTAAGAGCAATAACAAGAATTAACTAGTAATTGTTAATTAAGTAAAGCTATCTAGAAGCAAAATTTTTGTTTTCAAAACTTAAATGAACTTTGAAAATTCAGGTAAAGTATAATTTATTATACAGAATATTGTAAATTTCTATTTTATCTATATTTTATATGTTGTCATGGTGGCGACACCAGTAATTGACACCAAGAACAAAATTTTGGCTCCAGTGATTGACACTTCCTGCTCCAGTAATTGACACCTAAGAAATGAGTAGAAAAACATGCTGATTTCATTTTTGGTGCGATGACGTAAAAGTGACTCAAGAAAATGAAATTAAATTTGGTGACATTATAGAAGAGTCACTCAAACTATAGGGGTCGAATTAAAAAGAAAATTGATCAGATTTTGAGATTTTGCGAAAATTGTTTCAAACTGGGTATATTTATTTTCGCGCATCAAGTTATACCAGCTATAAAGTGACAGAAATGCAATTTCGTGATACGATAAGTGGTCACTCAACTTATATATAAACTATAGGCTTCAATCTTTTTTAAGGTTTGATCAGATTTTGCGAAAATCGTTTCCGCAAGAACGACTAAAGCGAACGAAATAAATTTGGTGACATAATAGGTGGACATGCAACTTTAACTTTAGCCGTCCAATTTTTTGATGATTTGGATTAGTTTTTGAGATTTTGAGAAAATTTATTTAAAGTGTGTAAATATTTGTTTGTCTATCACCTATAAACCTTTGAGGGTTATGAAATAAAATTTAGCATCATAATAGGTGGTTACTTAAATCAGAGGCGTAGCCAGAGGGAGCTGCAGCCCCCCCTTTCGAAATGGAATTCTTTACTTAGCTTACCATTTGATATTTATCTTTCAATTGAACTTTAGCTTACAATTTGACCCTGCCCCCCCCCCCCTCAGAAATAAAATCCTGGTTAAGCTACTGACTTAAACTATATGTGTCAAAGTACTTCAATTTTTTTATAGATTTTGAAATTTTTCGAAAATAATGAAAATGTTTGTTCATTCCTGAAAAATTGTAAAGTAATAGAATGAAATCTGGAATTATGTTATGAGGCAAGTTAATGTGTGAACTATAGATGCCAAATTGTTTTAAATATTTAAAGATTTTGTAAAAATCGTGTATATGTTTGTTCTCGTATCCCTCAAAATCAGCTTTAGAGAATAGAATGAAATTTAGTAACATGATGATCAGTAAAGACTAAAAAATAAATGTCTGATTTTATTTTATTTTGTTTTTTAAGTTTGAATAACTTTCAAAACTTTGCAAAATTGCTTTTTTTATGAAATCAGTATAAGGCGTCTGGAGTTAATACATTAGTTAGCTATTTAATTTTTTAAAATTTCTTCGATTTTATAATGTTTACTTGCCGTTTTAGATTTTTTTAAATTTGTGTAGTTTTCTGGTGGCATAATATTAAAATACCTGTAGTGAATCAAACAAAATTTAGTTACAAAAGAAAAATGACCTTTTAATATTAAAATCTTTTCCACTAAAATAAAACGTTAATGCGAATATAAAATACTTTCTCTATTGAGATTTTCACTAAGCACTTACTTACTATCTAACCTGGAATCACTTAACTTAGCTTTCTATACTTCTATAACTTCTTTCAATACGCTATTTCCGTTCTTTGTACTCCTATACTTCTATGCTGAGGAAAAGTCAGGCTTTTTGGAAATCTGCATTACATACTAACCTGTGAACGACCGGTACATCAGCTAATTATCTGATAAATTCAATAAAAAGTGATCTCTAATAAGAAATATTTTTTAAATAGAAACAGGTTGATGATGAACTTATCTTAATTTCAGCATCAAGCCAGCTACCATAGTTGCCAACGTTCCCGATTTTATTAGGAGATTTTCACCACTAATTTTTCCTTAGCAATTTGTGCTCAAAATAAGTCCAAAATTTTTACGCTAAATAAAGCTGTTTAAAAATTATGGTTGAAACTCTCCCGATAAAATCGGGAGAGTTTGAGCTATTGAGAATCGCAATATTTTTGGCACTGACGTGAGTTTAAAATCTCAGTGATTTTGACATCTAGACCTCAGTGACAAATTTTGATACCTAGAACTCCTGGACAGGGGCGTAGCCAAGGGAGGGGTTAGGGGGGTCATACCCCCCATGAGAAATTTTTTGCCATACAAAATGTATATTCTTTACTACATTATGACAAACACGCATACATATATATGAGTTGTAGTAGTCGTAACCCCCCCCATGAAAAATTTCTGGCTACGCCCCTGCTCCTGCAGATAAAAAAATGTTGAAAAAAGCGAAGATAAATTCCTAAATTGCAACTGGATAGCACCATTTGATAAAAGTTCTATTAGATAAAGAATTAAAGCTAGTTACCACCTTTTTGGAATAGCCTGTAAATTAAAAATTATCTAAAGAAAACCTTCCCGCTATAGTCCTTAAGCCAGCTAACACTTTTGATGACCAATAACAAAAAATCTGAAGTCTCGTCCTACAGTTCATTTAGTAATACATATAAGTGAAGTTCAGTTGCCGCATTTATGGTGGGTGCAGCCACTCAAAATGTAAAATAATTTTTAAAGTATAATTATAATAAAAAAGTTGTTACTTCGTACATGTGTTTATAACGTTGTATACAAATGAAAAAAAAATAGTCAGCTGGCTTTAGAGCGGTGGACAATTCGTCAGCTGCCGACGATCATCTGCTGAATGTATAGCAGTGGATTAAACGTCAACATCTAAAGAACATCCGTTAAGTAAAATAATAATAAAAATGCTTAAATTTTGTGATGTGATAGTCAACTTTACCATTTTTAGGGGATAAAAATAGTCAGCTGAGTTTGCCGTGGTGGAAAAGTGGTAAGCTGGCGATTGAAAGTTACAGCGTATTGCTACACGCACAAGCGCCTGATGTATTTCACTGCATCAGTTGATCACTTTTACAGCGCGGAAAATTCAGCGGACAGCTTCTTTCAGGAAACTTTTAGAAAGAACTACTTTACAAAGCTTCCGCTTTCTTAGTTTCTGATATCTATCAATTTTTAATGTTACATGTGCGTCTATGCAGGGGCGTAACCAGGGGGGGGATATCGGGATATATCCCCCCCCGAAATTTTTGGATTAGTGATGAAATTATCCGTCTATTTATACACATATAAGTTCATATCCCCCCCCGAAAAATTTTCCAGGCGCATATCCCCCACCGAAAAAATTTCCTGGCTACGCGCCTGCGTCTATGAATCGGCTGAAGATACCTAAATCGTCTTTTTTTTACTCTCAATTATATATTTAAAATACATAACAATGAGAAAAATATAGGGGAAGGTGGCCCAAAATGATCCTAGCAGGCAAAACGATCCACATGTTTTCCTAGATACAGGTGGCGCTACCTATCGGATAACACATAAACTAGTTGTGCCAAGTAGAGAAGAAGCAATGGCGATGTTTAAGCGATCGGTGCTGGTGCATTGCGTGTCTGAGTATAATTCTTCAAAAACTGGCTTTTATCATATCTCTTATAAGGTAAGCATTAACATTTTTATTTATTTAGAAATACAATCTTTACAGAAATATGACTTGGTTGACTGAACAGAGTATGTTTTTAGATGTGAATTGCACTTATTTAGTTTATGTTTCTCGGTGCGTTCCAGTATAGTATTATGAACGAAAGTGGGCAGCCATACTGCCGGGTAAAATGATCCATCGACTGGAGAAATTCCAGTACCGGGCCCTAATCATCATGGCAGCCCTTCAGACGTTCTCAAAATGCATAACTCCTCATTAAATTATTTAATTCATTTAAAATATTATTAAAATATGTTTATGATGCAGAATGTAGAGTAAAATATTGTGGCGAAGGGTCAAAGTCCACCTTCCCCGACATGTAAACGGCGAAGTAAATTTCGCTTAAATTCGTTTTTATTTCGTAAAAACGAAAATTTCGTACTTCAAGTTATGTGTAATTTATTTTTTGCACAGCTGTTGAACACGAGTTACCTGAAAGACGTTGCCCGCTGAATTTTTCGCGGTGTAAAAGTGATCAGCTGGTGCAAGTGAAATACATCAGGCGCTGTGCGTGTAGCAAGACGCTGTAACTTTCAATCGCCAGCTGAGGACTTTTCCACCACAAAAAACTCAGAGGACTATGTTTTTCATAAAACTGATCACCTCAGCAAATTTCAGCCTTTTTATTATTGTTTTACTTAACTTGTATTCTTTAGATGTTGACGTATAATCCATTACTATACAGCCGAATGCAGATCATCATCGGCAACTAACGTATAATCCACCGCTATAAAGTCAGCTGACAATTTTTTTCATTTGTATGCAACTTGATTAACACATGTGCAAAGTATCAACTTTTTTATTATAATTATTTAACATGTTTGGGCGGCTACACCCACCGCTACTCTATCAGCTGACGTCCATTTTCTTTATTTACAATATAAAATGAACCAAAATAAAAAATCTCAGATTTTTTGCGATGATGACCCCAAATGGCAGTTGGCTCCCGGACTATTAGCTATTTACTGCATTTAATAGAAATTGTATGCAATTATCATTAACTTGGCTAAAATACCAATAACTACCATAAGTGTCAATTACAGGTGAAGTCCATTTTTTCTTACCCAATAATTGACACCCCATCTTAAATAAATAAATTTATTTATTTAAAAAATCCCTATACATTTACTTCGTGTACCATTATCCAATACAATTCAGTTTATATTGATTTCTAAAATATGCTTAAAGAGATACAGGTTGATAATGAACTAATCTTAATTTCAGGATTAAGCCAGCTACTGAGAATCAGTCTTTTTTTTTTTTTTTTTTTTTAAGTACTCAATTAAAAATCTCAATTTCTGATACCTAGAACCCTCTGGAGGTAAAAGAAAATTGCATAAAATTGAAGACAAATGTCCGAATGGGTACTAAGTAGCACCATTTGATAACAGTTCTGAGATAAAAGCTTATTATCTATATAAATAAAACGAACTGTAAAATGTCAGTTAGTCTGGGCGCTGGCTTCGTAGGGGCGTCATTTCGAACTCATAAACTAAGTAGAACATAAAAGGGGGCATTTTTTTTACATTAGCAGGGGGCGCCACTTAGCCTAGGGCCACTCCTGTTTGCAACTATCTTAATTTTAAATTCCATTCAGAATCTGAGCGATTTCAGTGCCAAGAAAGCCAGTGAGGAACAGGATTCTCTCCGAACAAGATTTATTAAGATGGCAAACTAACTGGTCGCGGGAGGCGGCTAGTAATAAATAATCGAGCAAAGTGTCAATAACTGGTGCACCTACCCTATAATCAGCAAAATTTACTTTTAATCAAAAATAAGTCATCTAATTTGAAATACCGTAATTACGACCAATCAAATATAGTTTTAATCATAGTAAACTCCTGTAAACAGTTTTTTTTTTAATCGCACTGTACAATTATATATACATGCATGGTGAATGATGTTTTGATCATTCCCCAAACAGTTTTGATCAGTTGTTGACAGTGTTTTGATCAGTTTTTTTTTTTTTAATCGCACTGTACAATTGGTTACAATGCATGTTTGGTGAATGATGTTTTTGACATTTTGATCAGTGTATAATATCGTTCTAATTATATTGTATTTTAAATTCTATATGAGAAAAATAATGTATTTCCTTATCATATAAGTCAGATATTAAAGTGTTTTTTTTAATTAAAATGTGCAGAAAAGATTTAAATTTTTTTAATATTTCTGTTCAAAATTGCCCCATGAAAGTGGTATTTTTGAACAAGATAGGGCCACATTTTAATAAATACAAAAAAAAATGAAAATTTAAATTCTTTTTTTAATTAAAAATTGCATATATTTGAGAAATTTAGTGTAACAAAAATAAATTAAACAGTTACATTTAAGTGAATTTATTAAAATCCATTATTTAAAGAAATTAATACCCGTCAATATTGACATCAAAATTCATTGTTAAGACAGCATGCCAATACAGTCTTGCCAATATTTATGGTGTATTTTTCACAATATGCTTGGAATCCACAAACTGATCACTGATACCTCTGAAAAATGAAAGTTATTTTCTTTTTTTTACTTAGCAACTTAACATTAAACTCCTTTTTATACTGCAAGTCTGAAAATAGATTTCTTTTTTATTAACTTATGTGAAGCCACTTATATGCAGTTATTCTAAAACAAGACTTTACTTCTCGATCCTTTGTGTCTTAATTCGAACATCTTCAAAGCATGTTATATAAACGATGCTTCAACTTTTTTGTTAATTATTGGTAGACGACTGAAGTGTAAAGGTTCGGGGGTTTCCGACCTATCGCGCGGCTGTCGATTTAACGATCAGGAGTTTTGGGAGGTTTTCTCTAGACGTGAATACGCGATAGAATGCCTTAAAAATCCTCTGCTCATGGCATTCCTCTAGTGTTCTTTGCTTTAACAAAATATCAACAAGATAAAATGTTCTAATCTTATTCATAAACTGCAGAATTTTTAATCTTCTTACATTCATCGTATTGCCGAGAGAGAACTGTATGCTACTGCCGATAGTACTTTAAAAAAGTGATAACACCTTTTCCCCCATTCTGTACCAATCTTAAAGAAAAATTAACGTCACCTTCTAACGCCGAATTCTTAAAATGAAAGGGGCAGCAAACTGAAGCTCTGCCCCTGGCGCCAATAACCCTCGCTACGCCACTGTTCCATGCTTAGCGACGCCACTGTGGAGCATCATCGATTTAGAACGAAAAGACACACCGTGGACATTATTGCGAAGACTACAACGGTTAAACTGTGTATTTGTTTTTCGTGATTTCTTACTCCTTTATGTCTGTCAACTACATTCGTCTCTCGTGTCTGCTTCGTTAATCATATAAAAATCTTTCAAAACGGCACTTGTAATGATACCCCCAACCCCATCTGACACTCCAACTAAAACTACTGCTAAGAGGACCTATTTTGTCAACACCTCCTAGATAAAGAGAGCCTAACAAAACTGCTACTTCACCAAGCTTTAACGCACAGCTGCGTTACTAATTTTTACCACCACTAATTTTTACCTAGCAATTCATGGTTAAAATAACGCCAAAAATTTAATGCAAAATAAAACTGTTTAAAAATTGTGGTGGGAAATCTCCCGAAGAAATCGGTAAGGATGGCAGCTATGCTTTAACGTCATCGCTAGACCAACATTTGAGTTTTATTTTTATAAAATAAAACTATTAAAAATTTCTGGTGAATTCACGCACACATAACAAAATTTTAATAACTTGATATAAAAAATTTAATTTTAAGATAAATGGCCGTTTTTAGCCATGACTAATTAGATAATGTGATAAGAAAATTGATTATAATGAATAATTTTGTATGATAAAGATATTTTAATTTTAATGTTTAATTTAAGATATTTTAAATATTTGTAGCATTCTCCGGAAATTTTAAATAGTTTTACTTTTTTAAAATAAAATTGTGACGACGTCATTTTCGTAGGCCTTGTTATGACGTCAATGCTTGAGTTAGGCTTTCTATTTGAAGAAGGTGTTGATTTTGTCCAATGTTTGGCGCTCTGAATGAGTTCAATATCCATATTTGGCCTACATATGAAGTCGTATGAAACTATTGTTTGTGTTTGCGAAATAATAATAAAGTGATATTAAAAAACATTAATCTAAATGCATCAGAAATCGCGAGTTAAGTACTAGAAAGAATTGAAGAAATTCGGTACAAAGCAACTCTTCCTTTTATTTGGCGCAAACGTATAACAGAGATGATCCGCATTTAAACGTAAAGTACAAAAATTTAAAAAATTATTTTGGCATGAAAACGCTATCAGCATTAGAAACAAAGGTCAAAACCTTCTAAAAAGAATTGAATTGTTTGACTTTTCTTCATGCAAGTGTGTTTCTTTTGAGAAATGTTCTAGCCCAATGTCTTAAAAGATCCCTAAAATAGAAAGGGCATTTCTTATAGAACAAACTGCACTTAGACAAGTGCCAGTGCCCACAGATGCAGTTAACTTAAAAGCAACTGTAAAGCTATAGAAAAGAGCCGGCAGCATAGCTGCCAACTCTTCCGATTTTATCGGAATATTTTCCACCACTAATTTTGACTTAGTAATTTAAAGTTAAAATAAGTCTAAATTCGGAAAGTAAAATATAACTGTTTAAAAACTGTGGTGGAAAATCTTCGATAAGATCGAAAAATCTGGGGTCTATGCTATGGCCGGCAGAAAGGAGAAATCCAGAAGCAATGCTCCATAAAAGAGCCGCTTTTCCATCTGCTACTGAATCTCAGCTCACTTTTTCGGATTCTGATCGAGATATACGGGGTTATAATTAAAGTTCCCCTATAAAACATTCTGCAGCTGAAACGGGTGAACCGATTGCCAACAAATTTGGCATGCGGACTGTGCACGAGATGCATTCAAGGAAGCTTTTTAAAAAGATGAGTTCAAAAAATGCCCACCAGGTGGCTCTTTGCATGATGAAATCAGCTTTGAAATGACCCAAATAAGTTAAAAAACGCTAAAAAAAACTATTGAATAAATGTTGAAATTGTCTGTACATATCGAATTAGCCTTTCCGTTGTTAAATTTGCTGGTTTTCATACAAAGCGCCACCTAGTGGACATGTTTTGAACGTTTTTTTTTTTTTTTTTAATTCTGTCAGCGCATCTCGTGTATAGCTCATATACAAAACTTCACTGCATTCCGTCTACCCATTTGCGCTGTAGGATGCCGTTCATAGGGGAAGTTTAATTATATCCACCAGTAGATCCAAACTACTCAGATACAGTTACATAAATTAACGGAAAAGATGTCTGGATTAAGCCGATATCCAGCAGTATCTTTAACTGCAGTTTCAGATCGGGCTGGAGACATCGTTGCAAGTGCTGTTTCAGAAGATTTGGGTATGATTTGCTAAACGACACCCAAGTGGAAACCATTTGCAAAATTCAACAGGTGTTTGGAGACGATGGATTTATGGGTACAACCCAGAAAACCAAGATCAGTCATCACAGTGGCAGCATCCATCACCCCCCCCAAGACCAAAAAAGCACACTAAGTGCACAATAAAGTGAGTCATGTTGTGCTTTTCTTTGACTCCTGTCATATACTACAATATGAGTATGCACCAGAAGGCCAAACTATAACAAAGGAGTACTATCAGGAGGTTCTTTGCGATCTTTGTGATGTGAAGTGAAAATGACCAGATCTGTGGGCAGTGAAATCTTACCTCCATCTTGATAACACTGATAAACAAAAAAGAAGTTTCGGCGGATATCTTGGTATCCAACAATTGTTTTCAGACAATTGAGACATGCTGATTAAAAATATGCAAACCGTTTGTCTCTATCACCCACCGTTTTTGAGATATCTGACATTAACCATTTATATATGTTTAACACTATATCAAGGCAAACAACTCGCAGATAAGTTACCGTAGAACACATATTGCTGAATAGAGTACTAATTAACATAAACTATATAGCATCATCTAGTTTAAGGTATAATACACATATAAAATACATAGGTATAACATAAAGTTCCTTAATTTAAAGTTAGTTCGGTTTGAATTTCTTGGTTGTAGACTTGCGTTTGTGCTGAGCATTTGGCATGTTGCGCTGAAGCATCCAGCAGTTGTCAGCCAACATTGCTGCACTCTATTATCGACCCTAACAGCGTGACTCCCTCACCGAGATGTCCTGATGAAAACATTCGCCATGTTCATCACTGACAGAACCTACGTTCTCGGGAAAGAAGTCAAGATGTCCCTCAAGATTCATCTCCTCAACTCACATGTTGCAACCCATCAAGCTGCACGCACTAATGCACTTCTGCACAATATTTACATAGTCAGGAGATTTATTATTTCCAAGGAAATTGGCTACAACAGACTTGAATGCCAACCATGCATCTTTTTCAGTACTTCTGAGTAAGTCTTCGAAGTGACTGTCTGCAATGTTCTTCCTTATTTGTGGACCTATGAACACACCTTCTTTCACTTTCGCATAACTTTGGAAATTTGTTGGATAGGTGCCAAAAAGCATCTGATTTGTTGTCTAGTGCATGGGCGTAACTTGGGCTTCGAAACTGGGGGGGGGGGGGGGGCAAATGCCATTCTAAATGAAAGTCTATATATGCGTGCCCGTACACATACACATTAGAGATGAGTTCGGGCTCATTTTTTGAAGCCCGAGCCCGAGGACTTTTCATCCGAGCCCGCCCGAGCCCGAGCAATATTATTTAAGTCGGATCCCGAGCCCGAAATTTCAGCTAAAGATAAAAAAAAATTAAATTACTTCATTGATAGAATGCAATAAATTTTGCCGTTTGTGCAAATTAAAGACAAATAGAGTTGCAAACTCCCAATGCACTTTCTAATTCTTTGTATCTATCCTTTATCAAAAAATGTCGGATCTCATGACTCACTAATGAATATAAACCGTCGTTCTAGAATACCCAAAGAGCTTCACGCACCTTCTAGGCGCCCGTGCCGCTATTTTTATTTGTTTATTTATTTATTTATCTTTTATAAGTACTTTTATTTTCCTCATGAATCACTTTTTAAAATCTGTTTCAAGCAGTATGTTCAATAAAGGATAAATTTTTTATGAGCCCGAGCCCGCCCGAGCCCGAACACAATTGTGAATTTTAGAGCCCGAGCCCGGCTCGGGCTTTCGGGCTCGGGCTGAGCCCGTCTCATCTCTAATACACATATATATAATGTTTATATGTATATATATATATACCGTAAAAACCGGGAGAAAGGCCGCACCGGCAGAAGGGCCGCATCAATAAAAAAAATTTAAAAATGAAAAATGTACTTACAGAAGAGCCGCACCGGCGTATGGGCCGCACCATCGTAAATTCTTAAAAACTAATGCAAATATGAAGTGATAATAGACACATAAAATCAGAGCATAAAAAAGAACGTAGCTAAATATTTATACTTGAATAATATACATTTCTGAATTATTGAAATGAAAATTAAACATCAAATCCGTCAAATTGTGAATCCTCACTATCAGAGTTAAATAAAGTCATAAACTCGTCGGGAAGTCCTTGTTCGGATGTTGCATCATCACTGTCTGCCATATCGGCGGAATCCATCAAATTGCTACCATCAGGAACAATTCCAGCTTTCCTAAAACCGGATACAATCGTCTCTGGTTTCACAGCATTCCACGCAGTTTCAACCCACTTACACACTTCGCTGTAGCTCGCACGTTTCATATTGCCACTTTTGGTGTATTCATGAAGACCACTCATCATCCAATTTTCCCAGTTTAAGCGCATCTCGGCTTTAAACGATTTATTCACCGTAAGATCTAGTGGCTGCAATTTCTTGGTTAACCCACCTGGAATTACGGCTAATGTGGCCGATGTCTTTTTGCAAGCATTTTTAACACTATCCATGAGATGTGCTCGCATAGAGTCAAAAATGAGCAAACCGTGAGGTTTAAAAAAAGCCCCACGCCTTTTCCGCCACACTTCTTCCAGCCAATCGATCATGATGCTGCTACACATCCAGCCTTTATCATTCACTCGAACAACAACGTTGTTTGAGAAGTTTTCTTTGGGGATTGTTTTTCGCTTAAAAATAAGTAGCGGTTTTAATTTTTCGCCACTAGCAGTACATGCTAAAACACATGTAAAAGATGTCTTTTCATGCCCAGTGGTATTTATGCTAACAGTTTTTTCGCCCTTCGTGTGCACTGTTCTGTTTGGGGGACAGTCGAACGTCAACGGAACTTCGTCCATGTTAATAATTTGTCCCAAATCAAATTTCTTTTCGTCGATAACCTTTCTTACGTATAGTAAAAAGGCAGACTTCTTTTCTTCCCATTCAGATGGTAAGGATTGACCAACCGTAGTTTTACTTCTAACGGAAAGTCCATAGCGTCTGAGAAATCTGCAGCACCACGATTGGTTCCCGGTAAATTTTTCCAATTTCATTTGTGAAGCTATTGTTTTCGCTTTGAAGCGAATTTTCACAGTGGATACTGGCAATCCTGAATCCCGCTGTGCTTTCAGCCAAATACAGAGTTCTTCTTCTAATTTCGGATACAATACAGTACCAGTACGATTCGCTCGTTTTTCCTTCGGCATACGAATTAATTTATTTTTATCTTTAATCCAGCGTCTGACGCATTTTTCGTCGATTTCATACTCTCTTGCAGCAGCCCGATTGCCGATTTCCTCGGCTCTTTCAACTACTTTGAGTTTGAAACCCGCAGTATAGCTTTTCAGGCGTTTTGGAGGCATATTAACGTATTATTTAAAAAATTAAATAAACAAACTTGATAAAAAACTTAAATAAAAAACTAACAAAATAAACTTTCACTAAACAGGGTAAATGATATAAAACAAAACCTTAATGAAACAATCACACTACATGTGAACTGCGTATTAAGAGAGCGCCAATCTGTCAAAAGCACGTGAAGCGGCCAGAAATTTGGTTGCAACCGGAAGGAGTTACCCCAAAGCTATCAACACTAGCCAAAGCTATCAACTTATCCTGACAGTGCGTGGAAAGGTACGAGTGCCTTATTGCGCCGTTTGTCAAGTATTCGTGCGCCCTTTCTGGTCTTCCTCCCTTGTACTCTTTGACTAATTGGCCTATTTGGCGATCTATCGCCCGTCCTTCGTACA